>CM027872.1:19745892-20102019 GCA_016097615.1 Eucalyptus dawsonii
AATCTCATTTTCAATTATTCAACCATTTCATTTTACCAAGTTCAATGTTAGCCAGATTAGTCAACATTTATATGTTTCGATGCAACAACAAGATGTTATTTGTAACAAGTAGTTTTGTTGGTTGGTTAATTGGTCACATTTTTTCATGAAATGGGTTGAATTGGTATTAGTCTGGATACAGCAAAATAATTCTATTCGATCGAATAAGTACATTCGATCGAATAAGTACCTTATGTCAGAATGAGAAATTCTGTGGCTCCGAATCTTTAGTATTCTCTTATTTATTACCTGTGTTTACTATTTAGGCAGAATACCGTCACCCATTGTTACTAAAAAAATTCAAAGAAACCTCAGAAACGGAAGAAGGGGGGAAGGCGAGGAAGAAACAGATGTAGAAATAGAAACAACTTTCGAAACGAGGGGACTAAACAGAACAAGAGGGATCCACCGAAGAAGATCCTTCTCTTTTTTTTTCGGAAGAAAAGGAGGATCCGGACAAAATCGATGAAAGGGAAGAGATCCGAGTGAATGAAAAAGGAAAAAAACAAGGGATGAATTCAACTTTCAAGAGACATTCTATAAAGATAGCCAAGTTTATAAAACTTCTTATATGGATAGGAATAAAATAAAGAGAATTCGAAGTTAGAAATATTTAAATTGAAAAAAGATCCATTTTTTTATGGTTTGAAAAACCTCTTGTGACTCTTCTTTCGACTATAAACGATGGAATCGCCCATTACGATATATAAAAACAATCACTTGAAAATGCCGTAAGAAATGAAGTGTCACAATATTTTTTTATATATGTCGAAACAATGGAAAAGAAAGAATATCTTTTACGTATCCCCCAGTTTGTCAACTTTCTTGGAAATGATAGAAAGAAAAAATTTCTTTGTTGACAAGAAAAAACTAGCCTCTGGATGAATTGTATGATCATTGGATTTATACTAATGACCAAAAAAGAACAACTTGAGCAAAAATTTCGAAATCGAATGGAAACTCTAAATAAAGGATCCATTACTCTAGATGTATTCGAAAAAAGAACTAGATTGTGTAATGATGAAATAAAAAAAAGAATACTTGTCTAAAATATATGATCCCTTTTTGGAATGGGCCCGGTCGGAAGGTGAAATTCTTTTTTTCATACCAAATACTAAAAAAAATGTCCATAAAAAATTACATCGAGACAGGTTGGATAAATAAGATTATTATACTTTTTACTACTGATCAGGAAAAAATTTGAAGAAAAATAGATACATTTGATAAAAATTCATTATCAACAGAAAAAAAAACTTTCTTTATTTTCCATTTCCAGAAACCGAACAAGGAACAATTCATTCAGAAGATCAAATAAAAATTTTGAAAATTTCTTTCAACGCAGTTATAAATGAGCCCAAGACTAAAAGAATAAAAAAAATCTATTGGAATAAAAAGAAATAAGTAAAAGTTCCTTCATGTTCATACAAATTAATCAACAATTTGGAACAACAGGAAGGAAAAACGAAAAATCCATTAGCAGAGGATCATCAGATTCGTTCCAGAAAAACTGCAAGTATATACTAATTTTTACTGATAACGATCAAAATACTGATGCTAATAGCAAAAATACTAATAATCTTGGATGAAGCCGATGAAGTGACTTTCATACGTTATTCACAACAATCAGATTTTCGTCGAGACATAATCAAAGGCTCTTATGCGTGCTCCAAAGACGTAAAACAGTTATTTTGTGAATTGTTTCAAGCAATGTGCATTCTCCTCTTTTTTTTGACAGAATAGGCAAACCCTTTTTTCTTTTTGATATCTCCGATGATAAAATTCATTTTGAAAAAATGGATGTATAAAAAAACAACAGAATTAAGAATCGCGGATTATACCGAGGAAAAGAAAAAAGAAAATGAGAAAAAAAAAGAGGAAGACAAAAGAGAAGAATACAAAAGACAAGAGAAAGCACGACTAGAAATAGCCCAAACCTGGGATAGAGTTTTATTTGCTCAAGCAATAAGAGGATCCCTATTAATAACCCAATCTTTTCTTAGAAAATATATTCTATTCCCTTCAGTGATAATAGCTAAAAATATAGCCCGTATATTATTATTTCAATTTCCCGAGTGGTCTGAGGACTTAAAAGATTGGAATAGAGAAATCCATGTTAAATGCACCTATAATGGTGTTCAATTATCAGAAACCGAATTTCCAAAAATTGGTTGACAGACGGTATTCAGATAAAGATCCTATTTCCTTTTTTACCTTAAACCTTGGCACAGATCTAAAGTGCCACCTCGCCAGAAAGATCCGCTGAGAAATAAAGAGCAAAAAAACGATTTTTGTTTTTTAACAGTTTGGGAATGGAAACTGAAGTTCCTTTGGTTCTCCCAGAAAACAACGTTCATTTTTTGAACCCATTTTTAAAGAACTCAGAAAAAAAATTATAAAATTACAAAAGAATCCTTTTTTAGTTATACAGGTTTTAAAAGAAAGAATAAATCTTTTTTTAAACCTTTCAAAAGAAAGAAAAAATCGGTCATGAAAACCATTCTATTTTTAAAAGGAATAATAAAAGAACTTTCCAAAAGAAACCCAATTCAATTATTTGGATTAAGAAAAATAGATGAATTGAGTGAAACTAAAAAGAAAAAATGGGGGAATCAGTAATGGGATGATTAATGAATCGTCCATTCAAATTCGATTTATGGATTTGACAGATTCTTCATTGACAGAAAAAAATGAAAGATCTGGATGATAGAACCAGCACAATCAGGAATCAAATAGAAAAAATTACAAAAGATAATAAAAAAGGATTTTTAACTCGAAATCAATAGAAATATTAGTTCTAATAAAATTAGTTCTGATAAAATAAGTTATCCTACTAAACTATTAGCATCAATAAAAAATATTTGGCAGAAATTAAAGAAATTCAAAAGAATAAATGTTCGATTAATCCGTAAATCATATTCTTTTTTCAAATTTTTAATTGAAAGGATATACATAGATATACTTATCTGTATCATTAATAGTCCGAGGATCACTACACAACTTTTTTTTGATAATTCAACAAAAAATGATCGATAAATACATTTACAATAATGAAACAAATAAAGAAAAAATAGCTAAAACAAATAAAAATACAATTCGTTTTATTTGGACTAAAAAAATCAATTTCTGATATTAGTAAAAAATTCAAAGATTTTATTATCCTCCTTCTCACAAGCATATGTATTTTACCAATTATATCAAACGCAATTTTGTAATTTGTATAAGTTAAGATATGTCCTTCAATATCACGGAACATCTTTTTTCTTAAGAATGAAATAAAAGGATTATTTTGAAACACAAGGAATTTTTTATCCTGAATTAAAACATAAAAATATTTTGAATTCGGAAATGATTCAATGGAAAAACTGGTTAAGGGTCATTATCAATATGATTTATCTCCGATTAAATGGTATCGATTAGTACCACAAAATGGCGAAATATCAATCAAACACGTATAGTGCAAAATAAAGATTTAAACAAAAGGCATTCAGATGAAAAAGATCGATTAATATTAATTAATTACAAAAAAATTAAATGATTTTGAATTAAATTCATTATCAAATTCAAAATATAACCTTCAAAAATACTATGGATATGACCTTTTCTCATATAAATCGATTAATTATGAAAATAAGAAGGATTCACATATTTATGTATCACCATTACGTTTAAATAATAAACAAGAGATTTCTTATAATTACAACAAGATATAAAAAAGCGTAAATTAATTAATATGCCAGGAGGTATTATCCCTATTAATTTAGAAAATGATGATATTCTCAATCTAGATAAATTTACAGATAGAAAATATTTGGATTGGAGAATTTTCGATTTTTGTCTTCGAAATAAAGTCAATATTGAGTCCTGGATTGATATCGATACCAATGGTAATAAAAATACTAAGACTGGGTTTAATAATTATCAAATAATTGATAAAATGGATCAAAAAGGTCTTTTTTTTCTTAAAATTTCCCAAAATGGAGGAATTATGACATCCAACAAAAAAAAAGATCTTTTGATTGGATGGCAATGAATGAAGAAATACTAAGTCGTCCCATATCAAATCGAAACCTTTGGTTCTTTCCAGAATTTGTGATCCTTTATAATACATATATTATGAAACCGTGGATCATACCAATCCAACTACTTTTTTAAATTTTTATGAAAATGTTAGTGAAAATAAAAACATCACTAGAAAGAACAAAAGGGATCTTTTTCATTTTTCGAATGAAAAAAAATCGATTGAATTAGAGAATCGAAATCAAGAAAAAAAGAACTTTCACTCCGGAGATAATCTTTGAATCAGATGCACAAATCAAGCGAATCTTGGATCACTTTTCTCAAAACCAAGAAAAAGATATTGGAGAAGATTATGCAAGCTCCGATATGAAAAAACGTAGAAAGAAAAAAAAGAATATAAGAGCAACACGGAAGTAGAGCTTGATTTTTTCCTAAAAAGGTATTTACGTTTTCAATTGAGATGGGATGATTCTTTAAATCAAAAAATGATCAATAATATCAAAATATATTGTCTCCTACTTAGACTAATAAATCCAAGAGAAATTGCTATATCCTCTATTCAAAGGGAGAAAATGAGTTTAGATATTTCTGATTATTCAAAAGGATTTAACTCTACAGAATTAATGAAAAAAGGTATATTAATTATCGAACCAATTGTTTGTTTATAAAAAATGATGGACAATTGATTATGTATCAAAGTCTAAATATTTCATTGTTTCATAAGAGTAAGCCCAAAATTAATCAAATATACCGAGAAAAAAGCTATGTTGCTAAGATTAATTTGGATAAATCCATTGCAAGACATCCAAATGGCTGAAAATAGATACAAAAAATGATTATGATTTGTTGTTTGTTCCCGAAAAGGTTTTATCCACTAAAAGACGCCGAGAATTAAGAATTCTAATTTGTTTCAATTCGAGGAAGAGAAATGGTATTCATAAAAATCCAGTATTTTGCAACAACGTAAAAAACTGGGGTGAATTTTTTGATAAAAGAAAACATTTTGATAAAAAGAAACTAATAAAATTAAAGTTCTTTCTTTTGGCCTAATTATCGATTAGAAGATTTATCTTGTATGAATCGATATTGGTTTGATACCAATAATGGGGGCCGCTTCACTATGATAAGGATACATATGTATCCACGATTGCAAATTTGTTAATTATGCGTTTTTCATATATATTCTGTACCATATATGTATGGTATATGAAAAAAGGAGTTGGTAATCATGTATTGTCTTACCTTCCAGTCTGATAAGGAATACTAATTCAATGCATTTTTCAATATCCAATAGATCTAGAAATGATTAACGGAATCTTTCTTATTTTTTCTTTTTTTATTTATTATTATTTCGATCCAAAATTGTTTCTCTTTCTAAATGTAGAAATATATCACCCTTTCCTATTCCCTATACTAATTTTCCTATTCCCATACAGAATAAAATTGAAAAAGAAAATTGGATTGATTCATTTTATTTGATAAAATTAGGAGTTCATAAAGAAATTAAGATTATTGTGTATACCAATTAAAATGACTAGCATTAGACTTTACTGATCAGTAAAATCCATTAAAAAAAAGAGGATAGAAAATCCGTTTTATGGTAAAAAAATTCATTCATCTCAGTTATTTCACAAGAAGAAAAAGAAGAAAAACAGGGGTCCATTGAATTTCAAGTATTTCGTTTCACCAATAAGATACGAAGACTGACTTCACATTTGGAATTGCACCGAAAAGATTATTTATCTCAGAGGTTTACGTAAAATCCTGGGAAAACGCCAACGACTGCTGTCTTATTTGTCAAAGAAAAATAGAATACGTTATAAAGAATTAATTAGTCAGCTGGATATTCGGGAGTCAAAAACTCGTTAAGTGAAAAAGGAATTTGAATTATTTTATTTTTTTATTCGATCTTGAATTTTAATGAACTTGTTTTCATTTTCAGCAATTCATGAAAGAATGAATCGAGGAATAACCTATGAATGTAACAACTACAAGAAAAGACCTCATGATAGTCAATATGCACCTCACCACCCATCAATGCATGGTGTTCTTCGGCTCATCCTTACTCTAGATGGTGAAGATGTTATTGATTGTGAACCAATATTAGGTTATTTACACAGAGGAATGGAAAAAATTGCGGAAAATCGAACAGTTATACAATATCTACCTATGTAACACGTTGGGATTATTTAGCTACTATGTTCACAGAAGCAATAACCGTAAATGGACCAGAAACAGTTGGGAAATATTCAAGTACCTAAAAGAGCCAGTTATATCAGAGTAATTATGTTAGAGTTGAGTCGTATAGCTTCTCTATCTGTTATGGTTTGGCCCCCTTTATGGCAGATATTGGTGCACAGACCCCTTTTTTCTATATTTTCAGAGAAAGAGAATTAGTATATGATCTATTCAAGCTGCCACCGGTATGAGAATGATGCATAATTATTTTCGTATCGGAGGGAGTAGCGGCCGATCTACCTTATGGATGGATAGATAAATGTTTGGATTTCTGTGATTATTTTTTAACAGCGGTTTCTGAATATCAAAAACTTATTACGCGAAATCCTATTTTTTTAGAACGAGTTGAAGGAGTAGGCATTATTGGTCCAGAAGAAGCAATAAATTGGTTTATCGGGACCAATGCTACGAGCTTCCGGAATCCAATGATCTTCGTAAAGTTGATCATTATGAATGTTACGACGAATTGGATTGGGAAATCCATTGGCAAAAAGAAGAAGATTCATTAGCTCGCTATTTAGTCCGAATCGGTGAAATGAGGGAATCTATAAAAAAATTATTCAACAAGCTCTGGAAGGAATTCCCAGGGGCCCTATGAGAATTTAGAAACCCGGTGCTTTGCTAGAGAAAGGGATCCGGAATGAATGATTTTGAATATCGATTCATTAGTAAAAAACCTTCTCCTACAAATTGCCGAAGCAAGAACTTTATGTAAGAGTTGAAGCCCCAAAGGGAGAATTGGGAATTTTTTAATAGAGATCAGAGTGGTTTTCCTTGAGGTGGAAAATTCGTCCACCTGGTTTTATCAATTTGCAAATTCTTCCTCAGTTAGTTAAAAGAATGAAATTGGCCGATATTATGACACACAGTAGCATAGATATCATTATGGGAGAAGTTGATCGTTAAAATGATAATTGATACAACAGAAGTACAAGATCTAAATTCTTTTTCTAGATTGGAATCTTTAAAAGAAGTCTATGGAATCATAGGATGTTTTACCTATTTTGCTCTTGTATTGGGAATCACAATAGGTGTACTCGTAATTGTGTGGTTTGAAAGAGAAATATCCGCAGTGAATACAACAACGTATTGGTCCCGAATACGCCGGTCCTTTGGAATTCTTCAAGCTTTAGCAGATGGGACAAAACTTATTTTCAAAGAGAATCTTTTCCATCTCGAGGAGATACTCGTTTATTCAGTATAGGACCATCCATAGCAGTTATATCCATTTTACTAAATTATTCAGTAATTCCTTTAGTTATCACCTTGTTTTATCTGATCTCAATGTCAATTGTTTTTTTATGGATTGCCATTTCCAGTATTGCTCCCATTGACTTCTTATGTCAGGATATGGATCAAATAATAAATATTCTTTTTTTAGGTAGTCTACTTATACGTCGATTAAGTTATGAAATACCATTAACTCTTTGTGTGTTATCAATATCTCTACGTGCGATTCGTTAAAATGAAACTTTTCTTTTCTTTATTCCTTTTTTTTTTCGAAAAGAAATTGAATAGATATCTCCTTTTTTATTCATCATTCAGTTTGATGACCTAAATCAGATAGTTGTATGAGTGAAAGAAAACAGCTTAGAAATTAAAGGTAAAAATGGAGTCTCATTTCCTACGTACAAGAAAAAAAAGTAAATATAAGCAAGACTTTTACCCCAAGATTGGTTGATTAGTCATCCTGCTTGAAGCGGGCTCAACTCAAAAGATCAACCGTATAGAGTTTTCACTCTGGTTTATGTATTACCCTAACGGGTGATTGAGCAAAAATCAGTGGATGGTTAGGGAACACCAAAATACATAAAGGATTACCCTCGGCCACATCCAACACAAGAGGCTATGTCTTCTCTGCTGAACTAGGCATCAGTCCCACCGCCGGGCATGGTATTCATCCCGTGTATGTATACGCCTCGGATAGCATTCCATAAAGGAGCATCGATCCGGCCTCAACCACGACTCAGCTTCCAGACCCCCGCCTGGCATCCGATAAAGTTGAGCATCTTCCCCAAACTCCGTTGCAGACGGGTTCAATTATGTGACCACTCAAGCATAATCAATCAAGTCCACTTTAACGCCGTTATTTAGCCAAGAATACAACATTTTGCCTTCAAATAACAAATTTGGACAACTATTTTTTTTTCCAAAATTTTCCCGAAATAAATTCGTACGGGGTCACGTATTTGAAATTAACTCATCAAACTTTTGCACGCATCTAGTTTGAAACCTCATGGTTTTATTGAGCACATAAACTTCGTGTCCAACCCGACATCTCATTTGTTTTTCCATTTTCTTGCCCAACCATCACTTTTGAAACAATCTTGGGTAATCCCCCTTTTTTCTTTAAAACATTTGGAAAGAAATTTGTACGTGGTTGTACTTGAAATCAACTGATCAAACTTTGCACGCATCTATTTTAAAACTTCATTATTTTATTAGGCACATAAAAATCTGCGTCCAAACCAACACCTCATTCCTTTCCATTTAATTGCCCATAAAACTTTTGCAACAAAAATCGGAACCTACCATCAAGCAATCAACCACATAATATTACACGTGCAAACACTTAAAATCACAAATAATGTCATCCAATAAAACGAGTGTAAAATTCTACGTAATCGCCTAATCCATCAATAATTACACTAGTTGCGATTAATTAAACTAAACCAACTTAATTACCTAACCATGATTAATCTAAACTAAGCTAAACCAAGCTTAATTAACACTAAAGACTATGCTACACTACAATCTCCCACTAAGGGTAATTAACGGCCTAATCAACGCGATAGAGGGAGTTAACTTACGGTTTTCGATGGTGGTGGACTCACGACAATGATGACTCAACGGCTGGAAAAAACACAAAACTACCACGGCTTGAATGGAGTTCAGCAGTGGTGGTGACAGTCCTCAAGCTCTCGGCCAAGAAAGGAGCTTGGCTTAGGGGGACGGCAGCTCAGCTGGACATGGAGGAACTGGGCAAAGCTGGTGGTGGTGGGTGGAGCTACAGTGGGCTGAGGTTGCTGGACGTCGGTGGTGGGGTTGCTGGACGCTGGATGAGCAGTGAGGCGGTGAGGTGGCTGTGGGTGAGCAGGTGGTGGCTGGCTGTGGCGTGGAGGTTGTGAGAGGAGTTGCGCTGGACGTGAGGTGGGCTGCGATGAGATGATGGGAAGGGAAGTGGCGGCTGGCGTGGAGTTGGCGAAGATTTGAAGAAGATGAAGCTGGCGGTAGTGGAAACAATTGGATGAAGACTTGAAGGAAAAAAGAACGTGAGGAAAAGAAGAAGGGGACGGACCAAAGGGGGGGGGGTGAACGTCCGTGAGAAAGAAAGAGGGTGAAGAATGGGAGAGAGAGAGACCTGGAAGTAAATGGAACAACCAATCAAAAACTTAGGAAAATATCTAATTCATCATCACTAACCACAAAGTCTTCATGCCTCAAAATTCCTAAGCTCATCCAATCCCAAATTACCCCTAATTTCCCACAAATAAAAGCTTTTTAGGGTAGAAAAATCCTAATTTCTCATCCCATCGAATTTCCTTTTCAATTTCTTTTGTCCAAATTTCATTGTTCTGCAAAATTCCAGACTCGTCAAAATTCACGAAAGATGAGACAATGTCCAATAAATAAATTGTCACATGCTCAATCCGATTCTCAAAATCGAATTAAATTTAAAACGTTTAAAAATGACCGAATGCAACTTTAGTACGACCTAATCTATCGGGTAGCTTTTAGGGTTTTAGCGTTGTTTTGACCCATGGTTGATAATTTTCGATCCACGTTTGTGCATCTTCGAATAGTAGGCACTTTTGGTTGTCATAAAATCACGAGGGTTCAATTACGTATTCTGAATATAATGTCGATAGAAAAAATCGATTTATTGCCGTTTGATGTGAATATCGCATTTATTTCTATTAGATAAACATCCGTTCGTTATTCGATTTATAACGGTGTCGTATTGACCACTTGTCTATTATTATGGTTTGAGCGGTCGATTTCGATCAATTTCTCTAGTCTGCCGCATTTATATTCCTTAACATCTCACCTAACAGATTAGTTAACTCATGAGTAATTAGTTCCGAGTAAATTAACCATAAGCGCGTTGACAAAACAACCAATTCATATATTCAAAATGAGGCCAAATTTCAGGATGTCACAACTCTTCCCTTCTTATAAAAATTTCATCCTCGAAATTTAAACATTTACAATCCTTCCACAAAAAGGTGAGGGTATTGGCGTCTCATCGATGCTTCGCTTTCCCACGTGGCTCCTCCATTCCGTGGTATTGCTAGACTACTTTAACCAAGGGAATCGTCTTGCTGCGTAGCACTTGCTCTTTTCGATCCACTATCCAAACCAGTCTCTCCATACGAACTCTCTCGTCCACGTCTATATTCCTCCGAAATTCAGCACGTGGGTTGGATCAGGTGCATGCTTCCTCACACGGGAAGACGTCATGCACTTGAGCAAGTCTCGTCGTAATGTGAACGATTTTCCAAAGTCTCAATTCGCTCTAAAATTTGAAAGGGACCAACATGCCTCAGACTTAACTTCCTCTGCCAAGCGTGAAGTACTCCTCATCCAGTGACGCCTTGAGGAATACGTGTTCACCTACTTGGAACTCCAGTGGTCCACGCCGCTTATCTGCATAACTCTTCTGATGACTCTGAGCGGTCTTGAATCTTTCTCGAATGACTTTGACGGCATTGACTGACTGTTGAACCAACTCAGGGCCCTTAATCTTACGATCTCCAACTTCATCCAAGCAAACAGACTTACTGCGGCCCCTGTCATACAACGCTTCAAATGGTGCCATCTTGATACTCTACTAACAGCTGTATGTTATAGGCTTAACTCAACTAGATGAAGCTATTCCTCCTAGCTTCCTTTGAAGTCCAATACGCAAGCTCGCAACATGTACTCAAGGGTTTGAATGGTCCTCTCAAAGTGACCATCTCGTGGATGATAGGCTATGCTGTACCGCAGCTTCATTCCAATGCAGTTTGTAAACTTTTCCAAAAGCGTTCGTGAACTTTGGATCTCTATCTCGATCCCATTGTCACCGGCACTCTATGAAGACGAACTATTCAGCCAAACGGCCTAAGTTCAGCATATCTGTCCAATGCAAAATCCTTCGTACGGCAATGAAGTGAAAACTTCATCCAATCTATCGACTACAACCCATATGAAATCATTACCTCGTCGACTCCTCGGTAATCCAATCACAAATCCATTGTGATATGTTCCACTTCCACTTAGGAATCTCGAGAGGTTGCCAAGTTCTCAATGCTTGCAATGTTGTGCTTTCACTTTGCTGGTACATCACACACTTGGCAACGTGTTTGGCGATATCTGCCTTCATGAGTCCACCGGTAGTGTTGGCATAGGTTCCCGATACATCTTTGTCTGCCCCGGATGAATGCACCAACAACTACTACGATGGGCTCACATAAATTCCCTCCTTAAGCCCCACATCGTCGGTACACAATCTACCACAAAACTTCAGTTTTTGGTCCTCGCAACTAGAGAAGTTGGCTTTCCTCTTTTCCCGCATCCTCTTGTGAAATCACGTGACCTAAGAAAGCTACACGAGTTAGCCAAAACTCACACTTGCTAGACATGGCGTGACAACTCGTGTTCATAAAGATCTGAAGTATTGTCCTTAAGTGTCTTGCATGCTCCTGCAGACTTCTCAAATACACCAAGATGTCATCGATAAACACAATCACGAACCGGTCCAAATACTCCTTGAATACTTGATTCATCAAATCCATGAAAGTAGCTACGAGGCATTGGTTAGACCGAACGGCTTAATACAGTAAATTCATAATGGCCATAACGAGTACAAAAGCCGTCTTTGGTATGTCTTCCTTTCTTAATCCTCAGCTGATGGTAACTTGTCCTCAGTCAATTTTTAGAAAAAATATCGAAGCTTCATGGTAACCGATCAAACAAGTCATCAATCCTTGGTAACGGATACTTGTTCTTGATGAATTACTCCGGTTGAGTTATCGATAATTGATGTAAAGGCACAACGAACCATCATTCTTCACCCTTACAAATAGAACTAGCGCTCCCCAAGGCAATGCACTAAGACGTAAAAATCCTTTGACTAACAACTCTTGCATCTCGCCCTTTAGTTCCTTTAACTCGATAGTGCCATACGATATGAGCCTTAGAAATTGGCTCCGTCCTGGGGCCAACTCAATCACGAACTTGATCTCCTTTTCTAGGGGCAAACCAAGCAATTCCTCAAGAAACACGTTAGAAAAATCCTACACTATGGCGATGTCCTCCATCTTCCTCAACCGACGTATCAACTACGATTGCCAAATAACCTTAACCCACCTCAACCGGATTGCCTCAAGCAACGAGATAAGGTAATCAAGGATCCTCCTTGACTTCCAATAAACTTGAAACTTTCTTACCACTAATGGGTTCAACTTAATCGATTTACGATAGCGCTCTATAGTACCTCATTGCTTGGTGAGCCAATCCATGCCAATGATCACATCAAAATCAAACATAGGCAAAATAGTTAAGCATAATTGTGGCAGGTGGTCCTCTTTTTCTCCAACCTCATTTCAATATACCGAAGTTCTACAAACTTAACAATATTTTAACCTCGCCACTCCCGATAAAATTTTCCCAGAAACATTGCCCTCCTATTAGGTATGATCCGGTTCATTCATGCCCCTCGCCATCCCGAGCTTGCAGGAGCCGCTCCTTGTTCATGCTTTCTGGCTTAAATGGAAACCACTCCCGTCCCATTGGACCCGGTCGTTACACCCTGGCTACCCATTTCATCTCCGAGCTACACATCTATTGAAGGGGTCCCATTTTGATAAGGACTAACTCAAAGAGATATTGTCCGCTTTGACCTATTCCTTACTAAGCCTTATGGTTTTTCCTTTGTAGCGCATAGGTAGGCTCTTTCCCAAGAGTCATCCATCTTAGTAGTCCACTATCTTAGACTTGCTTATCCTTCAAGTTGAAGTACCAACTGGCTTCCAATGTTCACACGTGTTTATAAGATTATTACGATCCCTTGGCCACGGCCAACACAAGAGTCGGCGGTCTTCCGGGCATAACTAGGCATTGTCCCTCCCCATCAAGGATGGCATCATCCCGCATGTGACATTGTCTTGAAATTTATTTGGTGAAATGGTTGTTTCACACGTGCTTACAGTTAATTTATTCAGAACCGATCACTCACGAGTTAACTAATTTATTGGGTGAGGCCGTTAAAGGACATAAACGCAATGACTAGAGGATTTGATTGGAAATCGACCGTCTCGACCATAATAATTGGCAAGGGTCAATACAAAACCATTATAAATCGATTAGCAAATGGATATAAGTTGATTCAATGGAATCACGTAGTCGATTGCGGGTGATTCTGCACGCATTGCAATATTCGCGTCGAACGGCAGCCAACTAATTTTCTATCGATATTATATTTGGGAACATGTATTGAAACTCAAGGGATACATGACGACCGAGGGTCATCTATGATTCTAAGGAGGTGAACGTGGATCGAAAATTATCAACCACGGATTAACTGTGCTAAAATCCCAAAGGCACGCCTATAGGTTAGGTTGTACTAAAATCGTGTCTGCTGATTTTAACCACGAAATTGAATTTCCTGGTTTTCGCACCTGGACGTTTGGCATGTCATGATTCATTTATAGTATGTCGTCTCATCTTTCAGTAAATTTTCATTGAGCCAGAAAATTTTGCAGAAAAACAGTTTTCAGACAAAAAAGAAAAAGAATTGAAAATTTGGATGGGAGGAGAATTGAGTTATTTGCTACCCAAAAATGGTTTATTTGTGACAAATTAGAGCTAATTTCAATTGGTTGGGTACTTGACTTAAATAAAGACTTTGGGGACATTTCAATGATGGTTTAGATATTTGTCTTTAGACTTGTGATTGGTGGGTCGTTTTACTTCATAGTTCTTTCATTTTCTTTTCTCTCTCTCCCATTTTTCTTTCCATGTGTGAACCTCCCCCCTAGCTTCAGCCGACACTTCTTCCTTCTCCCTCACACGTTTCCTTTCTTTCTCTGCCATAGCCACTTTCTTTCCCCATGCCTTTTTCTTTCATCTGGTTCTATCTCCTTCCCATTTGCCAGCATCCACTCACTCATTCATGCGCAACACCAACCACCAACATTTCCATTCCATCGCACCACTCTAGCACCATCGCCCTCTTGGTCTACCGCCGCTGCACGAGATTGGACGCCTCCAGCCCCACACCATGGACTTCTCTGCCATCTCACCCATCTCCATGCCAACCTTCTCCCTTTGTTGCTGCACCACCAAATTGCCACCAACGCTCACGTCCAGCCGCCTCCATGCTAGCCACCATCAGCTCAAGGACTTCATCCTGCCACGGTCAGCAACATCCACTAACTAGCCTCAAGCCAAACCACCCACCTACGAGCTGAGGGGCCGATATCGCTGCATTGAGCTCTCCGCCCAAGCCATGGTTGCTGTGTCTCTTGCCACTGGCATTACCATCGGCGTGAACCCACCGCCATCGTATTCAGATAACTCCCTAATCAATGATTAGGCCGCACTGTGCTTAGGGTGTGTTGTGATTAGTACCAATCATGGTTAAGATGCCATTAAGATGGATTAGTGTTAATCAAGCATGGTTAGGTTAGTTTACCTTAGTTAGTTAGTATACTTTGGTTAGGTTAGTTAACCATGGTTAGTTTATTAAGTTGGATTAGCTTAATTAATCGTAATTTACTTAATTAATTGTAATTAGCTTAATTAGTGACGAATAGCCGTTTACAGAATTTTATGCTCGTTTTCTGGATGGAATTATGCATGTTTTTGATGGCTTATATGTGCTATGATGATGAAATTGATTGCTTGATGGTAGTTATTGATTTTTGAGCATAAAACTTCCGGCTTTATGGACTTTTAAATAGAAAAATGTTAGGTGTCCGTTTTAGATGCCAATTTTACGTACTATAAAAGCCATGGAGTTTTAAAATAGAACGTACTGAGTTTGACGCAAGGTTCTATTTTGAATACAAGACCACGCACAATTATTTTATCGGGATTTAATACGAAGAAAATTGGCCAAGTTCATCATTTAAAACAACGACTTGAAATCACAAGTATGGTGTTCTTGGTTAATTATGTGCTCAAACATGGTCACTAAGTGAACTCACAGTCCTGATGTGATTAAATAGGCATGCTCAATTTTTATTAGATGCCCGGTGAGGGTATGGAAGCCGAGTCGCGGCTGAGGCCGAACCGATGCTCCTTTATGGAATGCCATCTAGGCAGGGTTTCTAGATGTTGCCGTGTCTGACGGGCGGACGATGTGCAATTAGCCAGATTATCACCGACTTTTGAGTTGGCCGTGGCCAATGGGTCGTAATAATCGGAACATGCCTAAATGGTTGTGATACTTTACGACCTGATTATGGGGCAAAATTGTTAGGCATGGCATGGGACGTGGTCATAACGGTTTTACCTTTATAATGAAGACTCATGTGAATGTTTGAAGGATGAGAGAATAAAGTGTCTCGTTATTAATTACGCTTGTTGTATTTGCTATTGCATACTTGATGCGTACATATGGTAGGGACATGCCAAGGTGAGGTGAGTTTGTGTGGTGCATGTTTAGGGACCGCCTCCAAGGCGAATTTGGTTCCTAATTTGGGTTTAGAAGTTGACTTCGTCGAGATTTATCTCACCATCATGTTTAACCTTTTCAAGGCCATAGCATGGAGATCTACTAAGTATGGATGTGGTGGGTGCGTAGATGCGACACCATTTTGATTGGCCCTGCCGTTAGTGAAGCTTAGGTTAACTTTGTGTCAAAAAAGTTTTTGAGAGGGTCAATAGGAAGTGGCCGTGGGAAAGGCTTGTAAGTATTAAACTTCCTAGGGTTAACAGTTGATAAATGAATATGTTGTTTTCAGCAATGTTTGTTGTGTTTTACTAATCCCCGCTTCTGATGATTCACTGGGGGGTTTGTTTAGTTTTCTTCCACATGTGCTTAATCAAAAGATAAAAAGAATGGGTTAGCGACGCTTTGGAGAAGTCGCATTTTCAGTCGACCATCGAGGGATGTTTGCTCGCTCGGGTTCGAGGCGTGACACTGTAAGGTGCATATGCCTCAAGACAGCATTCCATAAAGGAAAGCACGATCCCGGGCCTCAACTGCAACTCAGCTTTCGGACCCCACCCGCATCCCACATAAATTGTGGTACATCTACCCCAAACTCTTGTTGGGTGACGGGTTCAATCAAGTCCACTTTAATTGCCTTTATTTAGCCAAGAATACAACATTTTGCCTTCAAATAACAAGTTCGACAACTCTTTTTTTTTTTTGTTCAAACCTTTCCGAAATAAATTTGTATGGGGGGTCATTGTATTTTAGAAATGAACCCACAACTTTGCATGCATCTAGTTTGAAACCTTTTACTGTTTTGTTGGTTACACATAAAACTTCATGTCCAACCTGACACCTCATTTGTTTTTCCATTTTCTTGCCCAATCATCCCTTTTGAAAACAATCTTGGGTAATCCCCCTTTTTATTTAAAACTTTTGGAAAGAAATTCATACGGGGTCATGCTGAAATCAACTCACAAACTTTTGCACGCATCTATTTTAAAACTCCTTGCTTTATTAAGATAAAAAATCAAAAAGTGTCCAAACCCGGACACCTCATTCATTTCTATTTAATTGTACAAAAACCAACTTTTGTAACAAAAATTGAACCTACCATCAAGCAAATCAACCACATAAGAAAACATGTACAAACACACAAAGTCACACATAATTTCATCCAAGAAAATGAGAGTAAAATTTACGTAATGCCTGATTCTGCCACTAATTACACTAATTACGATTAATTAAATAAATAACGATTAAATAATGCAAATTACAATTAATTAAACAAACCAACTTAATTAACCTAACCATGATTAATCTAAACTAAGCTATACCAAGCTCAATCAACACTAAACACTATTAGTGCTAATCTAATCCCCCTAAGCATAATTAATGGCCTAATCAACGATAGGGAGTTAACTCACTGTTTTCGATGGTATGGCTAACGGCAACAGCAATGCGACGCGACAAAAACACAAAAATAGCCATGGCTTGAACAGAGTTGAATGGCGGTAGACAATCCCTCCAAGCTCTCGGCCAAGAGGGAGCTCGGCTTGGGCGGACGGCCGCCAGCCTAGACATGGATGAGTTGGGGTGAAGCTGGTGGTGGTGCAGTGACTTGCGGTTGGCTAAGGTTGTTGGACGTCGGTAGCGGGCCACGAACGCTAGACGGGGGTGAGGCGGAGGCGGTGAGGCAGTTGCGGTGAGCGGGTGTGGTGGCTGGGGCCGTGGCATGGAGGTGGTGAGAAGATGCGACATCCTCAAATTCGACCCCGTCTCGAATATATAGGGCATTTCGTCGATGCACCTATGGTCCTTTTCTCTGAATTGGGCATCACGGTTAACTAATCTATTAGGCGAAGCCGTTAAGGGATATAAACGCAGAGACTAGGAGCATTCGATCGAAAATCGATTGCTAGACTGTAATAATAAGCAAGGGTCAATATGGCAATCGTTATAATCAAATTGTGATCTGATATAGGTCAATTGATGGAAATACGTAATGAATTGCGGGTGATTCCGCATTTATCACAAATTCAAGGCTCAACGGCACTAACCCAGTTTTCTATCGAAATTATACTTGGGACACGTAATTGAACCTTGTGATTTTTACGACAATCAAGAGTCATCTATGAGTCGGAGATGCATAAACGTGGATCAAAAATTATTAACCACCGGTCAAAACGTGCTAAAATCCCTAAAAGCTACCCGATAGGTTAGGGTTGTACTAAAATCTAATCTCTCATCATTTTAACCACGAAATTGAATTTTGTTTCGGGAATCGGATGTTTGAAAGCATGTCACGATTCATTCTTAGACGTCAGTCTCATCTTTTCAGGAGAAATTTTGTCGAAGTCATGAATTTTGCGGAAAAAACAATTTCGACAAATCGAAAAAGAAATGGAAATTCGGATAGGAGGATTTTTGTGCTATTTGGATGGCCAAAAATGGCTTAATTAGGGAAATTGAAGCTAAATTCTCCATTGGATGGCCACTTGACTTACTTGACATGAAGACTTTGTAGGCCAAGCAATGAGTAGTTGGATATTTCGCCTAGGTTTCTATTGGCTAATGCTTTGACTTCAATTTCTCCATTCTCTTTCCCATTCCCTCTCACGCACAACACCCCCTCTTCTTCAGCCGACTCCTACTCTTGTTTCTTCTCTTCCTTCATTTTCTCTTCTTCACATTTAGTCTCCATTTCCTCTTCACCTTCACCGCTCCACCCACTTCAGCCCCACGCCAACGTCATTCTATTTGTTTCAGCCCATCATCTCCATCAGCCATCACCATATCATCATCCACCAGCAACCCCCATCCACCTCCACGTTTAGCCCACTTACAGTCCACTTCACGCCACCAGCTTCACCATTAGACCACCCACACACGCCTCCGCCAGTTTCTCCACGTCCATAGCCCATCCGCCAACCCCAACACCTTCATGCCACCGTCTGTTCCACCCGAACAGCCGCGCCATCCCCGTGAGCTGCCACCAACTCGGCCACCGTCCAACAACTCCAAACAACCAGCTCCACAAAACAGGATATCCCCCTTGGCTGAGAGCCTTGTTAAGCTGTTTCCTCTGCCGTTGAGCCTCCATTGGAGACACGGTAGTCTCAGTTTCTCACTACCGTCGCATTGCTGTTGCTATGAGCCCGCCTAATTGAATTCGGTGACTTAACACCCTAATCCTTGATTAGGTTGTTAATTGCATTTAGGGGTTAGATTAGTGTTAATATAGTTTTGTTAGATTAGCCTTAATATGGATTAGCGTTAATCTAGTTGGTTAGATTAGTACTAATGAGGGTGGTTTAGCTTGGCTTAATGGATTTCTCTCCGGATCAGTTTACGGACTCTCACCATTTCCCTATTTTCGTGGATGGAAATTTGTTGTGATTTTGAGGTTGCTTTATGCTTTAAAATGTTCTAGACATCTTTATCTATGACATATATTTTATTAAAGATTTTATGGATTTAAAAGGATAATATTTCAGAATTGTCATTTGCGAAACAGAATCTCGGGTTGGTGCTGGAACTTGTCACCTTTTGGTGTTCAAAGGATTTGTATCAATGCTTATGGTCCGATTTTCGAAAGAGTTTCTTCATGAAAGTTGTTCATCACTTTTTTTGGTTTAACATAGTCAAATTTTTAGATCAAACGGATAAGTTTTAGACCTTGAACCAAACTGATTTTTGAAAACATAATTTCTGGAAATGGACACAGTTTTTTTAACGGTTTGAGCGATTTACTTCTCTTAATATAGAAGGATATAGGTCAATATGTCTTCAAGAAAATGTTCTTTAAGTGTTCTTTATAACATTTTCAAATTTGAGAATTTTCTGAACTCGTTTGATTATATTTCTACAATTAATCTTGGAGACGCGCGAGTGGACCCGGTTTCCGACAGTTAAGGCCGGTTGTGGTTTTGTAGTTGTTCTTGGTATCTTACTTGCTAGGAAATGAATATGTTGTGATTTGGTTGATGTTTGGTATGCTGAGAACTCATGTGTGACATCATGAAGTTGATTGCTCTATGTTGGTTGTTTATAACTATTGCAAAAAGTGACCTTATGAGCTATTAAATAGAAAGTAAATGAGGTGTTGGGTCCGGACACCAAAAATTATTTGTTCGATAAAACAATGAGGTTCTAAACTAGGTGTGTGCAAAAAGTTTGGCAGATTAATTTTGAGTGTGTGAGCACCTACGAATTTCTTTTCAAAAGGTTTTGAACAAAAAAAAAGGAGATTACCCAATTTAGTTCCAAAAAAGGGGTGGTTGGGATAGAAAATATCAAATAAATAAGGTGTCGGGTTTGGATGCCGAATTTTATGTGCTCAATAAAACGAGGAGGTTTTGATAGTAGAAGTGTGCAAAGTTTGATTGATTTTGAGTACATGACAGCGTATTTAATTTATTTAAAAAAGTTTTGAACAAAAATAAGGGAGTTGCCAAGTTTTATTTGCAAAAAGCGATTTTTGTGATTCTTGGCTAATGGGAAAATAAGAAATGGGTTGATTGATGACGTGCTTGCATGGTCACTAAGTGGAACTTGTCTTGATGCGTATGAATACGTGGGACGATGCTCCCGTGTGGGAATGTCATCTAGGCAGAGGATGCTAGACATTGCCGTTCGTGGATGGATTTCGGAACGATGCTCTGTGTGGAATGCCATCTAGGCAGGGGTTTTGGATGATGCCATGCCCGGGACGGGCCGACAATGCCCGGTTACACCGGACGACCACCTACTTTCGAGTTGGCCATGGCCAATGGGTCGTTATAACTGGAACACGCCTGGATAGTTGTGATAGTTGCATGTAATTATGGGACAAAAATTGTGTAACACGGTATGGGACATATCATAACGGTTTGGCCTTATAATTGAGACCAATGTGATTGAAATGATGTGTTTCGATTATTAAAACACGCTTGCTGCACTGATGATCGTATGTATGTTGAGCTAACGTGCAGGTACGCACCGAGGCGATGTGAGTTTTGTATGGTGTGTGCTTAGGACCGCCTTCGAGTAGAATTTGCATCCTATTCAGGGTTTTGGTTGTTGACTTGCTGAGATTTTATCTCACCCCGTCATGGGCTAACCTTTTTTAGGGTCATAGCGTGAAAATCTGCTAAGTGCGGATTTGGTGGGCGCGAGATGCGACACCTTTTGGTTAGCCTTGTCGCTAGTGAAGTTTAGGATGACCCTAGTCCCTAAGGATTTTGGGAGGGTCAATAGGAAGTGGCCGTAGGAAGGCCCGTAATTATTAAACTTCCTAGGAACAACGGTGGTTAAATAAGTCATGGTTTTTATGGGAAAATTGTAATCGTGTTTTACTATCCCTATGTTTATTTGTTGACTGGGTGCTATATTTAATTCACTTCCGCATGTGCTTAATTGAAAGAAATAAAAAGAATGGGTGGGTGACGTGTCTTGGGACGCCGCATTTTCAGTCGACCATCAAGGATGTTCGCGCGCTCGGGCTTTAGGCGTGACATCCTCGCCCGAAGTGGTATAAGAGCTAGTTAGTGTCTGGAGTGATAAGGTGCGATGGGTCATGGGATAATTAGCTAGGAAAAACATTTTCCTTATGCTGATGCTTATGATTGATTGATTGTTTTGTGCGGGTTGCTCAGATTTCTAATTACCTCGTTAGAATTGGAAAGCAGTGTTTGTAAGGACCTTGCGAGATGAGCAATCCTAAGCAAAGAGCCCCTTGGAGAAGGGTCGTAGTAGCGTGGGATGGGTACTAGGGAAGGGCATTGAGATGAATGGGTAGAGGGAGAGCGTCAGCTCAGACTAATACCGGGGGAAGAGTACCACCTTAGGCTGGTATAGGGGGAGGAACACCAAGCGATCCTAGGATAGATAGGATCGTCCAAGCACTTGAGACCTTGGGGAATATGATTGGTCAGCAAGCTAAGAACCAAACTATTGCTATCTTGTCACGCCATTGTTGCCACCAAGTGACGTTACCCTCATGTTGCCGCCATACTTGCTGAAGTCCCACCAAGAAATGGGAATGGTAAGGGGATGATGTAAAGATTGGTGAAGTAGTTCTTGAAGTTGAAACCACCAAGGTTTACTAGAGCAGGCAATCCTGAGGTTGCAACTCTCTGGATTCGAGAGTTAGAAAGGTCTTTGCGCTAAGGTGCTCGAGGAGGACAAGGTAGTCCTAGCTATTTACCGCTTGCAAGGGAACACGAGCACTTGGTGGGGAAGCCACCAAAGGGAGAGTATTTCCCGAAGGTACGGTTCTAGAGTGGAATGCCTTCGTTGAGGTCTTTTATGGAAAGTAGTTTTCAGATTGCGCCGGAAGAACAGAAAATGGCTGACTTCTAGCATCTTCGTCGGGTCAAATGTCGGTGACTAGTACGAAGAAAAGTTTGCGAGTTATCCAAGTACATACCGAGGATGATAGAAGACCCGGGACAGAGCGAGAAGGTTCAAAGACAAGTTGAGGCCAGAGATCAAGGATCCGCTGGTGCCGCCAAATCTCAAAGATTACAATGATCTGTATGAGAGGGCCCAGCTGATCAAGAGGAATCTGAACGAGCGAGCCACCGCATCTAGGTCGCGGTTCGTGCCCAACAGGGATAGCAAGCGGTTCGGGAAAAGGCCAACGACTGAAGGAATGTAACCCATTCCTCTTAATCTGAAAGACTGGGATAAGAAAACCGACACCCAACTTGAACGGCGCGTGCCGAATTTGTAGAAGGAAGCATGGACCAACCCTCTTCGTTACTGGTATTACGGGAGCGTGTTGTGGATGTGGTCAACACGACCACCAAGTGAAGGACTGTCCGAGCGGGCCCATGAGAGCATAGGCGCCACTGTCGTAGATAGAACAACCAAAAGGTTTCCGTGGATAGGACAAAGAGATTTCAGGATGGGTTAAGACTAGACACCTGGAGTCAGTTGGTGCCCCTAAACTTGAAGGATAAGCAAGCTTAGGATAGTGCACTACTAGGATGGGTGCTCTTGGGATAATGCCTACCTATTTGCCAAAGGATAAAACCGTGAGGCCTAGTATGGGATAGGCCAAAGTGGACAATATCTCTATGAGTTAGTCCTTATAGAAACGAGACCCCTTCAGTAGATGTATAGCTCGAGAACGAACCAGGCGAAGGCTAGTGGGCTTGTAATGACTCGATCCGATGAGGGCGGGGAGTGGTCGCCAAGACCAAAGGGCCTAAAGTAAGGAGCAGCTCCTGGAAGGCTTCTAGGATGGCGAAGGGCACATGAATGAACTGGACTATGCAGGGAATAGGAGGGGCAGTGTTTATTGGATAATTCATCAAAGTGGCATAGCGAAAGTATCATCAAGCTTGTAGGACTTCGGTTTATTGAAGTGAGGTCCTAGAAAGGAGGATCACTGACTAGAGTTGTACTTAACTATTTTACCTATGTATGACTCTAATGTTATTATTGAAAGGGTTGGCGTGAGAAGCAATGAGTGGTATTGAATTGTTGCTTGGCTCAAGGTGCATCTTGCTATAATTGATTGTTATTGTGAAGTAATCCAGTTTAACTGTTAGCGAGTTGAAGTTTTGAGTTTGTTGGGAATCAAGGAGGACCCTCGATTAATTTAGTTTTGTCGCTTAAGGTAACTCGGTTCATTGGATGTGGGTTGCCAAAGTTATTTGGCAACCTTAGTTAATACATCGGTTGAGGAACCGGGAACGGAGAACATCACGGTACGAAAGGACCTTGCATGAGACAAATATGCTAAAGTGTACGTGCGACAGATAGTTCGTCTTCATAGAGTGCCAATGATGATCACGTCAGATCGAGACTCGAAGTTCATGACTTCTTTTCTAGAAAAGTCTATAGACCGCTTTGGGAATGAAGCTATAGTATGTCAAGGCCTATCATCCGTAGACAGATGGCTAATTTGAGAGGACGACTCAAACCCTCGAGGATATGCTACGAGCTTGCGTATTGGACTTGAAAGGAAGATGGGAGGAACAACTTCATCTAGTTGAGTTCGCCTATAACAACAGTTATCAGCAGATTATCAAGTTGGTACCATTTGAAGCGTTGTATGGCAAGGCTTGCAAAACTCTTGTTTGTTAGAACGAAGTTGGAGAACGTAAGATTATTGGTCTTGAGTTAGTTCAGCAGTTAGTCGACGCCTTCAAAGTTATTCGAGAAGGACTAAAGACCACTCGAGTTGTCGAAGAGTTATGTAGATAAGTGGCGTAAACCATTGGAGTTCCAAGTTAGTGAACACGTATTCTTTAAGGTGTCACCGATGAGAGGTACTTTGCACTTTGGCAAGAAAGGGAAGCTAAGTCCGAGGTATGTCGGTCCCTTTGAAACTTTGGAGCAAATTAGGACTTTGGCATATCATCTTGCATTGCCGCCGGGACTCGGCTGAAGTGCATGACGTCTTCCACATGTCAATGTTGAGGAAGTATGAACCTGATCAAATTCACGTGCTAAATTTTGAAGAAATAGACATGGACGATAGGGTGTCGTACTTGGAAAGATCGGTTCGAGATAGTGGATCGAAAGGAGCAAGTGCTAATGTATCAAGATGATCTCTTTGGTTAAAGTGGTCTAGCGATACCACGGAACAAAAGGAGCCACGTGGAAAGCGAAGAATTGATGAGACGTCAATACCCCACCTTTTGATGAAGAATTATAATGGTTTAAATTTCGAGTACGAAATTTTTATAAGAGGAAGAGTTGTGACATCCTAAATTTGATCTTATCTCGAATATATGAAATGGGCATTTCGTTGATGTGCATATGGTCCTTTTCTGCGAGTTGACCACTCCACGAGTTAACTAATCTATTAAGTGAAGCGTTAAGGGATATAAACGTGGCAGACTAGAGAATTCGATCGGAAATCGATTGCTTTCGACCGTAATAATCGGCAAGGGTTAATAGACACGTTATAATCGAATTGTGATCTTATATAGGTCGATTAAACGGAAATGCGTAATTGAATTGCGGGTGATTCCACATGATTGTGAAATTCGTTGAACAGCGGTAACCCGATTTTTTATCGAAATTATACTGGACACGAATTCAAACATTACGATTTTTACGACAACCGAGAGTCGCCTACGAGATAGAGATGCACAAATGTGGATCGAAAATTATTGACCACGGGTCAAATGCGCTAAAATCCTTAAAAGCTACCTGATAGGTTAGGTTATACTAAAATCGTGTTTAGTCGATTTTAACCACGAAATTGAATTCGGTTTCGAAAATCAGACGTTCAAGCATGTCACGATTTGAATGGAAAAGAAATCAAAAAAGAAATGGAAATTCGGATGGGAGGATTTTTGTGCTATTTGGATGCCCAAAAATGGCTTAATTAGGGAAATTGAAGCTAAATTCTCCATTGAATGGCCACTTCACTAAGTTGGCATGAAAACTTTGAAAGCCAAGTAATGAGTAGTTGGATATTTTGCCTAGGTTTCTATTGGCTAATGCTTTGACTTTAATTTCTCTGTTCTCTCTCCCATTCCCTCTCATGCACAATACCCCCTTCTTCTTCACCGATCGCCCCTCTTGCGTCTTCTCTTCCTTCATTTTCATTCTTTCACGATTAGTCTCCATTTCCCCCTCTACAACTTCACCGCTCCACCCACTTCAGCCCCACACCAACATCATTGTATTTTCTTTAGCCCATCATCTCCATCAAAAATCACCATATCATCATCCACCA
Source organism: Eucalyptus dawsonii (assembly GCA_016097615.1). Classification (NCBI taxonomy): domain Eukaryota; kingdom Viridiplantae; phylum Streptophyta; class Magnoliopsida; order Myrtales; family Myrtaceae; genus Eucalyptus; species Eucalyptus dawsonii. The sequence goes on from CM027872.1 coordinate 19,771,512, forward strand.
AGCAGCCCTCATCCACCTCCATGTTCAGCCCACTCACAGTCCACTTCATGCCACCAGCTTCACCATTAGACCACCAGCACACCTCCGCCAGCTTCTCCACATCCATAGCCCATCTGCCAACCCCAACACCTTCATGCCACCATCCGTTCCACCACCGAACAGCCGCGCCATCCCCGCCGGCCGCCACCAACTCGGCCACCGTCTAGTAGCTCCAAATAGCCAGCTCCACGGAACCGAATTTCCCCTTGGCCAAGAGCCTCATTAAGTCATTTCTTCCTCTGTTGAGCCTCTATTGGAGACACGGTAGTCTCGGGTTCTCACCACCGCGTGTTGCCATCGCCGTGAGCCCGCCGCTTTGAATTCTAGTGAGTGAACTCCCTAATCTTGATTAGGTTGTTAATTGCGTTTAAGGGGTTAGATTAGTGTTAGTCTAGTTTTGTTAGATTAGCCTTAAGATGGATTAGTGTTAATCTAGTTGGTTAGATTAGTACTAATGAGGGCGGTTTAGATTGGTTTAGTGGATTTCTCTCAGAATCAATTTACTTGAACCTTGCCATTTTCTATTTTTGTGGATGGAAATGTGTTGTGATTTTGAGGTTTCTTCCTTCTTGAAAAATGTTCTTGACATCTTCATTTATAACATATATTTTATTCAATATTTTAGGAATTTAAAAAAAAAAGATTTTAGCATCGTCATTTGCAAAACATAATCTCAAGTTGGTGCTAGAACTTGTGACCTTTCAGTGTTCAAAGGATTTGTATCAATGCTTAGGGTCCGATTTTCGAAAGAGTTTCTTCACAAAAGTTATTCATCACATTTTTTTAGTTTAATATAGTCAAATTTCATATCAAACGGATAAGTTTTGGACCTAAAACCAAACTGATTTTGGAAAATATAATTTCTGGAAATGGACACAGTATTTGTAACAGTTTGAGCGATTTAGTGCTCTTAATGTAGAAGGATCGGGTCAAGGTATCTTCACAAAAAAAAATGTTTGTTTAAGAGTCCTTTATAACATATTCAAATTTGAGAATTTTCTGAACTTATTTGTTTATGTTTCTAGAATTAATCTTGGAGATGAGTGAGTGGACCTCATTTCTGCCGTTAGGGTCGGTTGTTGTTTTGTAGTTGTTCTTGGTATCTTACTTGCTGGGAAATGGATATGTTGTGATTTGGTTGATGTTTGGCATGCTGAGAACTCATGTGTGATATCATGAGGTTGATTGCTCTATGTTGGTTGTTTATTGCAATTGCAAAAAATGACCCGACCCACGTGCTAAATTTTGAAGAGTTAGATGTGGACAATAGAATGTTGTACGTCAAGAGACCGTTTTGTAGATTGGAAGGAACAGATTCTAGGCACCGAGACTATTCCATTAATCAAAGTAGTCACGGCAACACCACGGACAGAAGGAGTAACTGGGAAAGTGAAGATTCGATGAAAAGACAATACCCCCACCTCTTTGTTTAAAAGATTTGTAATGGTTTAAATTTCGAGGACGGAATTATTATAAGAGAGGAAGAGTTGTGACATCTTGATTTTCTGATTCTGCTCTCAATTGAATAATTTGGGCTTTTTATCGACGTGCCTATAGTCTTTTTCTCTGAGCTGATCACTCACGAGATAACTAGTCTATACAGTGAACCCGTTAAGGGATTTTAACGCAATAGACTTGAGAATTCGATCAAAATCGACTGCTCGACAGTGCTAATCTGCAAGGGTCAATATGGCTTTGTCAAAATCGATCAGAGGTCGGAGATAGGTCGGTTCGACAAAGGATAGATCGGTTCGATAGAGGCATGTTATATAAGTGTGGGTGATTCCACCTAATTGCAAAATTCTCGTCGAATAGTAGTAAACTGATTTTTCTATCATTTCTGTACCTAGTGCTGTATTTGAAACCTCGAGATTTTCATGACAATCGAGAGTCACCAATGAGTCGAAGATGTACAATATGGCTCGAAAATAGTCGACCATATGTCAAATGCACTAAAAATTTTTAAAAGCTACTCGGTAGGTTATTTCATGCTAAAATCACGCCCAGTTGAAATTAACCACGAATTTAAACCCGATTTCATAAATTGAAAGTTCTGTCATGTCACGATTCATTATAGGAACGTCGACTCATCCTTCGAAGATTTTTCTGCAGACCCGAGTTTTTGGCGAAAAATCAAATTTAGGTGTTTTTGGACTGGGAAAATTAGATGACCATTTTTTAGCGCACTTTCGGCAATCAAGTTGGACTGATTGGTAAGGAAAAATGTGGAATGTGACGTGGGTCAATGCACTATCAAAATGTGGAAAAATGTGAAATCAGGAGTTGTCTTCCTCTTCCTTGCAGCCCTTTCTCCATTGTTGTGTGGTGTTTTAAGCTTAAGAAAACTAGAGAGAGGCCCTGCAGTCGAGCCAGCCACAGCCGAGGACCGCACGAGCCTGTCAAGAGCCATTGTTGCCGCCCGCACGCTGCATCGTCGTTCGCTCACGTCCTGCTCATCCCGCGCCTGCTCGCCGTCCCTGACGAGCCCAAGCCACCTTCCCACATCTGCTCGCAAGTCCCTAAGCTCACCTTGGTCGTCGTCGAAGTTGCCATTGTCGCCCGCTACAGCTACCGATCCACCTCCTAGCCGTTTCCATGCCAAGTAAATGATCGGACCGCCCCTTTAGCCGCATCCGAAACGAAGTTTCAGCCCAACTAAGACTTCGAGGCCCGTTTTAGGCCTCGTCCGGACCTCACTTGGTGTCACCGTAGGCTTGTTTGTCGCTCACCTCCGCATTGCCATTGTCGTGGACTCACCAACCAGCAAAACTAGTGAGTTTACTCACTAAACCTTGCTTAGGAGGTTAATGATGCTTAATGGCTAATTAGATTAGGCTAAGTATGGCTTAGGTGGTTAGTTTAGATGGATTAGGGATTTAGTTGATTAATTAGGATTGTTAGGTGATTAGATTAGATTAATTAAGGGCTAGATAGATTGTACTATTTCTCACGCTTTGAACCCTGAATGCGGGCACATCCCACTATGGTCGATCACTTATGCGACATTCCCAGGTACTCATCGCCGACCCATTCATTTTAAATGCACATGCGGAATCGTATTATAAAACCCTTGACAAATAATTACGGATAAGAAAGCAAGAACCATCTCATTCACAACCAAACACTTTCTTAAACCAACGGAGTTTACAAACAAAGGTCTACAGTAGAGAGACTACAAAAGACCAACTCTCAAAAAGGAACTATCCTACGACCTACAAGTTGGACACGTTCTCCATTCCTTCTGACTTCACCTTTGCAACTCCTCATGGTTAACCAAAACGAACTGGCTACTCTGTCCACTAGGGACCTAAAAATGGTTATTTAATAACCAGTGAGACAATGTCTCAACAAGTACACCCCTAAACCCCTATTAGAAAGGAAATACACCCCATGATGGCCTAGCCATACCATCACATCAATGAGACTCACCTTTGCCTCAGTTCATTTCAACAGGTTAGCATAGTTCATATCACTCAATCACATGCAGTAATAAGAACTTAAACAATTGGAACGCAATCATTGTCACTAAACCAACAACCACAGAGGTCCTAATTATAAGACCGAATTGTTATGACACATCCCATACCACGTCACACAATTTTGTCCCATAATCCAGGACGTCAATAATACTCAGCATGCATTCCAATTGTTATTCGCTATCACACAAGGGCATAGCCTACTTACAGTTCAGCTATCCATCGGCATTTAGCCTGGTATCGTCTCTCCCCTTGGAGCACAGCTTCGTCGCTACGTTGATGGCGTTCTCAAAGGAGCATAGGTCCAGTTGGCCTAGCCACTACTGCAACCCGAGCCTCGTCATTATGTTGATGGCGTTTCCAAAGAAATATAGGTCTAGTTGGCCTAGCCACTACTGCGACCGAGTCTTTCAACTAACACACGACAATCCAGTATTGGCCCCCAGACACTTTGCATTTCACTCAATGCTCCAATTAAAATAGTAGTCCTGGCCTCTTTCCTTCGTACTAAAAACATCCAAGAAAGTAGTCATGCGTGGGCACACATCACTTCGAACCAGAAATCAATACCTTCCTTTTTCAAACCCCAATGTTTGATATAACACTTAAAATCCGATTTCGGTGTTAAAACCTAACACCCAGGATTTTCTTAATAAAACCCATACTGGTCACAACCAACACTCAATTTGCAACATCCAGCAATTAATTGCAGAATCTAACCACATCACAGCAGTCAGCACAAAATTCTAACGAACGGCTCTCCCGATATAATTCCCGAGAAAATAATGAATAATTAAATTTATTACGAAAATTAAATAAATAGTAATATATAATATTGATTTAATTTAATAAAATAATATTTATAAATTTGAAATAATTAATTAATACAAAATAATTAATTAAGGCCTAATTTAGATTACACTAATCTAAACATCTCATTGGCCCTAATTAATTATCCACTAAACTAATCACACTCCTTAATCTAATCCACACTTAACTAAACTAATCTAACCACCTAATCACATTTAAATTCATCTAAACATCCCTTAAGCATGATTAACCTCTCTAAGCGAGGTTTAGAGGATAAACTCAGCGGATTAACGTTCCGGCGAGTCCAAGGTGAAGGCGACGCCAAGGCGAGCGAAAATCCTCCTAGCGGCAACACCAAGTGAGGTCGGGAAGGGCTTGAAAACAGGCCATGAAGACCTCACGACTTGCTGGTTTTCTACTTATGATCTGGGCTGAACTACAAAGAAGAAACTAGCAACTTCAACGGCGAAAATGGGCCGATCGGAGCTTCGATGAGCGAGTGGTTGGCAACCAGCGACTCCCGAGGGTCAAGGGGGACTTGTTGATGGTTGGTATGGGTGGAGATAGGGTAGAAATGGGGAGAAAATGACTGAAAACAGCCAAACGGGTGAAACAGGCGGAACAAGGTGGGTTTGGCGACCGGTAACTTCACAACGGTGTACCAGACGGATGGCAGCTCTGTTTGGGGCGAGGTTGGGCTTGTTTGAACGTTATGGATGTCCTCTTTGCAGAAATGGGTGGCTCGTTTGCTGATTCATTTGGAAAGTCAATTTTTTACTCGAATCTTTGGCGAAAAGTCGACTGGAGCAGAAACTGGAACGAGCGAAAACGAAGGGGGAAAAAGAGTCTGATGGGCTTGCAACGGCCAAGGGGGATGAGCTGCGGTTTTCCTCTAGCTTTCTCAAGGTCTCAAGGCTCCTCTATAATGGATAAAGCCACAAAATGAGGGAGAAGAAGGCTGCTGAAGAGGGAGTCCTCTTGGTGGCTCTAAAGCTTGCAACACTTGTCCAAACCTCCTCTCTCTTGCCCCCACCATGACCTCACATGACCTCAACCATTCTCTCTACTCCAATCTTCCTTGGCAAGCTTCCAATGGGTCCAAAATGTGGTGTGCCCCTTGGCATACGAATTTCATTCAATTCTCTTCCAATTGAGCCAAATTGAAGTCCATAAAATCATTCAATGTAACCACACTTGAATCCACATTTTTCCTTGACCATAGAACCATCTTAGATCTCAAAAGTGCAACCAAAAGTGGGCCTTTCCATTTTTCCAAACCAAATTAACCATACTTTGATTTTTCGCCGGAAAACTTGGTTTGCAAAAAAGTCGTCTAAAGATGAGTCAACGTTCCTAAAATGATTTGTAACACTACAGGACTTCCAATTTCTGAATTCCGTTTTAATTTCACAGTTAATTTCATTTTGGTGGGTTTCTGGCGCGTCCTAATCTACCGGGTAGCTTTTAGGAATTTTCGTGCATTTGACACGTGGTTGATTATTTTCAAGCCACAATGTACATCTTCGAAACATTGACGACTCTCGGTTGTCATAAAAATCTCAAGGTTTCAAATGCGGACACAGGCTACCAAAACGAAAGAAGAATCAGTCTAATGCCGGTCGACAAGAATTGTGCAATTAGGTGGAATCACCCACTCTCAATCGCATACCTTTGTCGAGTCGACCTATCTCCGATCTCTAATCGATTTTTAACTATGCCGTAATGACCCTTGCAGATTAGCTCGGTCGAGCAGTCGTTTTCTAGTCGAATTCTCAAGTATGATGCATTAGAATCCCTTTAACGGCTTCACCTGATAGACTAGTTATCTCATGAGTGGCCAACTGAGAGAAGAGAGCTATAGGCGTGAAGATGAAATGCCCGACTTATTCAATTGAAAATAGAATTGAAAAATCAGGATGTCAAACTATTTATGTGGATAAGTGCATTATTTTACTTGGCCTGTTAGTTGGTTAAATTAGCATTTCTAGCCTAGGTTTGCATTTATTGGATTAAATTGCATTTATTTAATTATTTTTTCTATTTATTTAATTATATAATATTTTTTGAAAATTATACCGAGATAGGGAATGACCGGAATTTCGTGTTGATTGCGGTGGTGTGCTTAGTTTATGCAATTGGTTGTTCAATTTTGGTATTTAATTAGAAAATATCGGGTGTCGAGTTTTGACACCGAAAATGATTTTAAATACTATATCAAATAGTGGGATTTTAAAAGGAAAGATATTGATTTTTAAGGTTCGATCGGACCGTGTACCCACACACAATTATTTTCTCTGAGTGTTTTTAATACGAAGAAAATAGGCTAAGCACATCATCTTAATTGAGGCATTTGAGTGCAATGCACGGTGTCCTTGCTCGGAATTGAATGATCGTGTGGTGGTTAAGAGAACCCATCCCCAATGTGCGTTAAGTGGACATTGCCCCTATATGAGATGCCCTTGGTCAACGGATGCCGATTGTAGTAGATTCTGGACCGATGCTCCTTCAAGATTGCCATCTCATGTAGACGTTGCCGTGCTCAATGGGGTGAGACAATGCCATGCTACGCCAGAAGACCGCCAAACATTGAGTAGGCCATGCCCTAGGGGTCGTAATCAATCGGAACGTGTGATTGATTGAGATAGACGCACCGGATTATGGGACAAAATTGTGGGGCACGATATGGGACGTGTCATAATGATTTGGCCTTATAAGCGGGATCCCTATGATTGATTGAAATTGAGTGAGACATTTCAATTGATGTGTGTGTGACATTCGAAATTTTTGTCGAACCTCGAATATGTGACGGTCCATGACAGATCGATGGAAGTATCGTCAGATTGCATCATTGGTACCATTTACGGACACCGTTTCGTCATCATCGTTGGACCAAAACGTTACGTTTAGAAATGGTCCGACCATCGAAATTACCCTTATGTGACGCCATAATTGAAACCCTCTTCCACCCGCTTGTATACCCTACAAACCGAAAACCCTCGTACACATTGTTTTGATGACTCTACTCAACCATACTACCTAAGTATTTATGTAACAAGAGAGGAATTTGGACTTTAAATAATAGTCATTCTTTAGTGAGCCAAAGGAGGGGGAATTTCGGCCATGCATGAAGGACGTGCATGCATGCTTTTAGAGGGGAGATCACCCACGTCCAAGCTGCCCCAATCTCTCCCCATTTGGTCGACAATTGAGTCAACCGAATTGTGGGGTGTTGATTGAAGCAAGGCTAGCAACACGTTACTTCGGAAGTCGACTGCTAGCAGAAGCCTAAGGTGTTGCAAGCGGAAGACATGTCTCCCCCAACTATCCCTCGACCAAGTTGCCACTGAAATTTACATGCATTGACTAAGTTAGTCAATTAAGTGAAGGAACAAAATGACTTGGAAACGAGAGCAAGAGAGAGAAGGACTGAGCAAAACTAGGCAGAGAGAGAGTGAGAGAGAGTGAGAGCTGCGAACGAAAGTGAGAGGGAAGGAAGGAGATTGTCCCCTTTGCCCGTGCACGCACGCCGCCGACACCGACGCCGCTCGCACTTGCTGTTGCTGAGCCATGTCCGTGACTGTGAGCTTCTCGATTTGTTGTCGTCGACACCATCGAAACTTAAGGCAAGTGAAAGTCTACTAGCCTATGTAATGTAATGTCGTTGTTGTTTGATGTAGTGCAGTTAGGTTGAAAATATTTGAGTTTGGATGTTGGATGCTGAATTCTAGAATGATTTAAGGAGATTGGGATTAGGGGATTGAGGAAATGCTCGGGTTTTCTATGTGTGTTTTGATCCCTTTGAACTTCAATCGAAAACAGATTTTGGTGACTATGAAACCTTGAAAATTTGGCCATAGATTGAGTTAGAAAAACCTCCCCGATTTGTATGAGAATTTCTATTTACCTTGGCACCGGCCTCAAATATTTTAAGAAAAAGTGCGGTGCTTTCAAATCTCAAATTCTATATAATTTTTTCTAAACCATTGAAAATCAGGTTGAATTTTAGACTTACTATGCGAGTTTTCAAATTTACTTATTGTTTGATAAATGATTTGTTGTAAGTCAAGAGTGTGGGTACTACTCTCCGATTTCTTTTGGTGGATTTTGAAAATGCTGAAGGGTGAGTTGTGAACATGGAATTTCGAAAAGAATCCAAGGGATTCTCCATATTGATGATTTGAAAATATTTTGGTATTGAAATGATTTAGTTGCTATACCATGGCTGAGGTGTTATCAATGTTTGTCGGACCCTCAGGTTGACGATGCCTCGAGAGTCGGGTTGCCCATAGGATCGTAGTGCCGATGCCTTTGGATGCCTGGGGACTGGGGAGCCCTAGAGGTTCCTCGGGATTGTTGGCATGCTCGGATGTATGACAATACGTATTCCGGAGGGTAGGGGCAACCATTGTCGTGGTTAGCTCCGGAGATTCCTCGTGATGCTAGGTGAAGTGCGAGATGCCTAGATGTGAGACATGACACGCTCCGAATGCCCGGTGACTGAAAACTGGAGGCTTTCACGACACCAAGTTGGGTGCGAATGCCCGGAGGGACGCAAACACTGGTCCTCTGATAGAAAAATCTTTTGAGTTTTAAAATTGATTGTGCTGCTGAGTTGTGCCTGATTATAGGACAAAATTGTGTGATACAGTATAGGATGTGTCATAACAATTTGGTCTTATAATCGGTACCCATATGATTGAAATGATGTGTTTTGGTTTTGAAATTGTGTTTGCTATTACTTTGAAAAGTACTATTGGTTTGATGAATACCTTTTCCTTTGGTTTTGTGATATGTGAATTTTTGCATGAAACTGATGATGATGGTTTCAACATAGCATAGTTTAGTACATCTTTTGCTACTGGGTGGTTGTACTCACCACTTGTGGGGACTAAAATTTCAAACTAAGCATGATGCCTCTGCTGCCCGCACCTCCTGGTACATTCTATGGAGTCCCGATCGACTTACAGCGGGAGTGGTCGGAGTATCAGGACCCTGAGGTGCGAGGATTGACTTTTGTACGGGTGAGAGTGATTCTAATGTTCGATATTGATCTTCCCAACGGCCCTGTACTCTAAGAATATGTCATCATATTTGTTCGTCGGGATGGACGAATGCTAGGGTTGCTGCCACCACCATCAGTAAACGTACCGAGTGGCTGGGTGTGACCGTGAGATGTGGTCAGTAGAGGAAGGACTTTTTGGATGCCAACACTGAATGATGAACTTTATGTATTTAGCTGTTGGAAATGTCGGGTACTTTTGAAGTATAGCCGAGTGTAGAAAACTACGGCATTTTGGTGTACCAACAAAATGATGTCCATCTAGTTATGTAAATAAAAGTTTCCGGTTATTATCTATAAATGTGTTTAGTTGGTGTGCATCATTTCTAAATACAGGAAAGGGAGTTGTTGGATACGCTTTCGCCATATTTTTGTGCAAGGACCAATGGAAAAGATATGGACCCCCATAACTCATAGACTTATCGAAATCCTATGGTATTAGAGTAATAGACTTTCAGGTAAAGAGAAAGGTAGTGATCTAAGGCGACCCTAAGAGATCGGGGGCTGTCGAGGGGGGGGTGCCACAGTGTGCATCTATTATATGCATTGAGTATATGAACTATGCTGATGTGCGGGGAACGAGGCGAGGTGAGTCTTGATTGATGTGTGGTTAGACTACCTTTAGGCGTATTTCCTTCCTAATCGGGGTTTAGGGGTGAACTTACTGAGACATTATCTCACCCCGTTTTGAGCTTAACTTTTTAGGTCCTTAGATGGCGGTCCCTCCGGTACGTTTTGGATAGCCTCAAGGAGTTAATGAGTGGAGTATAGACATCCTTGTCCTCGGGAGTCACTGGGTCTATGAGCTCGTAGTAACCACTGTCTGAGTTGATGAGCGCCTGCCTTAGAAGGTACCTCATCGATTCAAGGCATGGTTTCTCCATGGGCTCAATGGGTACAGGTTAGGCCCCTTTCAGGGTTTTGATATCCCTGTCATGGTGGTCAACCTGATGGGGTTATAGAGGACCCAAAGCCCCGAGCATGTGGAGGTGGAGTCGAAGGATCGGCAAATATGTCCAACTAGTAGGTCATAAGACAACTTCTATTTTAGAGCCGACCTTTTTGTAGATAAACTAGTTTGTTTATAAAGGCATGTTTTGTTTGTGAATTCGTTGTCCTATTTTACTATCCCACGTTGTCTGTTGTCTAAGGTTTGTTTCTTTCGCTTCCGCAGGTGCATACCTGATTGGGTCGGCGATGCATCCTAGAACGTTGCAATTTTATCGACCACTGAGGGATGTGCGCGCGCTTGAGGTTCAGGGCGTGACATCCCCGCCTGGAGTTGTATTAGAGCTGGTTAGTAGTTGGAATGATAAGATGTAATGGGTTTTTGGGATAGTTAGTAGGAAATTCCCTTTTATTATGCTGATGCATGTGTTTGATAGCTGTTTGATAGCTTGTTTGTGGAGATCACTCAATTTCTAATTTTGCATGGAATTGGGAGTAGGTCCTGTAGAAAGTCTACAAGATGAGTGATTAGGAGCAGAGGACTCTTAAGAAGAGGGCAATAGCCCCTGTGACTCGTGGTAGGACGCTAACCAGGGTCGGTACCCGAGGTGGTAAAGGTAGAGCGCAAGCTCAGGCCAACGCAAGTGGGATAGTGCCACCACCGGTCAGTGCTAGTTTAGCAATACTTGGTGATCTGAGAATTGACGGGATCATACAGGTGCTAGAGATGCTTGGGAATCTGATGGGGCAGCAAGCCTAGAATCAAGCCACTGCCATTACCACTACTGCTACTGCTGTCGTCGCTGCCGCTGTTGATGCCGCTACTATAGTTGCACCTGCCAAAGTTCCACCTGGGAACGTGGTTGTTGATAGGCCAATGCACAAGCTTGTAGAGCAGTTCCTAAAGCTAAACCCGCCAAGGTTCACCAGTGTTCAAGATCCCGAGGCTGCAACACTTTGGATCCAAGACTTGGAGAAGGCCTTTGCACTGCTGATGTGCATTGAGGCAGAAAAAGTCATTCTTGCAGTCTATGAATTGCAGGGAAACACAAGTACTTGGTGGAGAGCCACTAGAGGGAGTGTGACCCCAAAGGTGAGGTTCCAGTGTGGAACGCCTTCCTCATAGCCTTTAATGGAAAATACTTTTCTAGCAACGCCTGAGAGTAGAAGATGGAGGAATTCTAGTGCCTTCGTCAACGGATGATGACAGTGGACCGGTATGAGGCCAAATTTGCAAAGCTGTCGTAGTATGCTTCTAGACTGGTGGAAGATCCGGAAGACAAAGCTCGGAGGTTTTGGAGCTCAAGAATCCGCTGGTGCCCTTCGACCTGAAAGATTACAACGAGCTATATGGTCAAGCCTAGTTGATAGAGAGGAATCTTAACGAACATGCCATTGCATCTAAGTCGCGATTTGGTTCAAATAGGGATGGAAACAGGTTTGGGAAGAAACCTATGACAGCAGGAATGTACGCTGTTCCTCCCAACAAGAAGGGTGGGATCGGTAAGTCAACACCGAGCCAGATGGGCGTGTGTTGCTTCTGCGAAAAACAATATGGATTAGCCCCATGCCATTCTAGGCCGGGTGCTTGTTTTGAGTGTGGCTAGCAGGGCCACATGGCTAAGAATTGTCTCAGGAGACAGATGGGTCAGAATAGGGGGTTCGCGCCGCAGCGTGTATAACAGGGTGGACTAAATTGACCTCCAGCTTAGGGAAGGGCGTATGCTATCAGCAAAAGACAGGCAGAGGACTCGCCTGATGTGATCATAGGTACAGTCTCGTTGAATGACCATGTTGCTTATGCTTTATTTGACCCTAGTGCAACTCATTTATTTATAACTGAGCAATTTGTTAAGCTGGTAGGATTGAGTCCTGAATTGTTGGAGTCAGTAGTTAGCATATCTACACTATCAAAGGATAATGTGTTGTCTATGATGGGCTATTCGAGTTGCAAGTTAGTGATGAGTGAGCGAGAGGGGAGGATAGATTTGATGGTCCTAGCCATGTATGATTTTGACATGATAATTGGTATGGACTAGCTCACCAAGCAACAAGCTAAGATGGACTGCTATCGTGAAGTGATTCAGTTTAAGCCATTAACAGGTGAAAGTTTTGAGTTTATTGAGAGTCGAGGAGAACCCTCGATTACCTTAATCGCGTCGCTTTAGGCAACCTGTTTGTTAGACGGGGGTTGTCAAGGTTACTTGGTGACTGTCGTGGATACGACAGTTGAGGAGCTGAAGATCGAAGATATCGCAGTGATTCAAGAGTTTCCAAACGTATTTCTAAAGGAATTACCAAGTTTGCCGCTAGAAAGGGAGATTGAGTTCGTGATCAAGTTGGCCCCGGGACAGAGCCAATCCGTAAGGCTCATTACCGGATGGCGTTGTTAGAGTTGAAAGAACTGAAGGTGCATATGCATGAATTATTGGATAAGGGATTTATACGTCATTGTGCATCACCTTGGGGAGCACTAGTTCTGTTATTGAAGAAGAAAGATGGTTCGTTGCCCCTATCATCAACTCAATTAGGTAAGGATCAAGAACAAGTACCCGCTATTGAGGATCGACGACTTGTTTGACTAGTTGCAAAGAGTGTCGATATTTTCTAAAATCAACCTAAGGATAGAGTATCATCAGCTGAGGATCAGTAAAGAGGACATATTGAAGACAACGTTTCGTACGCGAAACGACCATTATGAGTTTACTGTAATGCCGTTTGGTTTGACGAATACCCCAGCTGCTTTCATGGATTTGGTGAACTAGGTATTCAAGGAGTATTTGGATCAGTTTGCAATCGTGGTCCTCGACGATATCTTGGTGTACTCAAGAAGTCCAGAGGAGCACGAAAGATAGTTGAGGATAGTACTTCAAACTCTGTGAAATCATGAATTGCATGCTAAGTTTAGCAAGTACAAGTTTTGGTTGACTCGTGTGGAATTTTTAGGTCACGTGATTTCAGGTGAACGAATCTCAATAGACCCGACTAAGATCAAAACAGTTATCAACTGGCCAAGACTGACGACAGTGACAGAGATTAGATGCTTTTTGGCTTTGGCAAGTTACTACAGAAGGTTTGTGAAAAGATTTTCAGCTTTAGCTTCACCTTTGACTTGATTGTTAAAGAAGGAAGAGAAGTTTGTGTGGACAGATAAGTGCGAACGTACTTTCCAAAAGCTTAAGCAGAAGCTGACTACCGCACCAGTGTTCACAATACCATCTGGTCCTAGATGATACAAGATCTACAGTAATGCATCATTTAGAGGACTGGGTTGCATGTCAATGTAGCATGGCAAAGTTGTTGCATACGCGTCCCATCAGTTGAGACCTCATGAGCTGAATTATCTGACACATGACTTGGAACTCGCAGCGATTATTTTCGGTCTGATGATTTGGAGACATTATTTGTGTGGAGAAAGGTTCCAGATCTTTATAGATCATCAAGGTCTCAAGTATCTATTCTCTCAAATGGAGTTGAATATGAGACATCATCGCTATATGGAATTTCTTAAGGACTATGATTGCGACATCCTGTATCACCCTGGAAAGGCAAATAATGTCACAAATGCGTTGAGTCGAAAGTCTTCAATTTCACAGATGGTGATTAAAGAGTGGGTTTTACTCGAAGGAGCTCAAGATTCGGTTTCCAAATTTGAGGTAGGCCACCTTTCACATCTCATGACCACCCTTAGAATTGAGCCGGAAGTGTAGATTAGGATCAAGACGCTTCAGCTGATAGATCTAGAGATTCAGAAGATTGTGCAAGAGGATACTGAAAAGAGAAAGGCTTACTTTCATATTTCTGAAGATGAAACAGTAAGGTTCCGAGGACGATTGTGTGTACCTGACGATGTAGTGCTTAAGGAGGAGATTTTGTCACAAGCTCATCATAGTAGTTACAACATTCATCCAGGTAGTACGAAGATATATTAGAATTTGTGTCAACACTATTAGTGGACCGATATGAAGGCGGATATTGCTAAGCATGTCGCCAAATGTCTGACGTGTCAGCAAGTGAAGGCACATCACTGTAAATCAAGAAGACTTCTGCGACCTCTCGAGATTCCCGAGTGGAAATGGGAACACATCACGATGGATTTTGTGATGGGCTTACCAAGGAGTTAGAGGGTAATGATTCAATTTGGGCTGTGGTCAATAGGTTGACAAAGTACCTTGCATTGGATAGGTATGCAGAATTGTACGTGCGCTAGATTGTTCATCTACATGGAGTGCCGGTGAGGATTACATCTAATAGAGACCCAAGATTTACAGCTGTCTTTTGGAAAAGCTTGCAGATCACCTTGGGAACGAAGCTGCAATTTAGTATGACCTATCATCCACAATTGGATGGTCAGTCTGAGAGGATAATTTAAACCCTCGAAGACATGCTACGAGCTTGCGTGTTGGATTTTAAAAGAAGCTAGGAGGAATAGCTTCATCTTGTTGAGTTCGCCTACAACAACGGCAACTAGCAGAGTATTCAGATGGCACCTTTTGAAGCGTTGTATGGCAAAGCGTGCAAAACGCCAGTGTGTTGAGATGAAGTCGGAGAAAGGAATATCACAAGCCTAGAGTTGGTTCAGCAGTGAGTGGATGTAGTTGCAATTATCAGAGACAAATTAAAGACTGCTTAGAGTCGCCAGAAAAGCTACGCAGATAAGCGTCGAAGACCTTTGAAATTCCAAGTTGGTGAGTATGTCTTTTTGAAGGTGTCACCGATGAGGGGTACTTCACGCTTTGGCAAGAAAGGGAAGCTGAGTTCGAGATACGTAGGTCCCTTTGAGATTTTGGAAAGGATAGGGACTCTAGCGTATCATCTTGTATTACCGCCCAGACTAGCGTAAGTGCATGACGTCTTCCACATGTCAATATTGAGAAAGTATGAACCTAACTCAACCCATGTGCTAAATTTTGAAGAGTTAGACGTTGACGACAGAGTGTCATACGTGGAGAGACCGGTTTAGATTGTAGATTGGAAGGAACAAATTATGTGCACCATGACGATCCCATTAGTGAAAGTGGTCTGGCATTACCACGGGATAGAAGGAGCAACCTGGGAAAGTGAAGATTCGATGAGACGACAATACCCCCACAATTTTGTTTAAAAGATTTGTAATGATTTAAATTTCGAGGATCAAATTTTTATAAGAGAGGAAGAGTTGAGACATCCTGATTTTCTAATTCTACTTTCGATTGAATAAGTTGGGCTTTTCATTTACACGCCTATAGTCTTTTTCTCTAAGCTAATCACTCACGAGATAACTAGTCTATATGGTGAAGCCGTTAAGGGATTTTAACGCAATACACTTGAGAATTCGATCAGAAATCGACTGCTTGATCCTGCTAATCTGCAAGGGTCAATACGGCACTTTCAAAATCGATCTAAGGTTGGAGATAGGTCAGTTCGATAGAGGCATGTGATTAAAGTGTGGGTGATTCCACCTAATTGCAAAATTCTTGTCGAACGGCACTAAACTGATTTTTCTGTCATTTCTGTACCCTGTGCTGTATTTGAAATCTCGACATTTTCATGACAACCAAGAGTCGCCAATGAGTCAAAGATGTACAATGTGGGTCGAAAATAATCGACCACGAGTCAAATGGGCTAAAAATTCCTAAAAGATACCCGAGGGTTAGGTCATGCTAAAATTGCGACTGGTTGAAATTAATCGCGAATTTAAACACCCGATTTCAGAAATTGAAAGTTCTGTCACGTTACGATTCATTTTAGAAACATCAACTCATCCTCCAAAGATTTTTTTGCAAATCCGAGTTTTTGGTGAAAAATCAAATTTAGGCGTTTTTGGATTGGGAAAATTAGAGGACCGTTTTTTAGCCCACTTTTGGCAATCAAGTTGGACTAATTGGCAAGGAAAAATGTCGAATGTGACGTGGGCATCCTCCTTGACATTTTGGCCTTTGATTTGAGCTCAATTGGAGAAGTTTTTAAGTGGAATTGGATGAAATTGAGGGGAAATGTTACAAAATTCGTAGGCCAAGGGGGGACCAACATTTCAGCCACTTTGGGAGACTTCTTAGAGAAGCCTTGGTGTGGATAATGGTTGAGGATGATGGCTGAGCATGGTGGGGCATGAAACTTGAGTGTTTGGATATTTTGTGGCCCCCCTCTTTAGCAGCTGTCTTCCTCTTCCTTGTAACCCTTTCTCCTTTTTTTGTGTGGTGTTTTGAGCTAAAGAAAACTAGAGAGAGGCCCTGTAGTCGAGCCAGCCACGGGTGAGCACCGCCCGAGCCCGTCAAGAGCCATCATTGCTGCTCGCACACTGCACCGTCGCCCGCTCGCGTCTCTTTTGTCCTGCACTTGCTTGCCGTCCCCCGCGAGCCCGCGCTGCCGTCCCGCGTCTGCTCACAGGTCCCTGAGCTCGTCCTATTCACCGTCGAAGCCATCCAAGCTGCCGGAGTCACCGCTGTCACCCGCTGTAGCCACCTGGTCTACCTCCTCGCCGTTTCCATGCCAAGCAGCCTCTCAGACCACCCCCTTCATCTGCGACCAAAAACTGAAGTTTTAGCCCAACTGAGACTTCAAGGCCTATTTTAGGCCTCATCTGGACCTCGCTTGGTGTCGCCACAAACTTGTTTGTCGCTTGCCTTCGCATTGCTGTCATTGTGGACTCTCTAGCCCACTAAATCAGTGAGTTTACTCACGAAACCTTGCTTATAAGGTTAATGATGCTTAAGGGTTAATTAGATTAGGCTAAGTATGGCTTAGGTGGTTAGTTTTGATGGATTAGTGATTTAGTTGGTTAATTACAATTGTTAGGTGGTTTGATTAAATTAATCAAGGGCTAGATAGATTGTACTATTAATGTGGATAGGTGCATTATTTTTCTAGGCCTTTTTCGGTGGTTAAATTAGCATTTCCGGCCTAGGTTTGCATTTATTGGATTGAATTGCATTTATTATTTTTGCTAATTATTTAATTATTTAATATTTTCCAGAAATTATACCGGGATAGCTAGTGACCAAATTTCGTGTTGATTGGAGTGGTGTGCTTAGTTTATGCAATTGGTTGTTAAATTGTGCAATTGAGTTGTGATTGTGACTTTTGAGTTATTATTTCAAAATTATGAAATTTTGGTATTTAATTAGATAATACCGGGTGTCGGGTTTTGACACCAAAAAAGATTTTCAATACTATATCAAATAATTGGATTTTAAAAGGGAACATATCGATTTTTAAAGTTCAATCGACCGTGTACCCACACATGATTATTTTCATCGAGGGTTTCTAATAAGAAGAAAAAAGGCCAAGCACATCATCTTAATTGAGGCATTTGAGTGCAATGCACGCTGTCCTTGGCCGGAATTGAATGATCGTGTGGTGGTTAAGAGAACCCGTCCTTGATGTGCGTCGGGTGGACGCTGCCCCTATATGGGATGCCCTTGGACAACAGATGCTGGTCACAGTAGATTCTGGACCGATGCTCCTTTGGGATTGCCGTCTTGTGTAGATGTTGCCATTCTTAATAAGGTGAGACGATGCTTGGCTATGCCAAAAGACCGCCGAACGTCGAATAGGCCATGCCCTCGGGCCGTAATCAATTGAAATGTGTGATTGATTGAGATAGATCACCGGATTATAGAACAAAATTGTGTGGCACGGTATGGAATGTGTCATAATGATTTGGCCCTATAATTTGGATCCCTGTGATTAATTGAAATTGAGTGAGATGTTCCAATTGATGTGTGCATCTATTATATGCATTGAGTACTTGAACTGTGCTGACGTGTAGGTTGGAACTGAGGTGAGGTAAGTTTTGATTGATGTGTGGTTAGATTACCTCTAGGCGTATTTTCTTCCTAATCGGGGTTTAGGGGATGAACTTGCTGAGACATTGTCTCACCCCGTCATGAGCTTAACTTTTCAAGTCCTTAAATGGCGGTCCCTTCGGTACATTTTGGACAGCCTCGGGGAGTTACTGAGTGGAGTATAGACATCCCTATCCCCGGGAGTCACTGGGTCTATGAGCTCATAGTGACCATTGTCTATGTCGATGAGGGCCTACCTCAGAGGGGTACCTCATCGATTTAGGGCATGGTTTTGCTATGGCTCAATGGATACAGGATAGGCCCCCTTCAGAGTTTTGATATCCCCGCCGTGGTGGTCAATGCCGCTCTAGGCGAGGGTGTAGCTAACCCAGCTGATCAGGTAGTGGAGGACCCGAAGCCCCCGGAGTCAGTGGAGGTGGAGTTTGAAGGATCGGCGAATATGTCCAACTAGTAGGTCGTAGGACAACTTCTTTTTGAGAGCCGATCTTTTTGTAGATAGACTAGTTTGTTTATAAATGCATGTTTTGTTTGTGAATTTGTTGTCCTGCTTTACTATCCCATGTTGTGTGTTTTTTGGGGTTTGTTTCTTTTGCTTCCACATGTGCATAATCAATTGGGTCGATGATGTGTCATGGGATATCGAAATTTTATTGACCATCGAAGGATATGTGCGCGCTCGAGGTTCGGGGCGTGACAGTTGAACCCAAGCCTTGGGGATTATTCATCCAATCAACTCATTGGACTTGAATGTTGAAGAAGATCTTATCACTTTTGGATTGCTGAGAATGAATTCCCTGAATGATCTGTTGCCCATGCAGCAAATATGGTTTCCATAAGTTGAGCCTTTCCTTTAGAGAACATTCTGTCTACAATTGATTTTCTCATTGATAGATTGAGATGTTCCAAATAAGTAATATTGTATTCAATATTTTCCTTTTGGACAACTAATAGCAGTTAGCACAAAAATTCATAGTCGGATCAATATCCTTATTCTGTTTAGATTGAATATTAAGGATAAGATTTTTATTGTGTCCTTGAGTTTGATAAGTAATGTATGATGATACATATCAAAGTTTCCACTTGGAAAAGCTTACCATCAGAATCAAAGGACAATTAAAAAAGTTTTGTCAATTTTCAAAATCAATTAGGAAATTTTCCTCAACATAAAATGCCTCTAGTTTCATCAAGCAAAACGTACATGTGCAGTTGTTCTCAAATGCGGTTTCAAATTTCAAGCCATTGTTTTTGGTTTCTATCTTGACAAAATATACATCACTTGTACTATAATAACTTGCAAAGTTATTCTCGAGAGTTTGGGTTGAAATGAGCAGGTGGTCTTTCATTTAATGTGTCTATTCATCTCCAATCAAACAATTGATTCAATTTAATCCCTAAACATTTGTTTGATATTCACCGTGATCACTTAATTTTAAAGGATTCTGAAACTATTGTAAAAGGTTCAATGTGATTTTCATATTAGTTGTTACAATTATGGAATCCGTGAAATATCAATATTATGTCGTTCACTTATTAAGAATAATTGGCTATTCTTTGCTTTCATAATGCTTGAGCTGTTGGGCAGACGATGCCATATGAACTTGGTAGTCGAGGATTACAAAAATGAACATGCTTGACAATTAATTTTGATCTGAATTCTATTAGTAAATAGTAATGTTTCCACAAGATAAATAAAATTGACTTAGAGAAAGCATTTTTTCCACATAACTATAGTTAGATAACGAAAATAGTTCGTCCCAAAAAGTTAATATACACCACATTTATTTAAGCAACCGGTAATTTATGTATTTTTAGTAACTTTTAACACAGAAAAGTAACAACTTTAATGTGTTAGTAACTCATTAACCTAACTTTGGCGGTATTTATACATGGTCATTAGTTTTTCTTGTACACACTGATTTAGCTTTCACCATATCCATCTGTCAGGACTTTTTACACAATGATGTAATTTTTTCTCAAAAGATCCAACTAAAAATTGGCTCTGCTTAATAAACGTGGCCACGAATTAAAATCCACTAAAATGTCCATGACTCTCCATCTGATCCTTTTGCGTCGTTTTCTTTTTCTCCTTTCGCCGGTCAATGGACGGTGGTGGTTTTTTTCCGATTGACTTGTCCAACAACCCAAGTTGCGCTCCAAGATGACCGTAAACGTCCCGTGACTTCGTAAAAGTCACGGTAGACCGTGACAAATCATTCCCATGGGCCACCCTCTTTTGAGGAAACTCACTTTCCAACTGGTCTGAAGTGTTGCGGAAAGGCGCCAATCAAAGATGCGCCAATCTAAGAACAAGTAGCAAAGGAGAAAGAGAGGCTAGGGTTAGAGATGTGTTATTAAACACATTCCTTTTGCAGTCTCCCTTTGTGACATCCTGAATTTCCAGTTATGTTTTCAATTGAATAAATCGGGCTTTTCATCGACACACTTATAGTTTTATTCTTTTAGTTGATCACTCACGAGATAACTAATCTATTTGGTGAAGCGGTTAGGGGATTTAAAAGAAATAGATTTAAGAATTCAACTAGAAATTGACTGCTCGACCGTGCTCAATCGAACTGCAGTCTCTAATCGATTTTTAACTGTGTCGTAATGACCCTTTCAGACTAGCACGATTGAGCAGTCGAACGGCACAGTTAAAAATCAATTAGAGAACGCAGTTCGACTGAGCCATGTGATTAAGTGTGGGTGATTCCACTTAATTGCAAAATTCTCGTTAATTGACACTAGACCGATTTTTCTGTCGTTTTGGTACCCTGTGTCTGTATTTAAAACCTCGAGATTTTCATGACAACTGAGAGTCGCCAATGTGTCAAAGATGCACAATGTAGCTTGAAAATAATCGACCACGGGTTAATTGCACTTAAAATTCCTAAAAGCTACTTGGTAGGTTAAGTCATGCTAAAATCGTGCCATATTGAAATTAACCGCGAATTTAAATCCAATTTCAAAAATTGAAAGTTATGTCATGTCACAATTTATTTTAGGACCGTCGACTCATCCTCCGAAGATTTTTCTACAAACCGAGATTTTTGGCAAAATTTCAAAGTAGGGCTGTTTTTTACCAGAAAAATCAAATGGCCGTTTTTTATTGCCTTTTTGGTATTCAAGTTGATTCAATTGATGAGGAAAAATGTTGAATGGGATGATGGCACCTTAGTAGATTTATGGACATCAAATTGGAGGAAAATTTGGTTCAATTTGGGGGAAAATGTTCCAAAATTCGTAAGCCGTGGGGGAGGCAACATTTGGACCACTTGGTTGGCTTCCTAGGGAAGTTTGAGGGCTACAAATTGGCTGAGGATGACAGCCAAGACAAGTTGGGCCTTACAATGAGTTAGTGAGGATAGAAGAGAAGACTTTATGGCCAAGATGGGCCCTCTCCAATCTTCAGCAGTCTTCTTCTTCTTGCTCATCCCAACTTAATCCATTTTAGAGTGTTTTGAGAGTTGAAGTTGCAGAGAATAACTAGCTCCCTCCCCTGAACCGTCGACCGCCTCCCCTACCGCTGTTGGACTCACTGCTCATCCATCATGCCACCCACGAACCCACGTGCACACGTCCACTCATTCCTGCTCGTCCCGCGGTTCGGCGCCTCTTGTCGCGCCCCGCCGCATCCCCTGAGCCTCCCTAGTTGCTGTTGAAGTCCCCAGGCTGCCATCAAGCCACCGTCCGACTTCGCCGTCGACCACTGCAGCCTCCGCCTTCCATCCTAAGCCGTTTCAGCCATTGTTGTCGCTCAGTTCAATTTCTTCTACTAGCAAGCAAAACCGGAAGCCCAACCCAGCCATGGACCTTCATGGGCCACTTTGGACCTCTTCCGAGCCTTGTTTGGTGCCGCTACAAGGTCGTTTGTCGCCCGTCTCCGCGTTGCTGTCGTCGTGGACTCACTGAATTGCAAAATTGGTGAGTTTACTTGCTGAACTCTATTTAGGGAGTTAATGATGCTTAGGGGTTGATTAGTTTAGGCTATTTATTTAATTATTTATTATTTCTCAAGGCGGGGATGTCATGCCCCGAACCTCGAGCGTGTGCCCATTCCTTGATAGTCGATAAAATTTGCGACATACGAGGATGCATTGCCAACCCATTCATTTTAATGCACATGCGGAAGCAAAACAAAACCCTAACTACAACCAACACGGGATAGAAAAGCAGGAAACACATTCACAACCAAAACGCTTTTATAAACACCCCAGTTTATATACAAGAGTAGACTATAGTCAAGAGTCTGCTCAAACAGAAAGCCTACAAGTCCTCTAGGCACTCAAATCCCTAAATGAAAACTCCGAGGTCTCCTGGGGACTCGAGTCCAGCATTGCACCACCAGGAGGGTTACCTATACCCTCGCCATGAGCGACATCTATCACCGAACCTAGGAGCTCACAATCTTGTAGGGGACCCTCTCTGTGTCCATGGTGCCTACGATGATACCACTCTCTGAATCGATGAGGTACCCTCTGAGGTAGGCCCTCTTCGACCCAAACGGTGGTCACCACAAGTTCATAGACCTTGTGACTTCCAGGGTCAGGGTAGTTAAAAACTCACTCGGTAACCCTCATGGGCCGTCCAAAATGTTTCGAATGAACCGCCATCTAAGGACTTGGAAAGATTGAGCCCATGACGGGGTGAGACAATGTCTCAGTAAGTTCACCCCCTAGACACCGATTAAGAAGGAAATACGCCTAAAGGTAGCTATACACACAAGTCAGAAGACTTACCTTGCTTCAATTTCCTCCTACAAGTCAGTACAATTCATGTACTCAATTCATTCAATTCAATCGATCATTCAATCCATTCAATTCGATACAATCGATATGATCAATACCATCTATCAATTCAATCAATTTGATTACTGCTCACACAAGCTTAGGTATATTTATGCTCGCACAAGCTGATATATCTATTATAGCTCACTCAAGCTGATATAGTATATTACTCTCACAAGCTGACGAATAATTGCTCACACAAGCTGATGTACGATATTGCTCACACAAGTTGACAATTCAATGCTCTCACAAGCTGGCAGGATTCGAACCTACGTAGAAAAACTTCAACATATTTACAGTCTGTCGCTTTTGACCACTCGGCCACTCTCCCCTTCCCAGGCCGAGGCCCCCCTCAATGGGTTCTAAGAAGGAGGGCACCACCCTGAATCAATAAAAAAAAAACTTGATTTTCTTGAAGGGAACTAATATTATTTATTAGCTTAGCTAGCGTTCTCACAAAATTCCGGTCACCAGCTATCTCGGTATAATTTTCAAAAAATAATAAATAATTAAATAAACACAATTAATTACCAAAAATGGCAACTTAAGCCGGAAATGCTTAATTAACCGCCCAAACGGGTCGGGAAAATTTTCAAACATATCTAGATAAATAGCACGATCTATCTAGTCCTTAATTACATCGTTCTAACCATCTAAAATGCACAAACGAATAATTAAATCGTTAATCTGTTCTAACTAACCACCTAAACCATAATTAGCCTAAACTAATCTACCCCTAAGCATCATTAATTCCCTAAGTAGAGTTTAGCAAGTAAACTCACCGGTTTTGCAAATCCTGTGAGTCCATGATGATGGCAACGCGGAGACGGGCGACAAACGACCTTGCGGCAGCACCAAACAAGGCCTAGAAGAGGTATGAAACGGCCCCCAAAGGTCCACGGTTGGGTTGGGCTTCCGATTCTGCTTGTTGGCTGAAGAAGCTAGACTGAGCAACAACAGTGGCTGAAATGGCTCAAGATGGGAGACCGAGGTTGTAGCGGTCGACGGCGGAAGCGGACGGTGGCTAGATGGTGGCCTGGGGACTTCAACAACAACCAGGGAGGCTCAGGGGACACGGTTGGGCGCGACAGGAGGCGGTGGACCTTGGGATGAGCAGGAATGAGCGAACGTGCTCGCAGGTGGCGCAACGGCCGAGCGGCGGGTCCAACGGCGGCAGGGGAGGCAATCGACAGTTCAGGGGAGGGAGCTAGCTATTCTCTACAACTTCAAGCTCTCAAAACACTCTAAAATGGATAAAGTGGGGCTAAGCAAGAAGAAGAAGATTGTTGAAGATTGGAAGGGGCCCATCTTGGCCACAAAATCTTCTTTTCTATCCTCAGTAACTCATTGCAAGGCCCCTCAGTCTTAGCTATCATCCTCAGCTAATTTGTAGCCCTCAAACTTCCCTAGCAAGCCAGCCAAGTGGTCCAAATGTTCCCTCCCCCATGGGCTACGAATTTTGGAACATTTTCCCCTAAAATTGAACCAAATTCCCCTCCAATTGGATCCAATTTGATGTCCATAAACCCCACCAAGGTGCCATCATCCCATTCAACATTTTTCCACACCAATTGAATCAACTTGAATCCCAAAAATACGATCAAAAACAACCCTATGATTTTTTCGGTAAAAAACGGCCATACTTTGAAATTTCACCACAAATCTCTGTTTGCAGATAAATCTTCGGAGGATGAGTTGATGGTCCTAAAATAAATTGTGACATAACAGAACTTTCAAATCGGGTTTAAATTCGCAATTAATTTCAATCTGGCACTATTTTAGCGTGACCTAACCTACCGAGTAGCTTTTAGGAATTTTTAGTGCAATTAACCCGTGGTTGATTATTTTCGAGCCACATTGTACATCTTCGATATATTGGTGACTCTCGGTTGTCGTGAAAATCTCAAGGTTTCAAATACGGACACAAGTACCAAAATGACAGAAAAATCGGTTTAGTGTTGATCGATGAGAATTTTGCAATTATGAGGAATCACCCATACTGAATCATGACTTAGCCGAATCGATGTATCTCTAATCTCTGATCGATTTTAACTGTGCCATAATGACCCTTGTAGACTAGCACAATTGAGAAGTTGATTCCTAGTCAAATTCTCAAATCTATTGTGTTAAAATCCCTTAACGGCTTCACCAAATAGACTATTTATCCCGTGAATGATCCGCTCAGAGAATACAACTATAGGTGCGTCGATGAAAAGCCTGATTCATTCAATTGAAAATAAAACTGGAAATTCACGATGTCACACCCTTAAAAAATTCCTAATATAAAGATGCTTGGTCTAAAAAACCCTTATCCCTTAATTTGAAAGTAAAAACTCAACGGATGTCCAGCTTGATTTCAAATCTCCAAAAGAGCGTTATGTCAAACACCACAAGACCTCTCTCCCTCACCACCAAGAGTAACTACACAAGGTCACCCCAAAAATGACGGAATCGATGATGCACACTCCTAAGCCTACGTGAGCGTACTGAATGTAGGAAATAGGGGGAGAAATGCCACCAACTCCACATAAGTTTCTCAAATGGCAAAAATGCCAATCAAGTCCAAGCAATGCTTGAACTTGATCAAAGGAACTAGTCTGATCAATATATCTATCGGATTATCTACTATGGATACTTTTTTCGTCATAACCATACCCTTAGCAACCTCGTCATGTACAAAGTGATATTGTATGTCGATATGTTTTGTTTCACGCCCCGAACCCCGCGTATGCACACATCCCTCGGCGGTCGATTAAAAATGCGATGTCCTAGGATGTGTCGCCGACCCATTCTTTTTTTCTTTCAATTAAGCACATGCGGAAGTGAATTAAATAAACACCCGGCCAATAATCAAACATAAGGATAATAAAACACGACAACCATTGCCGAAAATAACATATTCATTTATCAACTATTAATCCTAGAAAGTTTAATACTTACAAGCCTTCCTATGGCCACTTCCTATCGACCCTCTCAAAAACCTCTAGGGACTAGGGTCAACCTAAACTTCACTAACAACAGGACCAGCCAAAACGTGTTGCATCTTGCCCCCACCAATTCCGCACTCAGTAGGTCTCCACGCTACGACCCTGAGAAAGTTTAACCACGACGGGATGAGATAAAATCTCAGTGAGTCAAAATCCTAAACCCCGATTAGGATGCAAATTTGCCTCGAATGCAGTCCTAAACATGCACCATACAAAACTCACCTCATTTCGGCACATCCCTGCACATTAGTGCGTCACATATGCATTTATAGATATAACAAGCATAATTAATAACCGGAACACAAAGTACTCAATTTCCAAACATCCACGCGAGTCCTGATTATAAGGTAAAACCATTATGACACGTCCTATACCATGCCACACAATTTTACCCAATAATCAAGCGCAATAGCACAACCATTTAGGCGTGTTCCAATTGTTACGACCCTTCGGCCACGGCCAACTCAAAAGTTGGCGGTCATCCTGCGTAACTGAGCATCGTCCCGCCCCGTCGGGCATGGCAATGTCTAGAACCCCCACCTAGACAGCATTCTATAAAGGAGCATCGGTCCAGCCTCAACAGTGACTTGGCTTGCGGACCCCCGCCGGGCATCCGACAAAAATTGGGCATCGTCCCCAAACTCCTGTTGCGTGACGGGTTCCACTTAGTTACCATGGACGCACGTCATCTATCAAACTCATTTCTTATCTTCCGTCAATTAGCCCAAAACACCAAAATTGCTTTTTAAAATCAACTTGGCAACTCCTTTTTTTTTTTTGTTCAAAGCTTTTCAAAATAAATTCATACGCGGTCACGCACTCAAAATCAATATGTCAAACTTTGCACACTTCTACTATAAAACCTCATTGTTTTATTGAGCACATAAAATTCGGCATCCAAACCCAACACCTTATTTATTTTCTATCTTCTTTCCCAACCACCCTTTTTGGAACTATACTTGGGTAATCCCCTTTTTTTTTCTTTAAAACTTTTGGAAAGAAATTCGTAGGTGCTCACGTACTCAAAATTAATCCGTTAAAATTTGCACACACCTAGATTAAAACTTCATTGTTTTATTGAGCAAATAAATTTTGGTGTCCAAACCTGACACCTCATTTTTCTTCTAATTAATTGCCCATAAGGCCAACTTTTGCAATAATAATAGACACTTAGCAAAGAACAACCATTCACATAATATCACACATAAGTTCTAAGCATACCAAAAGTCAAGCAAATCACACAATATACGTTTTCCAGCAAGCAAGACACCAAGAACAACCACAAGACTACAACTGGCCCTAATCAGTAGAACCGGGTCCACTTGCACGTTTCCAAGTTTAATTCCAGAAACATAACTAAACGAGTTCGGAAAATTCTCAAATTTGAATATATTATAAAGTACACTTAAAAAAACACTTTTCATGAAGACACCTTGACCCAAATCTTCTAGAATGAGAGCAGTAAATCGCCCAAACTATTACCAAAACTGTGTCCATGTCCAAAAATTATGTTTTCCAAAATCAGCTATGTTTGAAGTCCATAGCTTGTTTGTTTGATCTAAAATGTCACTATGTTAAACTTCAAGATGTGATGAACAACTTTTGTGAAGAGACTCTTTCGAAAATAGAACCCTAAGAGTTGATAAAAATCAATTAAACACCGGAAGGTCACTGGTTCCAAGATTCTATTTTGCATGCAATCAAGATGAAATCTTGTTCCTTTAAATCCATAAAATATTGAGTAAAATATAGATGCCATAGATGAAGATGTTTAGAACATTTGTCAATAGGGAAGTAACCTCAAAATCGTAGCACATTTTAACCTACGAAAATAGCAAACGGCGAGTGTCTAGTAAACAAATCTGAAGTTAAGCTAATCCAACTTAACACTAATCTAACTAGGTTAATTAACACTAATCTAACCAAGCTAATTAACACTAATCTAACTCCCCTAAGCACAATTAACAACCTCATCAAGGATTAGGGAGTTAACTCACTGGATTAGGATAGTGGCAAGCTCACGTCGATGGCAACGCGATGACGGCGAGAACCTGAGACTATCGTGTCACGAACGAATACTCGACGGAAGCTACTAGAGCCCCTTAAGTGCTCAGCCAAGAGGTACTTGTTTGCTGGCGGTGCGGTTGTTGGATGGTCTCGGTGGAGGCTGCGGTTGGTGCCGCTTGAGGTGGGACGAGCAGCTGTCGGTGGCTGGCGGCTAGGTAGTGAGACAGTGGAGCTGCGACTGCTGGTCGGTCGCTGGACGTGGAGATGGACATGTGGCTGTGCATGGAGCTACGACTGCTTTGGCTGCTCGGTGGAGTCATGGATGTGAGGGGTGTGAAGATGGGAGCTATTCTGGCGGTGGATGAGGAAGTTGCCGTGAGGGGGTTGATGGCTATGGAGAAATAAAGTTAATGGCAGAACAAAAGAGGGGAAGAAGGTTAGGTGTGAGGAAGAAATTGAGAGGATGGGCTTGTTCTCTGCTGGTGGGGGGAGGGCGGGAAGAAATGCGTGCGTGAGGTAGAGAGAGAGAGAGAGAGAGAGAGAGAGAGAGACAGAGAATGAAAGTCAAGGGCATAGCCAATTAGAAACCTTGAGAAATATCAAGTCCATCATTGACAATGCCCCAAAGTCTTCTTGCCACTAAAGGCATACAGTCCTCCAATGAGAAATTAGCCCTTATTTGTCACAATTAACCATTTTTGGGCAGTAAAATCACTCAATCTTCCTCCCATCCCAATTTCCATTTCATTTTCCTTTTCGTCCAAAATCAATTTTCCGCAAAATTCCGAACTCAACGAAATTTCTCCGAAAGATGAGATGACATCTCATAAATGAATTGTGACACACTCAAATGTCCAATTCCTAAAGCAGAATTCAATTTCGTGGTTAAAATCAATCGAACGCAATTTTAGTACGACCTAACCTATCGAGTAGCTTTTAGGGATTTTAGCGCATTTGAACTGTGGTCGATAATTTTCGATCAACGTTTGTGCATCTTCAACTTATAGACGACTCTCGGTTGTCATAAATATCGTGATGTTTCAATTATGTGTCTCGAGTACAATATTGATAAAAACTCAGTTTACTACCATTCGACGCGAATATCGCAATCGTGCAGAACCACCCGCAATTCGACTACATGATTCCATTGAATCAACTTATATCCATTCAGTAATTGATTATAACGGTGTCATATTGACCATTGCCGATTGTTATGGTCGAGTAGTCGATTTATGATCGAATTCTCTAGTTTGTCACATCTATATCCCTTAACGGCCTTACCTAATAGATTAGTTAATTCGTGAGTGATCAGTTCCGAGTAAATTAGCCATAAGCACATCGACAAAACAACCATTCCATATATCCAAATCAAGGGCCAAATTTCGAGATGTCAGATTTTGTCCTCTTGTGATACATCGTGTTCTTGGTTAACTAGATCGCACTTTGGTTAGTGCAAAACATAACAGAGGCTCCCTTCTGCTTCACACTGAGTTTGTAACTAAACACTTCAACCAAAAAGCTTCCTTTACTGCTTCTGTTACTGTCATGTATGCTACTTCGGTGGTAGACAAAGCAACTGTGTCTTGCAAACTTTCTCTTCAACTAATTACAGAATCACCAAACATAAAAACATAACCTCTCAAAGATCTCCTTTTGTCAAGATCGCCTACATAGTCAGAGTTGATGAAGCCAACAATTGAATGTCTTATATCACAACCTTTATTAAAGACCAAACCCACATCTGAGGTACTATGGATGTACCGGAAAATCCATTTGACAGCTTGCCGGTGAACTTTACACGAATGTGCCATATACCAACTCATAATATCACACCCCAAACCCCAAGCACGAGCACATCCCTTGGCGGTCGACTAAATATGCAATGTCCCAAGACGCATCACCGACCCATTCTTTTTTTATCTTTCAATTAAGTACATGCGGAAGCGAATTAAATAAACCCCTCATCAATAAACAAACATAGGGATATTAAGACATGGCAAACGTTTATGAAAATAACATGTTCATTTATCAACTGTTAACCCTAGGAAGTTTAATACTTACAAGCCTTTCCACAGCCACTTCCTATCAACCCTCTCAAAAACCTTTAGGGACTAGGGTTAACCTAAACTTCACTAACGACAGGACTAGCCAAAAGGTGTCGCATCTCGCCCCCACCAAATCCGCACTCAGCAAATCTTTACACTACGGCTTTGAAAAAGTTTAACCACGACGGGGTGAGATAAAATCTCAGCGAGTCAAACCCTAAGCCCCGATTAAGACGCAAATTTGTCTCAGAGGTAGCCTAAACAGGCACTTTACAAAACTCACCTCACCTCGGCACACCCCTGCAGGTTAGCACATCATACAACTATACATGCAACAAGCATAATTAATAACCGGAACACAAAGTAATCACTCTACATTCACAAGGGTCCTGATTATAAGGTCTTATCATGCTAAACAATTTCGCACCATAATCAAGCGCAAAATATCACAACCATTCAGACGTGTTCCGATTATTACGACCCATCGGCCATGGCCAGCTCAAAAGTCGGCGGTCATCCGGTGTAACCGGGCATCGTCCCACCTCATCGGGCACAGCATTATCCCGCATATTCATATGCATCAGGACAGCATTCCAATAAGGAGTATCGGTCCAGCCTCAACCACGACTTGGCATCCCGTTGACGTTGGAGCATCCAAACTTAATCAAGCATCGTCCCGCAAAATTATACGCATCAGGACGGGTTCATCACCCTGCATAATCATACGCATCAGGGTATTTAGGTGATCACATGAGCACACCATCAATCAAACCACTTTTTATTGCCGTTATTAGCCTATAATACCAAAATCCCTTTTCAAATAATAAACATTGCAACTCTTTTTTTTTTTTTTGTTCAAAAATTTCTGAAATAAATTCGTACGGGATCACGTATTTGAAATTAACCCGTCAAACTTTACACATGTCTAGTTTGAAACCTCACGGTTTCATTGAGCACATAGAACTTGGCATCCGAACTCGACAACATATTTCTTTTCTATTTTTTTATCCAACCACCCTTTTTGGAAACAACCTTTTGTTATCCCTTTTTTTTTTCCTTTAAAACTTTTGGAAACAAATTCGTAGGTGCTCATGTAGTTGAAATTAACCCGTCAAACTTTGCATGCACCTAGTTTAAATCTTCATTGTTTTATTAAGCAAATAAGTTTTGGTGTCCAAACCCGACACCTCATTGTTATTCTACGTAAAAGCTTATAAAGCCATCTTTTGACATAAAAATTGGAACCAACATAGAGCAACCAATCTCATAATATCACATGTACAAACACTCAAAATCGCGCATAAGTTCTCAGCATGCTAAAGCTCAACCAAATCACAAAATATACATTTTCTAGCAAGCAAGACACCAAGTGTGGCACCCCTGGACTGCCCCCGAACCGTTAGGGTCACCACAGTTCGATTACCATTCGCTTGACCTGATAACATGTTACTCTGATACCATTTCAATTGCAGCGGGTCCATACAGCCATGGGGGTTTACATCTTTTATTATCGGTCCCTTGCGTAGTTCATATGGCGGAAGCACATCCATCAACTCCCTTCCTTATATTCAGAAAACGATGCACACCAACTAAACATTTATAGGTAAAAGCCGAACTCTTTTATTTACTTAAACCAAATGGACATCATTCATCGGTACATCAAAATGCCATGGTTTTCTATACTTAGCTATACTTCAAAAGATGACCGACATCTCTAAAAGTTCCTTCCTTTGCTATCCTCCTCCTCGCGGTCATATCCAACCACTCGATCCATCTACCGGTGGCAGTGGCAGCAGAGGTATCTTATCTAGTCTGAAATGTTATTCCCTAAAAGGAGTGAGTACAACTACTCAGCAGGTAAATGACCCAATAAACCACTCAATGCATCACACAATACAATCATAACACTCATAGCATAACACATGTCATTCATGCATCCATGCATAACTTACTTTGAAGCCATGCATATGTCATCATACCACATATATATACATCCTCATGTAATCATCACCATCATCATGTCATACACTTACCTTTATCATGTCACATATACCATCATGTCAAAGATGCACATACATCCATGCACTTACCATAATCATGTCACATGTACCATCATGCCATAGGTGCACATACATCCATGCACTCATCATCATCATGTCACATGTACCATCATGCCATAGGTGCACATACATCCATGCACTCATCATCATATCACATGTCATACATGTACCATCATGCCATAGGTGCACATACCACCATGCTATATGTACACATCCATGCGCATGATTCATATCATCCATGCTATCGTGTGTACATTCTCATGAGATCCATTCAAGCCTTCATGATCACATTCTCAATGTCAAATAACATCAAGTTACTTTCATAAGTAGATCATGCATCATGCCATATGCATACACCCATGCACATGATTCATGCATATTTCAATTTCAATTTCCCAATTTTATTTTTTCATTTTGGGCCACCACATTTCTCTTTCCTGGGACCAATGTTTGCATCCCTCATTTATTGCTTGCACCCAATCCTGGCATCGTGAGGAACCCTCTGGCACAATACCTGCCGAGCATCTGGCACAATACCTACCAGGCATCTCGTACCCCAATTGGCATCACGAGGCATCCCCTGGCACAATACCTGCCGGGCTTCCGGCTCCCCCACTCTTCGGGCATCTCGAAACTCCCGAGAGCCCTCCAGGCATGCATCATGATACAACTGGGCATCCAGCACAAACCTCTGGGCATGTATCATGGCATCCGGCCTTTACTCTTCTAACCAGGCATCCCGACACTCCCGGGGCATCGTCGGCTCACACCTCCGACGGCCTTCTCACTTATCTTAGTTCTCACTTTCAGTTATAGCTCAATTTCAACATGGCATATGATGTGATGGCAGACAAGATCATTTTCATCATTTGATTCTTATATGCATTTCCAATCATCATCATACATGCAGCAAGATACAATCCATGGGGTCCATGCAACTTAAAATGATCCATGCATCATGACTTTCGAGATTTAGCAAATTCCAGCTTGCACAGTTTCGGACACCATGTAAATTAAATATCCATATGATCTTCAAAAATCATAAAATCAAAGCATGTGATAGACAAGACATAATGGTAGCAATTTCATGAAGAATACGTGCTCAAAAGAGTTTCACACAATAAGATATGGCTCACACAATACATCATGCAAAATTCGGATAAAGTCAGATCGTGCAGTTCTTGAAACATTTCGATTAAAATACCCGAATGACCTCCAAAAATTATCAAATTTTACCAGGTTCTAGCCAAGACCCTAAGGTAGAATTTTCATGCAGACATCTAGGCCAGATTCGTCCTAGATAATTTACTATGGCCGGACGAAGCTACTGTTCCTAGTACTGAACAGTCCAGTATAGCTGTCTCCTAAAAATCAAGGTTTCGCCTACTTATCTTTCTTCATTTCTTCTGAAATTTTGATATGTTTTGCTTCAAGAGATCCAATACAACTTTTATTAAGGGATCTCGGTGAAATTCTCAAAGGATAGTCACCATTTATTCCACGAAGTCTCGGGAGTCCAGTACCGTACTTCCAGATCTACCGTCTTCAAAAGAAAATCATTTCACTAGGATAAAATTACTCGTTTTACCTCAAATTTGAGTATGTTAATCATCAGGATGTTCTATAAAACTTTCTTGAAGAAGTCAAAGTGAAATTCTTAGTAAAAAGTGACATAAAACACACAAAATCACCAAGAGGTCGACGAAACAGTTTCAGATCTAGCCTTTTCGTAGAGGGAGGGTTTCACCCCTCAAAACTCAACCGTTTTTTCTAAAATTTTATTATGTTATACTTTGATATGTTTTATACAATTTTTGTGAAGAAGTCGACGCCAAAATCCAAGTAAAAACCCACATGCAAGCCTCTACAACGTTCAGGGTCAGGCGGCACAGTCAAAAACAGAATACATTTTCAAGAACAACACCCTCTAGCTTCGGTTTCTCACACCCTAAACGTCCGAAATTTACCACCACTTAAAACACACATGCAAGACACACATGCAAGAGCAGAATATGGATCCCAACTTGCCTCCAAAATCGAGCAAACAACGGCACACGGACGGCGAACACACGACGACGGGCGACGGACGAGCGGACCTTCCTCCCCGCGCGGCTTCTCCCTTTCTCTCTCGGCTCCTCACTCTCTCGCAACCCTCTCTCTCTCTCACTTGGGTTGAGCGACAGCCCCTCCACCTGCCACTCTCTCTCCCTTTTCTTTCCCCTAAATCCCATCATTAGCAATCATGAGAAGCCACCCACAATGGCCAATGCATGGAGTCTCCTTTTTGCCACTTGGCAAGACTCATGCAAAATGGGCTTGGAAGTGGGCCGGCCACTCCTCCTCTCCTTGGTCTACGGCAGCCCTCTCTATGGGCTTCATGGGCTGGCCTTTTGGCCCATCAAAAGTCCATACTCTTGGGCCTAAGGCCCAAGCCTAATTAAACCCCAATTTTACTTTTAATAATTCATCTTTAATTCTTTCTTTTATAGATTTCAAGATTTTAAATCTCATATGGCCATAATCTTGTAAAATTTAATCTATAGGGATTAAATCTATGAGGTGCATAGCCAAGAATAAATCCTTCTCATTAATTTATCCTATAATACTAATTTTAATAACTCATGAACACAAATATATAACACTTGGTCTTAAAAGAAAACCAATGGCTAAAGCATAAACCATAGGTAAATTTCATTACCTAATCATGGGCTCTTAGGTTGTCTTGAATTTTGGGATGCCACACCATGAACACAAATTTTGGAATAAGAGCAGTAAATCCCTCAAATCGTTACGAAAACTGTGTCGGTGTCCAGAAATTGTGTTTTCGAAAACCAACTTGGTTCGAGGTCCAACACTTGTCCGGTTGCTCTGAAATTTGATTATGTTAAACTTCAAGATGTGATGAAAAACTTTTATGAAAAAAATCTTTCGAAAATCGAACCCTAAGAGTTGATAAAAATCCTTTAAACACCGAAAGGTCACCGGTTCCGGCACAAACCGAGATTCTACTTTGCATGCAACGAAGCTGAAATCTTATTCTTTTAAATCCATTAAATCTTTTGTAAAAAACATGTCATAAACAAAGATGTTTAGAACATTTTTCTAGAATGAAGCAACCTCAAAATCATAGCACATTTTAACCCACAAAAATAGCAAACGGCGAGTGTCCAGTAAAAAGATCTAAAGTTAGGCTAATCCAACTTAACTAACATAACCACGATTAATTAACCTGACCATGGTTAACTAACCTAACCATGGATAATTAACACTAATCCATCGTAGCACTAATCTAATCATGATTAGCACTAAACTAAACACCCCCAAGCTCAATTAACGGCCTAATCAAGGATTAGGGAGTTAACTCATTTGATTAGGTCAGCGGCGGGCTCACGGTGATGGCAACGTGACAATGACGAGAATTCGAGACAACCAAGGCTCTCACGGAGGCCCAACGGTGGTTGTTACAGCCCCTCAAGCTCTCGGCCAAAGGAGAGCTTGGCTCGGCTTGGCTTGGCTTGGCTTGGGCTGAGCTTGCTAGGCGAGCTAGACGGTGGGGGCTGTGGCTGTATGGCGGTGAGCTGGTGGTGGTGCTGAGGTTATGAAGGAGCTGCAGGTAGTTGGTGGTTTGTTGCCGTAGTGGAGCTGAAGCAGCGAAGGAAGTGGCGCGACTGTGGTGGTTGCTCGGCGAAGCTGTTGGGCTTCAGTGGTGCAGCAACAACAAAGGGGAAGCTGGGCTGGTTGGTGGTGGAATGAAGAGGTAGGATGCTAGCAGGCGTGGAGGTTGGATGGTGTGGCAAGAACAAAATCTGAAGAGGAAAAAACTAAAAACCAGGGGGAGGAGGGAAAGGACTTGAGGAGGAAAGATTGTGGGGAGGAAGAAAAAGAAGAAGAAGGAGGGAACGGCTCCAACAGGGGGGAGGGAAACTCACGCAAGAGAGAAAGAGAGGGAGGGAGAGAGAGAAAGGAAGTCAAGGGAATGGCCAATGAGAAGTTAGCCAAAATATCAAGCCCATCATCACATTACCCCTAAAGTCTTCATGCCCCTAAGTCAAGTGGTCCACCAATCCCAAATTAGCTTCAACTTCCCCCAAATAAATCCTTTTTGGAGGTAAAAAAATCCCATTTTTCAACCCATCCGAATTTCTCTTTTCTTTTTCTTTTTGTTCGAAAACCGTTTTTGCGCAAAATTATGGACTAGACAAAAATTCGCTGGAAGATGACATGACGTCCTATAAATGAATCGTAACATGCTCGAACATCCGATTCCCGAAACCGAATTCAATTTCGTGGTTAAAATCGACCGAACGCGATTTTAGTAAGACCTAACCTATAGAGTAGCTTTTAGGGATTAGCGCATTTGACTCATGGTTGATAATTTTCGATCCACGTTTGTACATCTCTGAATCATAGACGACCCTCGGTTGTCACAAAATCGCAAGGATTCAATTTCATGTCCCTAATATAATATCGATAGAAAATCGGGTTATTGCCGTTCAACATGAATGTTGCAATTGTGCGAAACCACCCGCGATTCAACTATGTACTTCCATCGAGTCGGCTTATATCCGTTCACTAATCGGTTTTATAATGGTGTTGTATTGGCCCTTGCCGATTATTATGGTCGAGTGGTCGATTTTTGTTCGAACTCTGTAGTCTGTCGCATTTATATCCCTTAACGGCCTCACTTAATAGATCAGTTAACTCATGAGCGGCCAGCTCAGAATAAAATAACCATAAGCGCGTCAATGAAACAACAATTTCATATATTCGAGACGGGGTCAAATTCTAGGATGTCACAACTCTTCCCCTGTTATAAAAATTTCATACTCGAAAGTTAAACCATTAAATTCTTCCACAAAAAGGTGTGGGTATTGACGTCTCATCGACTCTTCGCTTTCTCAAGTGGCTCCCTCTGTTCCGTAGTGTTGCCAAACCACTTTAACCAATAGGATCATCTTGTTGCGTAGCACTTGCTCCTTTCGATCCACTATCCAAACCGGTCTCTCCACGTACGACACTCTCTTGTCCACTTCTAATTCCTCGAAATTCAACACATGGGACGAAACTCAACTAGATGAAGCTGTTCCTCGTAGACGAACTGTTGTTGTAGACGAACTCAACTAGATGAAGCTGTTCCTCGTAGCTTCCTTTGAAGTCCAATACGCAAGCTCGCAATATATCCTCAAGGGTTTGAATCATCCTCTCAAATTGACCATTCGTCTATGGATGATAGGCTGTACTTCATTGCAGCTTCGTTCCTGTTGCGACCTCCCTGAAGCGGGTTGGACCACCTAAGGGTTCGGCTAATGGATTGTTAAGCCTAGACTTAGCTCGGGCTCTCCCTGGCCCATACCAATTCACGACTTAGGTTTGAGTTCTTAACATTCAAATGGTTTTCAATCAGGAGTCGCCACTAATATATTTTTGGTGGGTCGATTAGAAACCCAAGTAAAGTAATGGGAGAATTACTTCACTCATACGAACCAGAGATTAAATGAGTTCGGGGACTTGATTTCGTTAGATTTCTCTAACGCCATTTCGGTACCTTTTCTTATTATTTAAAAAAAAAATTTGCAGGCAGCTTGAATTGATTTTAATTTATTTCCCTAACATGTGAAGTGATCATATGGGTGCACAAACCACCAAATTAACACCCAGATAAAGCAGTGAATAAATTGCAAGACTTAGCTCATGGCAACGAAAGCATCTGCAATGTTAAATCAAAATTCACATGGACAGTCCTAGATATGATTTTTATTAACACGCAATTACTCAATTTTTTATTTCACTTATTTAATGGAAATCACATTCTATGCAATGCATGCTATTAATCTATCATGAAATAACATGACCTAACAATATGATCCGCCATATGACATATGGATGCAATCTATCCTAGAGAATGAATTAATTTATCCTAACACAACAATTTTTTTATATTTTCCATGAAATTCGAAATTAAAATTGTCTAATTGTTAAATATGCAATATAAATTAACCAAATGACTTAATTCTAATGACGAGCGATTCCTAATTAAATAAACCTAGCAATAATTACTGAATGACATGCATTTCATGAATCAAATCCTACATGACATGCACATGATTTTTTTTCTCTATTTTGTATTACTTTTTTTTATTTTTTATGAAAATTCGTAATTAAAATCACTAAAAATAAAAAATCTAACTAAAGCGAGACATTATCTATTTTAAGTTAGGATTAGACTAATCTAAATCCTATCTTAACTTAGAAAATTATCTCATCACACAATTGTATTTCAAAAGATATTATCTAACCTAGATGCATTTAAAAAAAATAAAGCGATTAAAAGATAAGCACCAAATCATTCATGATCATCAAATGTATTATCTCGTTGTTCGGATTTGAGAATGATATCTACTCAAACTTGTTATTTTGCTAATAAAATCGATAAATTGATCTTAAGCCTTAAAGATCAAGATATCAACTTTATTCCTGCGTGAATAATTCTTCCATCTAAAGCCTTATAGATGGAATAAAAATTCGTGTGCGGTTGCGAATTAGGCGCTACATTGAGAATTTCAATCATAAATACTTCAAATAAAGAAAACGAAATGCTAAAAATAACATAAAATAAAATGAAATAAATCTACATAATAGAATAAAATAAACTTACCTAATTTGAACTTTTTCCAAATTTGCCTTAATGAGCGGTGCTTTGTGGACCACGATGGAGACTCAACTCACGACTGGGGGGCTACTGCTGTTGCGACGGGCGACCGTGGGCGGTGGGCACGGTCGTTGGAGCTCCAATGAGGGACAGAAAGCTCGGAGTGGGTAGCGAGCTGCTGTGGTGGCGTCACTCGAAAGGGGACAGCGGCTGGCGGAGCTAGGTGGGCTCGAGCGGTTGCTGCAACGATGTGCAGCGGAGTCGGGCAGAGGAAGGTGCGGCAACAAAGGGGTGGAACCTCGGCAGTTGACGGAATGGCAAGGGCAATGGCGATGGAGCTTTGGGTGGTCAGAGGTGCCGGGTCGTCGCGAGTCGGTGTGCAAAGCAGGCGAGGCAGCGCGCAGCGGAGGTGGAGGTGCGGCGTTGACTGGTCGTCGAGGATAGAGGCGGAGGCGGAGGCTGGCTGTGGGCGTCGGGCACCAGGCGCAGCCGCAATGATGGTGCGGTGCAGAGGCGCGGGCTGTAGGTGTAGGGGCGGGCGCTCATGGCGTCTGGTGCTCGGAGGAACTGAGCGGCGGTGGAGAGCAGTGGCGACTCCACAGACGAGTGGAATGAGGGACAGCAAGTGTGGCGTTGTAGCTGGGTCACGAGCGTGCAGAAGCACAGTTGCGGGTGCAGGTGTTTGGGACGGTGCTGCTAGTGTTCGTGCGAAGACGGTGGTGCGCTCGGAACTCACTGGAAGGAGATGCTAACGCCGGGCAGAAGTGCAGCGACGGGCGTGTCGACGGGCAAGCGGAGGTGCGGGTTGTCAGCTTAATGCAGCAGCAATGGACAGGACTCGGCGGTGCAACAGCAGGCACAGCGGTGAGTAGGACTCAGTGACAGGTGCTACAGCTTGCGGGCGTCACTCGTGGCTTCGAATGGTGGGTGCAGAGGCGCGGTGGAGCGAGCGCGGACGTGGGCAGCAGAAATCGGCAGAAAGTCCAGCGAAGGAGAAGAACAGTGGGCGCTTCTCCTTCGCACGTCCCTTCTCCGTCTCTGTACTCTCTCTCTATACTTTCAGTGTACCTTTTTTTCTGTTTCTGGCTTCACCTTTTTGTTTTTTTCTGACAAACCTCTCTATTTCTCTTCTTTTAACCGAAGGAGAAGCCCCCTCATAATAATTTTTTTTTTCTTTTTTCACTCCCCCCTCCGCGTGGCCTCCCCCCTTGGGGATTTATAGGGTTCTTGATGTCCAACCGACTTTAGTGTGAATAGGAGGCGGCCGTAATTTTCCTTGTTGTTCACGTCCGGTTCTTTTTCAAATAAGGAGGCCACCGCCTGGCACTCATTAATTTAGCCACAACTGTTGACTTTTCTTTGCTTGTTACTTGCTTCTTTCTTGAACACACTTCTCCTTGCTTCACCAAAATTCATGACCCACACTTCAGAGAGTATATTATAATATATTATGGGCTTCCCTTTGCTTCTTCGAGGCTCCTCACGTCTGCCGAATTCTTGTGCAAGCATGTGCATGCATTAATGAGGGAGAGACAACGGACGTGCAGGAACTTCTTTCTTCTTTCTTCTTCGTGCTTGAAGCTTCTTATGCGGCTACTTGTTCCCCCTATCTATAGGATTGCCGCAACTTTTGAATTTTCTTGTTTATTATTTGCTTCCTCCTTCAACAAATTTCTCGTTGCATCTCCTGACAACCCACACTTGAGAGAGAGCATATTATATAATATATCATGGGCTCATTTTGCTTCTCTGAGGGTTCCTCTAGAATTCGCACGTTTGCCGAATTTGTGCGTGCATGTGCATGCACTAATGAGGGAGAGACAACGGACGTGCAAGAACTTCCTTCCTCTTTTATTTATTTATTTTTGACTTTCTCTCTTTTGTGCGTTCAGACAAGCGGAGAGAGACCATCCCTTCTGTGAACATTATCGACCACGAGCCGCCGCGTCTTGTTGCCTTTTGGTATTGATGCAAATGCGACTACATGAATGCAATTTTACTATTTTTTCTTAGGGGTTAAAGATTAATCCCTAGTTTTCTATGCAATTAATTACTAAATGATTAGTCAAAATTTAGGTGTCAACAACTGTCCCTCTTTGAAGGTGAGCTCACAGAGATTGCATTCAAAGATAGTATGATACCTAAATTTTAACCATGCACATACAATGGATGATATTTTGGCAGGACCATGGATCCCTTTTCTCTTTTTCCCTTTTTATTTTTTATTTTTTTATTTTATAAATGCAATGTCATGAACATAGTAATGCAAATGTGAGATATTAAAGAGGAGAGCATACCTGTAATTACTTACTAGTCAGATTATCGTGAAGTACAGGATGAATTTTTATTTGCTCGGCAAGTGTCTAGGTTCCCTGAAGAGTCCATGTGAATTTATCCAACAAACGCTCCATGTTAGGTGAGATGCCTTGTTGAATTTAGATGACTCGAAACACCTAGATTCACACTAAGGTATAACGAGTAAGATCGATGAGATTTGAGACATCTAGATCCAAACTGAGATGTCAAGAAATTGGGGACTTAACCAATAGACACTCAATGTTAGGTGAGATGAATATTGGATTAAGAGGATTCGAAATACCTAGATCTAGACTAAGGTACAACAGAAAAGACCAGAAAGCATTCATATCCAGAATGAAATGCTTAGGGCGCGCATGGAAACACTTCTATTCTTTTTTTGTTCCTGGGAACAGAAATAAAAAAAAATGTTTCTGTTCCGGGAAACAGTTTTTGAACAAAAGAACGCGTTTGGTAAGTGTAAAAAAACTGTTTTTGGAATAAAAAAAGAATAGAAATACGTTTGGTAATCGCAGTCAATTTCTGTTCCTAAAATAGAAAAAGAACAAACACGTTTGGTAAACGACAAAAAAATTTCTGTTTTAATTTTTTTTTTAAATATTTTCTTTAATAAAGTTTAAAATTGATATTGAATTCTCATTCTTATGAAATGCTCATTAATTTTATTTTGTTCATGGTTAGTGAAGACAAACATTTTTAACATGATCATATGGCATATTTCATTTAAAATTTTGTAATTAAAGTTTGTATCAAATTTTTTCAAATACTTTTTATTTGCATATAATGACACCACGAGCAGTATTCATTTGCATTAACTCCATGGAAGAGCATCACCAGGCCAACTGTCAACCTGTCAAGACAACATGCCCCTAATGGTCGTATTCCTCAAATCTGTAGAAGGAGATTGTCAAATGTACCAGAAGCTTAGAATGATCGAGATGTGATGAACTTACCCTGAGATTAGTAGAATTACAGAAACCACCCATAGCACATACTGATAAATTGTGTGCTTTGGTTTAAGTGAAGGGGTTGCTCTTCCAGGAAGAGCATTTCTTTGGCTAACCCACCCGAACTGGGGCCGAATTAGAAACACAAAGCCAAGAAGAAAACCAGAAAGAAATCCGCCAATATGAGCAAAGTTGTCCACGTGAGGCAGAATACCCATCGCGAGATTTATTATAACGATGATGATGAGAGTTAACAATGCTGCTAACTGCATATACAGACAAAATGATCTATATGGTCAAAAGGCACGGTCAAAGAATTTCAAAAGGCTCAAGGTTCTAACAAAGGCCACGTTCGGTTCTTTTAGTGTACCTTGTTTGCATATATTGTCCAGTTTGTAATGAGTTCGGAGAGCATGCTCCCTAGCAAACCGAAAAGGGCACCCGATGCACCAACCGAGATGCTAGATTGAATGAATAGAGCTGATAATAAACTTCCACCGAAGCCAGATATAACATACAGTAGCCCGATTCAAACTGAAAATTGGAAAAGAAACTACGAGTTAATTTTTGCAAAGCTACGATACTTCATAAAAACGAGAGCTTAATATTTCCATGGAAGCATCAGTGGGAGCCTATCCGATTGGGTTCGTGTCAGAATCTCAAATAGGTAGAGCCTTTCAAGGTAAAGGCAATGATGCATTATGAAGTTGCAATAAAATCATTTGCTACAGTAAAGGACATTTATGCATACCAAAACCAAATTCCTGTTCAAGTCGGATCCCTATGAAAACTAGACTCAACATATTTGCCAGCACGTGGAAAACCCCAGCGTGCAACCATATGCAGGTAAATAGGCGCCAAGCCTGGTGCTTCTGAACCACGTCAGCAACTGCTAAAGCGCCCATCTTGTATAACCTGAACAGGAAAATGGCAAATGACATAATTTCGTTGAATGAAACATAAAATTACGATTTAATACATGCCAAATTGCATGTTAAGATGAGCTGGACACATAATGCAAATCTCCACCAATAAGAGATAAGAGTTCTATTTTAGAGATTAACATTAAATTACGATTTAATACATGCGAAACAGCTGAGAAATAACTCTCGATAGAGTTAATCGTCCAAAATCAAAATGACATCTTCTCTTGTTTAGATGTGTCTTGGTAAGGGCTGCAAGAAATGCTATGCCCAGCACTATCATGTTAAGAAACATTTGTAAGTCTCATCCTTTCTCTATCTTGCTGCTCTCATTTCCCCTTTTTCGGGGTTCAAGTTTGTCTGATGGCTTTTATTCAGATCATCCATAATCAAGATGATGAAATCAAACTCAGCTTCTTAGTTCCAATTCAAATCAGGAGATTTCCGGTAACTACACAAGATATCTATTACACAACCGCCTTTTGCTACTTGGGTTTCACATTACTGTCCACCTTCTACCTTCGGAACCACTATCTAATTCGAAACAAGTACATGGAATTTCATATTGAACATTAACTATAGTGCGAGCCTTACTTTAACAGAAAAGTTACTGCATCTCTGGCTCCTCTCTCCACCAAAGATTGATCTCACGAGTAAACTAAACAACAATGGAGAACAAACTCACAAAAGTCATCCACTACAAGGACCATTCTAAAAAAACCCATGAAGCATCCACAAGCCCATGTCCTATTCAACTGCAGACACATCTAGACGTTGCATTCCACCCACCGTGCCATGCATCAATCCCATATACGCGCTAGAAATGATACAGAAACAGAGAAACTAATAGAGAGACAGAAGGAAGACTCGCGTATCCGATGAAGGCCCGAGCAGGGGATTCTCCTTGAGCGTTTGAAAAGAGAACCTCCCCAGAAACCTGGCGATGCAAAAGCCGGATTTCTTGGGACAATCGTTCACGTACATGGTCACCAAGAACATCACCACGTTGGCCACCACGAACGACGGGACGAGCCACGTGACCCACCGTCTGTACCTGACCTGCCTGAACACATGGTCCTCCGCCCCCGCCGCCACCCCGCCGTCCCCGCCCGCGCCCTCGCACCGTGATCTGCACCTCTGGCGAAGGATCCTTGCCCTTCATCACAACTCCCCCGCTCTTCTTATCGAAAATGCGTTAGCTTGTCATCGCCATTGGGATTCGTGGGACAAAAATTCAATCTCGAACCCATGTGGGTCGGAGATGAATCATCAAAAGGCGAGATTTTTGGCCCCCGTTCGGATTGGGTCGGAGATGAATTATCAAAAGGTGAGATTTTCGTCCCTTTTTTGGGATTGGGTTGGAGGGGAACTTCTCTTTTTTCCCGGTCCTTCGGCAGCTAAAAAAACGTGAGACGGATGCGATCGATGTTAAAGCGAATGAGAAGAGAGAAAAAAAAAAGAAATCTTGCGAAACCGTGATGTGGGTTGATGGGTTTTTTGCTATCTTTGGGTGATTCG
This sequence comes from Eucalyptus dawsonii, assembly GCA_016097615.1. Taxonomy (NCBI): domain Eukaryota; kingdom Viridiplantae; phylum Streptophyta; class Magnoliopsida; order Myrtales; family Myrtaceae; genus Eucalyptus; species Eucalyptus dawsonii. The sequence goes on from CM027872.1 coordinate 19,815,867, forward strand.
TTGTTGCGAAACCGTCCCAGATCTGCCGTCGGTAGCCTCAAGCGAGCGTCCCAGATCTGCCGCGCCGAAGCCCATCGTCGACCGGAGAAGGAGGAGCACCGGAAACGTACCGCCAGTGAGTTGCCGGAGTGAGGAGTCGCCGGAGAGTCAGCCGAGTGGGAGCTGCCGGAGAGAAGGGAGAGATGCCGGAAAAGGGAGAGCACGAGAACAAAGCTTCGGCCGAGAGAGAGCACGTGAGTGAGGAGTCGCCGGAGTGAGGAGTCGCCGGAGAGTCAGCCGAGTGGGAGCCGCCGGAGAGTCAGCCGAGTGGGAGCCGCTGAAGAGAAGGGAGAGACGCCGGAAAAGGAAGGAGGAGGCGGAGGAAGCTTCGGCCAAGAGAGAGCACGCACGAAGGAGAAGCTTTAGCCGGTGTTCTTCATTCTCCAATTTTGTTCCCGTTTTGTTTTTTGTTTCTTTTCATTTTTGTTCCTGAAAAAGTGTTTCTAGAGAAAAGAAACAACTTTTTTGTGTTTCTTTTCTTTGCTTCAATTTTGTTCAGGGAACAAAAAAACAAAAAAAGAACAGAAACGCAACCAAATGCGTTTCTGTTCTTTTTTTGTTCTCGGGAACAAAATCCGTACAGAAGTGTTCCAGAAACGCTTCTTTGGAGCGTTTCCATGCACGCCCTTAATGAACAGTTTTTAGACATCCAGATCCAGACTGAGATGTCAAAAATTTGGAAACTTAACCAATAGATACTCAATGTTAGGTGAGATGAATATTGAATTAAGAGGATTTGAAATACCTAGATCCAGACTAAGGTATAACGAAAAAAATCAGAAAGCATTCATATCTAGAATGAAATGCTTAATGAACAGTTTTAAGACATCTAGATCCAGACTGAGATGTCAAAAATTTGGGAACTTAACCAATAGACACTGAATGTTAGGTGAGATGAATATTGGATTAAGAGGGTTCGAAATACCTAGATTCAGACTAAGGTGTAACGAAAAAGATCAAAAAGCATTCATATCCAGAATGAAATGCTTAATGAACAATTTTGAGACATATATCAAGAATTTGGGAATACCTAGGGCAAACCTTGGATATTCGTGAAGGTCACTTACCTCTTGATAGAAAGATTTTTGGAACATCGAGGATGTACTTCAAATATTCATGGTGGTTTCTCACCTCGAGGCTTCTGAAAGGCAACATAAATGTCAGGAGCTCTTGGATCTTCAAGGAAACATTACCTGTCAGACATGATTAGAGCAAAAATACATGCATTCGCCAAAGAAAATGACTCAGCACACTCCAAAGTCCACTGAAGCTTTTATCCATTCAATCAAGATTTATGCATGATGGTTTTACCATATTTGCACCACCAAATTTCCATTGGGGAGAATCATCGTTTAAGACAATTTTCACTCATGACATGGATTTTCAAGAATACCAAATGAGAGACTTTCAGTTAGAAAGGACTTTCACTCACTCTTATTAAGAAGGCTATTTTGTCCCGACCATTAATGTGGGATCAGAAGAATCACTCTATCTTACTTTCATCATGTCAACAAGGGTTCGAGTATTCTTGCAAGCGGTACCACCTTGTCAATTTGAGAGGTCTTTATCAGGACTATAATGTAGGCTCGGTCAATGGCTCAACAAAAAGGGACTCTTCGAGTCAAGGCTAATGAAAGAACAATACTTCGCAATCATCTCCGGGTTTACAAGTCAAGGAACCTGCAAAATGAGATAGAAATGGTCTTGCTCGCACTTCTTCGAGTGATGCTTTTAAGCATATGAATTCCTACGTTAATTTCAGCGCCCTAATCTAAAGAGACTTTGTAAGGGACGTAACGTAGGTTAAACTCATGGTTTGAGAAGTGAATGGATCATTAGGCTCAAAATGTGTATAGGGGGATGAGAATTGGTGATCATCTTGGCATTGTCCGGTCTTCTTCTTCACCATTGGAATTTTCCTCATAGGTACTATAAAAACTTGGCATTTGAGTTCTTTGAGTACCACTCCATTGGGAATACACCCTTTTACAACTGATAATCATTTATCTTGACTTTTTCTTTCATTTTTTATGGGTATTGGCCTTGCTTTTACCAGTCACACTGCTTTTTCATGCCCTTTTTGTTTTTTTTTTCTGAATAACCATGTAATGCTTTAACATTTGGGTTCTTGAGGAGTTTTCATTTTTTGTCGGCACTCGGGATTCTGTTGCTTGAACATTTGCCTTTTGCCTTGCCCTAGTGTGGGGGGTGATCACCAATTGGGTTTAAATGAAATGAATTTATAGGCTCAAGGAGAGCTACACAATGGATAAAGTGTGTAGGATGGAGAAAGAATTGCTCTTCATCATCCTAAGGCACTTAAATTACCATATGAGTTCAATGTAATAGCAATACCCGAAAATTGATGCAAGTGAGAGCAAGAATATTCCTATCAATTTCCTCACCTCATGATGTCATCTTACCTCCACTTTGCCCCAATGTGGGATGGTTCTTGACAGGGGTAATTTAAAATTATCCACATGTGTGGGCTCAAAAGGGTTTAAACAATGGATATGCATGTAGTGTTTAGGATAGAGAATGAATTGCCTCTCATCATTTTGATGACTGTACCTTTCGCGAGAGAACTCTTTACCTTACTCTCATAGAACCTCCTACACTTATCTTGCCAATATATGAGCAAGGGACTGTATATAGGATAAGGCTTGCCTTTCATCATCCTGACATGTCTCATTTAGCATGTTCAATCCATTCCACATCATTCATTAACTTGATCGATGGTGACAACCCTTAGTGGAATTGGTAATTAAACAGGTAAAGCTATCATGCAAAATTCTTCTTTGAAAGGTCACAATCACTTCATGAACTTGGTAGCTCAAAAAAAAGAAAGAAAAAGGATTGACCAAATTTTTTTTCTTTTTTTTTTAAAAAAAATTATGGAAAACTTTGTTGCTGTTTCCATGGATCGAACCCTGGTCATTCTCGGACCCTTTCATTCCCCATACCACCAAGCCGAGGCGTTGGATAGTGTCCACAGGGCATTTCTTTTTCATGAATTCGATATGTGCATAGAACATGACCTACTTTTCATCTCATTCAATCCATTCCCACACAAATGAAGCACCCTCAATTCACAACAAAGTCTATCAAGGGTAATACTTCTTCACAGCATCAGAGTTAACAGGATTAGAAAACTCATGACCATCCATTTCTGTAAGGATTAAGGCACCTCCAGGGAGTACCCTCTTCACCATATACAAGCCGCTATAATTTGGAGCAAATTTGCCTGTCAAATCAGGAAAAATCGGCAACACCTTTCTTAGAACTAGATCATTCACTTAGAAGTGTCTCAACCGTACCTTCTGGTTGAAAGCCTTGGCTACTCTTTTGTTGATACGTCAGACCATGGCAAAGAGCTTTTAAACTTTTCTCATCAATTAGATTCAACTGCTCGAACCTTTGTTGTGTCCATTCTGCCTCGGACAATTCCACTTGAGATAAGACTCTCAAAGAGGGGATTTCTACTTCCATAGGCAAGACTGCCTCCATGCCATAAACTAAGGAGAAAGGGGTCGCCCCGGTGGATGTTTGGATCGATGTCCGATACGCCACTAGAGCAAAGGGTAACCTGTCATGCCAATCTTGATAATTCTCAGCTGTCTTAGCCAGGATCTTCTTGATGTTCTTATTAGCTACCTTAACAGCTCCATTCATTTATGGGCGGTAAGGGGATGAATTCAAATGCTTGATTTTGAACTCACTGAACAACTCATCAACAAATTTGTTATTTAGATTTGTCCCATTGTCAGTGACAATTGCTTCGGGGACACCGTAATGGGCGATTATGTCACGCCTGATAAACTTCACAACATTTCGGGCCGTGACATTAGCATATGATGCGGCTTCAATCCACTTTGAAAAATAATCTATTGCCACCAATTTGAGCCGATGCCCATTTGAAGCTTTGGGATTTATTGGGCCAATCACATCGATCCCCCACATTGAGAAAGGCCATGGCTCAAATAGCTGGTGCAACTCCATTGGAGGAACATTTATTTTATCTCCATGAATTTGGCAATGATGGCAACTTCTAACATGTTGTATTTTCAGCACAAGCTAATAGTAACCTAGTCTCATGATCTTCTTGGCTAACATGTGCCCATTCATGTGTGGGCCACAAACTCCTTCATGCACTTCTTGCATGATTTGAGTGGCTTCTGCTTCATCTACACATTTCAATAAAACTAAATCATAAGATCTCTTGTATAAATTCTTACCACTGACAAAGAACTTTGAGGCCATCTTCATTATGTATTTTCTATCAGCTGGAGTGCTCCCTTCAGGAAATTCCTGCTTTTGAATATAGTTCATGATGTCGTAATACCATGGCTTCTCATCAAGCTCTTCATTCACGGCCATACAATAAGAAGGTTTGGCTAGAACATCAATTTTCAAGGGCTCAACTTCTAAGCCATCAGGAACTTGCAACATAGGCGACAACGTTGCCAGGGCATTGGCGAACTGATTATGAGATCTAGCCAAGTAGTCAAATGAGATTTCATCGAACTCTTTCACCAACTCTTCGAGGTACTTATGATACATCAGTAATTTAGCATCCCTGGTCTTCCATTCACCTACAGTTTGGAGTATGATTAGTGCAGAGTCTCCATATACCTTTAATTTCGCCACTCCCATTTCAATTGCGGCCTGAAGTCCGAGAATACAAGCTTCGTATTCAGCTATATTGTTCGTGCATGGGAATATTAATTTCGCGGCTAATAGGTGGTGTTGTCCATCTGGGATATTAGTACTGCCCCAGTACCAGAACCGGACAAGTTCACAGCTCCATCAAAGAACATAGACCATGCATCTTCATTTATGGCCAAAATACGATCCTCCAGAGGACAATCATCATCATTCAAGGTTCTAGGATTCTCAGCCAATACATCAGCAATTACTCAACCTTTAACTGATTTTTGTGGCATGAACTGCACGTCAAATTCCAAAATCAAGACCTACCATTTGGCTAACTTACCCACCAAAGCTGGTTGATTAAATAAATACTTGATGGGATTGTTCTCAGTCACAAGTAACATCTGGTATTGCAAGGTGTACTGTCGCAGTCTATGCAATACCCATACTAACGCAGCACAAGTTTTTTTGGTATCAGAATATTTTAGCTCTGAGACAGTGAACTTTTTACTAAGGTAATAAATGGCCCGTTCCTTTTGATCCATGGGACTTTTCTGAGCTAACATCACGCTGAGTGACTCACTATGAATTGTGAGGTACAAAATCAAAGGATGCCCTGATATCGGTGGGACAAGAACTGGTGGATTCATTAAATATTGCTTCAGCTTGTCGAATGCCTCTCGACATTCATCATTCCACTCAACTTGTACGTTTTTCCTCAAGAGTTTGAAGAATGGCTTAGCGGTCTCAAAGAGTAGGGGAATGAATCGTGCAATGTAATTCAGTCTCCCTAGGAGACTCTGAACCTCCTTCACTGTCGACGGAGGTTGCAATTCACATTTGCCTTAGCTTTAGATGGGTCAATCTCGATCCCTTTACCACTCACCATAAACCCAAGTAATTTTCCAGATGCTGCCCTGAACACGCACTTACAAGGTTTAAACGGAGTTTGAATTCACAGGATCGATCAAATAACTTCTTGAGGGTTTTGACATGACTTCTCCCAGGTCAGGTTTCTGCAATCATATCATCAACATACACCTCAATTTCTTCATGCATCATCTCATGGAACAACGTAACCATGGCTCGTTGGTAAGTTGCCCCTGCATTTTTTAGTCCGAAGGGCATGACCTTATAATGAAAGGTTCCCCGCGGGGTGATAAATGCTGTCTTCTCTTTGTCTTCATCCTTCATTCTTATCTAGTTGTAGCTAGAAAAGCCAACCATGAAAGAGAATAATTCAAATCCGGTAGTACTATCCACGAGAACATCGATATGTGGCAATGGGAAGTCATCCCGATAATCAACAGACACTCGGACTCGACCGTCTTTCTTCATGACTGGTACTATGTTGGCCACCCATTCAGGGTATTACGAGACTTCAATGAATCCCACTTTGAGAAGTTTCATTACTTCCTCTTCTATCTTCTTTGAGAGCTCTGGTTTAGTCCTTCGAAGCTTCTGCTTCTTTGGACGTACGTCTGGATTAATGGGCAAACAATGCTCCACAATTGATGGATCTAAACCTGGCATATCAGCGTATGTCCAAGCAAAGATATCCCGATATTCTTTTAGCAACTGAGTCAGGTGCTCGGCCTCATTTTTGGGAAGATTTGCCCCAATTTTTATCTCTTTGGGATCTTCGGCATCACTCAAATTGAGAGTGACAGTTTGCTCGGAGGTGAGAACCTTGGGTTTTTCATGTTGCTCCCAACTTTGTTGTACTTCAATGGAGTCACCATTTGGATCATCAGGGTCATTACCATCATTGCTCATGGCATTGGATTGGACTATTTTCACCCCCCTTGCTTGCCATAAGGTTGCTCTCTGGTGGGCTAGCACCCATTTCCTCTGATGGTTCGTCGTCAATGGCACCTATAACGAGATCATCGAATAGGGTCGTGATCCATTCCATCCCATTATTTGGATCCTCTATCTTTGAAGTTGTCGGGTTATCCATGCTACACCATCCATCGGGTATGATACCTCGGGTGGCGATCACTCCTCCTTCATCATGTATCATTCTAGCAGGGCCGGGGAATGTCTCGCAGATATCAAGGAGTAATGAGTTTTTCTTCTCTTGTTCATGTCCTCCACCTCTTCCACGGTACCCTAATCGGGTGGAACGAGACCTTCGAGGGGCTTCAATAGGATTCCGGATACCCTGCTCTTTTTTACCAAGTTCACGGCCAAGAATAAAGCCATTTCCAACCATCACTCTTGCTACCATAACTGCTGCATTCGACACATCAGGGATGGGTGCTGTCGATCGTCGAGATGCATGAATAGTGGATGCGAGCTCAAATGATTGGTAACTTGACTCCTCCCTATGTTCCGGCTCGACATAGGGGATAGCCGTCTCATGATAGATCCGATGATCCTCCTCACCATGAACAATGACTAGCTTTCCTTTGATAACAAATTTCACACCTTGGTGGAGACTTGATGGCATAGTGATATAGCTAGTACGAGTACCTAGAGGGGGGTGAATAGGTACATAAAAGATTTTTCTTGATAATTGCACAATACTTAGACAATTGAGGATTTGCAACAAATAATAATCAACGTAAGACTGAGTAAAGGAAAGAGAGAATTGAACACACGGTTTATAGTGGTTCGGCTTGATTCAAGCCTACGTCCACTCTTCTGCACTAACAGCCAATTGGCTGGATTCCACTATGAACAAAGAGATGTTACAGCATTGATCTTCCTTGATTTCTAGGTGTAGATGATCTACCACACTCGCTCAAGGTATCACCAAGTATAAACACTCTCTGTGTATACAATTTCGCTCAAACTGAATCGACTAATAATCAAGATGCTTCAGACTCTGGAATTTCTCTATTGATCACGTTGCTAAAACAACTGGAACGTCTTCCTTTTATACTCCTTTATGCCATCATAACCATTGGCACTTACCAAAGGAATTCCTCCAATCTACCCGTTGGACGAAATCAATTAAGAAGATCATTCAAGCTATTAAAGGAACCTGACGATAGCCCATCAATTCTGTTCGCCCATACAATCAGGATCTTGATTTCCAAGAATAGAACATTCCAAGAATATTTTGTTGACCATCGGATCTTCAATCGATCTAGATACGAATAAAAGAATCCGTTATATTTATCCAACCAAGAGATCTTCTCCAGAGAATAAGATTAAATCCTCAACCATATACTTCGGCTCTGATTTCCTTCATCACTGGATCGAAAGACCATCAATGAGAATAGTCTTGAGTCTTAAGTCTTGAGTCTTGAGTGCTGAGTCTGGTGATCATAAAGTCTTCAGACTTTAAACTGTCGGTCTGCAAATATCCAGACTAGACTAATAGAAAGGTTTTGTCAGCTTCAAAATATTCTGGAAAGATTTCTCCAACAATCTCCCCCTTTTTGATGGTAACAAAACTTTCATGTAGATTTTTTTTTTTTTTTTTTTTTTTTTGACCCAGGGAACCTCCGAACGCCGCTTCGCGGGGAGAGTAAACCCTGGAGCGCCGGGGGCCCCCACCGCTGACCCCCAAGCGCAGTAAGACGCGCGTTATGCATTGAAGCATCGCTTCCACGGAGGTTCGAACCCTTCCCCCTGCGTTTGGGGTACCAAGCCCTAACCAACGCTTCCACCGCGGGCGGTGGTAACTTTCATGTAGATTTGAACAACTTTGACCTGCAAAAACATTTCTCAAGCAATATGGCTATCTCATAAAGATTAATAAAACAACCAGACTCTGCATCCACAGAAAATTGGTTAGTCTTTCATGAGTAATACCATACAACAATACTTGATATAAATGCAACCAGTCAAGCATGAAAATCCACAGCCAATTCAGTCAAATTCAAGTTCACACCCAAGTGCACTCAAGTCATACTCAAAAGCAAACATAACCACAAAAACAAATTTAAAGTCAAAGTTTAAAAGTTGTTGGTTCAAATTGGTTCTCCCCCTTTTTGTCATCATTAAAAAGGTGAGAAGGGAGTCAGGTCTACTTGGGAATGCGCACGATCTGGAAATCTCCCATGGACTGGACTATGCCTTCTAGCCTCTTCAAGTCTTCCCTTAGTTGAGCTACCTCCTCTCCTTTGGCATTGGCTTGAAGTTGTAGAGTGAGGTCTTTCATTTTGTCCTCCAAGGTAACTGAAGATTCTTGACCAGCTTTCTTTATGGTTTGAATCTCACAGTCCAGAGGATAGATTTGTCCCCGCATTTCCAGAAGAACATCAAGAATATGACGAAAATCTGCTGAATTGTCCGTCTATGTACATGCATATGCTTTCTCGGATGGAGTGAATGTAGACGATGGCGCTTCTGTATAATCTTGCAGATTTGGTGTCGAAGTATCGTGCCCTTCTTCAGGCAATTGAGAAACCTGAATCTCTTCTGGGTCTGCTGGAGATTGTCTTAGACCTTCACTATCGGCAGCATGAGGTGTGGACCTTTCTTGCTCGCCAACTCCCCCTGTCTCTAGGACATCAAAAGGGGAAGAGTGATGATCATGCTCTTCTGTATCTTGATTTCCCTTTTCTCCAGATTCAGCTGCAGACTTTTCTTTCTCTTCTTCTCCTTCTTCTTCAGCTTCTTTCTCCTTCTCTCTCTACTCTTCTTCTTCTCTGTTCTTGGCTTGCTCCTCTTCTTCTCTCTGTTTCTTCTGAAGTTCTGTCGGTTGAGGTACAGAACGTCTGGTTCTTGTCAATGCATAGATAGTGGGATCTTCATCCTCATCTTCATCCTCCAAGATGAGAGTTCTTTTCTTCTTTTTTGATGGGGCTCCAATGGCCTCCTTCCCTTTTCTCTTTGAAGCAGACGGTACTGGAGACTTTACTCTGAATTTCTCCATTGCCTTGGAAAGTTCTTGTAGACGCATCTTCGTCAACATCTTCAAACCTACCACCATCTTATCGCACGGTCGAACACAAAGTGTATGTGGCGGTTCAATATTCATGTGTCTGAAGATCTTGGTCACCAGACCTGGGTAAGGCAATTGTCCCTTGTCCTTCGATATTGCTCTGTACATGTGAAAGAGAATAGTGTGAGGGAGAGAGAACTTCTTCCCTGAGTTGATTGCGTACATCAATTTTGCCTCGGAATTAGACACATCAGTCTTCGATGTAGACTTGGGCCTTATGCAATTGATCACAATTTTGTGCAGAATGATATTGATAGCACGCATCCTTGAATAGATGATTCTTCCCTCTGCATCTCTATCTTTGACAAGTTCTAATGATGCACGAGCAACTGAGAGTTTGATTGGTTGATAACGTCCTCGTTCAACTCCAATTATGTCCGCTAACATGTCCACGTCTACCACATAGTCCTGGTCTCGAACACTGAATGATATTCTATTCGCATCTAAAAAGCTTAGATTCGAATAGAAGTATGCTGTCAATTGCGCATAACCGTCTGTGGTATCTGTGCCAAATTGCTCAAGTTGAAGCAGATTGAACTTCTCCCTTAAGTTCACATTAACGGCATCCAAGAAATCGAAATCAACACTTCTAGGGTTTATCACCCCTCGTTTCAGCAGTCTGAAGAACAGATTCTCTTGTTCCTTTGATTTAAACAACTCCATTCTCTTTCCCTTCACCTTTGCAGCAACACCCATCCTAGGTTGAAAATCACTGAACATTTTATCATCATCGTTCCCATCAGTGGGATTCAATTCTCCTACACGAGGGTCACTCGGAATGTTTGCAAGTGCTTCCTCAGCCCTTCCTTTGGGAGCAATTCTCAAATCCTCCATTTTTCGTAGAAAAATATATTCATTCCCATAATTCTTATCCTTAAGGAATTCATTTATATAGTTCAATGGAGTACCAGTGCTTTTCAACGCACGATAGAGCTTATAGATAAAAGAGGGTTTTTGGACTCTTACAGGGTCTGCCTCCTTGATTATGTCTTCCTCCAGATGTTGACTTGCATCTTGTGGGGTAGAAGGCGTTGAGTGACGTGGTGGAGAGTGAATCGGGCTCTGTTGCTGACTCGATAATTCTTCTTCTTCGGTGAGATCAAAATGGGTAGGTCCCTCCTTCATTCTCTGTGGTCCCCTGTTCGCGATTCTTGAAGACTTCCTCGAAGAAGACATCTTTCCTTGTCACTGAAAGATTCCTTTACTTGCTTTCCCAAGAAAAGATGAAAACTTTCTCGAAGATGAACACAAAGTAGAAACCGGATTGGGAGGAGAATGCTTTTTAGGGTTTTGAAGATTGGAAAATGAAAACTGTATATATATAACTCAGTTTTGAAAAGGGAAGTTCAATCGGCACAAGGAAAGTGTACGAACACTTCTTTTTAAAATCAATAACTGCGAAAATTAATCCTTTTGAAAAGACAAGTTTTTGTTTTTCACGCAGACTATAAAATAACCGAATGAAAGATCGTACCTTTTCAAGTTTAGATAAAATAGCAACTTACGGTTTATAGCCACGAATGTCTAAGTCTGAGGATTTAAAGTCTGACGGTTTGAGAGTCTCTAGACTTTAACTTCCTCTAGCTTCAAAATGTTGAGTCTGGAACGGATAAAGTCGAATTGATTTTTCTCCAAAGGCTTTGTGAATATATCCGCTAGTTGACTTTTTGAATCAACAAATTGAATCGAGATTTCTCCATTTTGAATATGATCTCTAATGAAGTGATGTCGAATATCAATATGCTTTGCTCTTGAATGAAGGATTGGATTTTTGGTGAGATTGATCGCGCTGGTGTTGTCACATCTGATTTCTGTGCATGAGTCTTCAATCCCAAAGTCTTGTAGCCGTTGTTTTATCCATAGAATTTGCGAACAGCAGCTTTCAAGAGCTACATACTCTACTTCTGTTGTTGAAAGAGCTACAGTGCTTTGTTTCCTTGAAAACCAAGACACTGTCCTGCTTCCAAGCAATTGGCAAGTTCCTGAAGTACTCTTTCTATCGACTCGCAACCGGCCGGATTCGCGTCTGAATATCCCGGAAGATTAAAGTCTCCTTCTTAGGATACCAAAGACCGATGCTTGAAGATGAGGCAACGTATTTGATAATACGTTTCGCAGCAAGACCGAGATGGGATTCTCTAGGATCTGATTGAAACCTAGCACGTATGCAAACACTCAACAAAATGTCGGTCTAGAAGCGGTAAGATAAAGAAGTGAACCAATGATGCTCCTGTACAGCTTTTGATCAACTTTCTTCCCTTCTTCATCTTTGTCTATCTTCAAAGATCTTGACATCAGTATATCAGTCTTTTTGCAATTTTCCAATCCAAACCTTTTGACAAGATCATTAGCATATTTTTCTTGGTAAATGAAAGTTCCTTCCTTCAATTGCTTTACTTGAAGACCAAGAAAGAATGTTAATTCTCCCATCATACTCATTTCAAACTCATCTTGCATAGACTTAGAAAATTTCTTGCATAGACTTTCATTAGGAGATCCAAAAATAATATCATCCACATATATTTGACCAAGTAAAAAGCTTTTGTTTTCTTTTTTGATAAATAAAGTAGTATCTACTTTACCTTTGACAAAACCATTATGTAATAAGAACTTACTTAGTCTGTCGTACCAAGCTCGAGGTGCTTGCTTTAAACCATACAAGGCCTTTTTCAGTCTGAAGACTGAGTCTGGCTTCTTTGGGTCTTCAAACCCAGGTTGTTGTTCAACATAAACTTCCTCATGGATAAATCCATTTAGGAACGCACTTTTGACGTCCATTTGGAATAACCTGAAATTTTTATAACAAGCAAACGCAAGTAATAGTCGAATAGCTTCTAACCTTGCTACTGGTGCGTAAGTCTCGTCATAGTCTATTCCTTATTCTTGCGTATATCCTTTGGCCACGAGTCTTGCTTTGTTTCGTACGACTTTTCCTTTTTCATTCATCTTGTTTTTGAACACCCATTTGGCTTCAATAACAGTTTTACCTTTTGGTTTAGATGTCAATTCCCAGACATCATTAATGTTGAACTATCTGAGTTCTTCTTGCATAGCTTCGATCCAGCTTTCATCAGATAAAGCTTCTTCTATGTTTTTTGGTTCAATTTCAGAAATGAGAGCCACGGCACTAGACTCTTCACGCCTTTTAGATCTGGTGCGGATTCCTTCATTGATTTCGCCGATAATGAGATCTTTGGGATGACTGGACTTATGCTTCCAGTTACTGGTTGATTTGTCTAGTTGATGATCTCTTTCTTTATTTAAATCTTCATGAACATCTTGATGCTGGACTTCCAGAGTCTGAGATACTTCTTGAGTTGAAAGCTTTGGAAGGTCTGGAGCAGGTTCAGACTCTTCATACTGAGTCTGGCTGGATTCATCTTGCCTTGAGTCTTAGAATTTGACATTCATTAACTCCTCCACAGACTGGCTCTTCTTGTTATAGACTCTATAGGCTTTGCTTGATGTAGAATATCCAAGGAAGATGCCTTCATCTGATCTTTCTTCAAACTTACCAACTCGATCTTTTGCATTTTTCAATATAAAGCATTTGCAACCGAACACATGAAAGTATGAAACAATGGGCTTCTTACCTTTGAATAACTCATAGGGGGTTTTCTCTAGAATAGGTCTTAGGAAGACTCTATTGATGATATAGCATGCTGTTGAAACAGCTTCTGCCCAAAATCGTGAAGAAATCTTGCTTTCAATTAAAAGAGTTCTAGCCATTTCTTGAAGAGATCTATTCTTTCTTTCCACAACTCCATTTTACTCTGGAGTATATAGAGAGGAAAACACATGATTAAAACCAGATTTATCACAAAATCTTGTAAAATCTTGATTTTCAAATTCACTTCCATGATCTATTCTTATACTTGAGATAGCACATCATTTTTCATTTTGAACCTTTTTAGCAAATTTTTCAAAATACGAAAAGGTTTCTGACTTACTTGCAAGAAAATATACCCAAGTAAAGCAAGAGTAATCATCCACAATTACTAGACAATATTTCTTACCTCCAATGCTCTGGGTTCTTGTTGGTCCGAAGAGATCCATATGCAGCAACTGTAGTACATGATCAGTAGAGACATGATTTATTGGCTTAAATGAATTTCTTACCTGCTTTCCCAGAATAAGCTGTTTTGGTATGGTAATTTGGGTAGACCTCGAACAAGCTGTTTTGATGAAATTTTGGCTAATTGCTTCATGTTGACATGACCAAGCTTTCTGTGCCATAAGCTTGCTTCATCTTGAATTGAGATTAGGCATTGTGATTCATTTGGTTTCAAGTCTAAGAGGTAGATATTTCCATGTCTTCGACCCATGAAAGACTGAGTAGAGTCTTTACTGATTCCAAAACATATTCCTTCTTGAAAGGAGATTTTGAAACCAGTATCATACAATTGGCTAATGCTGAGAAGATTGTAGTTAAGTCCTTCCACTAGAGAGACATTGCTTATTGTGAGATTTCCAATTTTCACAGTTCCAAATCCCACAATACTTCCTTTGCTATTTCCTCCAAATGAAACTTTTCCACCATTCACTTGAATAAGCTTTATGAAGCAATTTGAGTCTCCTGTCATGTGTCTTGAACATCCGCTGTCAAGATACCACTTTACCTTCTTCTTGACGGAGACCTGCATTTAAAAGAGAGTCTCAAGCTTTCTTTGGTACCCACATTTTCTTGGGTCCTTTGGTGTTAGTAGGATAAGCATTATTAGGCCATACTTTCTTAACAGGGTTCCAAACCATAGGATATTCTTTTTCAAAGTGATCCTGATTATTACACTTTGAACACCTTAGAGCATTTCGACCTACAGAATTTACAAAAACTTTCTTGAAATGATTTTTGTAAGCCTCTCTCGACGGTCTTTTCTTAATTCTTTCTTTTACTTTAGGAAAATCAATCAAGGGAATTGTTTCTGCTGTCATACCTAGACCAGACTTATTGAAATAAGGTCTTTGAACTGAAAGAACTTTTTCAAGTTTTTCGGATCCTATTGAAAATTTCTTTGAAATATTTGATAAGTCAGTTTTTAAAAAATCATTTTCTTTCAAAAGATTATCTTCTTTTTCTTTAAGAGTAGAAACATTCAAGTCTAAACTTTTAACTCTTTCTTCTAAAATGTTTTCCTTTTGTTTTAGAGCTAAGTTTTCCTTTTTAAGTTCGGAAATTCTTTTGAGAGAAGTCTTAAGACTAAAACACAGTTCATCAATGTATTTAGAGACTTTGACAGGAATTTTAAAATTACTTACCTCGAATTCACTGCGAAATCGATCCAGTGCGAATCGAGTCTGAATGTGCCATCAAACATATGTTGGCATATTCACTATCACTTTCTTCACACTCTGTATCACTCTAGGTTTCGGCTTTGAGAGCTTTTCGAGACTTTTCAGCTTTTCCTCTCTTCTTCTTCGAGAAGAGACAAACGGTTAGATACGATGTGTCCCTTTTTCTTACATTCGAAGCGAGACTACATCTTTGTTTGGTTCCTCATCATCAACAAACTTGGTTTGCTGTTTCGAAAACTTTGTTTCTTTGAGTTGAACCTTCTTCCTTTTCTATTCAGCTTTCTGAATCTTCTTATCATAAGAGCAAGCTCCTCATCGTCCAGATCTTCTTCAGAATCTGTATCATCGAATCATCATTTGATTTTAATGCAATGGATTTCTTACCTCTTGGATCTTCGTATTCATTAATTCGTTCCACTTCGTAAGATCGAAGAGTTCCAATCAGCTCGTCGACGATAGTGGCATAATTCTTTGCGTCTCTCTTATTGAAGTCTTTATATGATTCCAATGCTTGGAGAGTCCACGCATGAGCTTGTTCACCTTCATGGGATCGAAATTTTCTGTCCTTGATTCTCAAAACCATTGACAATATCTGTAAAACGGCTAAACATGTCAGTTATAGATTCTCCTGGTTTCATTTTGAAGGCTTCATATTGACCAAAGAGAATGTTAATTCTGGTCTCCTTCACTCGATCAGTTCCTTCATAGGTGATGTGTAATCTGTCCCAGACTTCTTTTGCTGTAACACAAGAAGATATTCTGTTATATTCAGTTGGTGACAAAGCACAATATAAAGAGTAAATTGCTTTTGCATCGAGTGCTTGTCTCTTGTTTATCTCTTCTTGAGACATTCCGCTGGTCTCAACAGTTTCTTTCCCTCTTTCAGAAACTGATGCAGCAGTAGGAGTGATTCCTCTTTCCACAACGTCCCATTCAAGAGGATCCTTTGACCGTAGGAAAGCTTTCATCTTGTTCTTCCAGATGTTGTAATCCTTCCCATCAAAGTAGGGTGGTCTAGTATTGCTTTGCCCTTCCACCAACCCTGGTGCTAGCATACTAGCCATGGATCTTTTACTCTGAAGTAAACACTTCAAATAAAGTAAGAACACGAGCTCTGATACCAATTGATATAGCTAGTACGAGTACCTAGAGGGGGGTGAATAGGTACATAAAAGATTTTTCTTGATAATTGCACAATACTTAGACAATTGAGGATTTGCAACAAATAATAATCAACGTAAGACTGAGTAAAGGAAAGAGAGAATTGAACACGCGGTTTATAGTGGTTCGGCTTGATTCAAGCCTACGTCCACTCTTCTGCACTGACAGCCAATTGGCTGGATTCCACTATGAACAAAGAGATGTTACAGCGTTAATCTTCCTTGATTTCTAAGTGTAGATGATCTACCACACTCGCTCAAGGTATCACCAAGTATAAACACTCTCTGTGTATACAATTTCGCTCAAACTGTATCGACTAATAATCAAGGTGCTTCAGACTCTAGAATTTCTCTATTGATCACGTTGCTAAAAAACTGGAACGTCTTCCTTTTATACTCCTTTATGCCATCATAACCGTTGGCACTTACCAAAGGAATTCCTCCAGTCTACCCGTTGGACGGAATCAATTAAGAAGATCATTCGAGCTATTAAAGGAACCTGACAATAGCCCATCAATCATGTTCGCCCATACAATCAGGATCTTGGTTTCCAAGAATAGAACATTCCAAGAATATTTCGTCGACCATCGGATCTTCAATCGATATAGATACGAATAAAAGAATCCGTTATATTTATCCAACCAAGAGATCTTCTCCAGAGAATAAGATTAAATCCTCAACCATATACTTCGGCTCTGGATTTCCTTCGTCACTGGATCAGAAAGACTGTTAATGAGAATAGTCTTGAGTCTTAAGTCTTGAGTCTTGAGTGCTGAGTCTGGTGATCATAAAGTCTTCAGACTTTAAACTGTCGGTCTGCAAATATCCAGACTAGACTGATAGAAAGGTTTTGTCAGCTTCAAAATATTCTGGAAAGATTTCTCCAACACATAGGTCCAGCAGTATGAATCCAAGGACGACCTAATAGGAAATTGAATGCAGTAGGAATGTCCATCACCTAGAAAAGGACGTTGAACATCACCTGCCCTATTTGCAGATCAAGGTGGGTCTCCCCTATCACCTCCTTTCTCGTACCATCAAAAGCTCAAACGGAGGCCTTTGCAAAATTTATTTTTGAAGGATCTATTTTAAGGCGGTGAAGAGTCGCCAAAAGACAGATATTCAAGGCAGACCCATTATCAATGAGTACACGAGCCACATGGGAAGCCTTGCATTTGACGGATATATATAAAGCCTTAGTATGTCCCCTCCCCTCAAGAGGGAATTCTTCATTAGAAAAGGCTATTAAATCCTTAAGAAGAATCGACCCTACAAATTCCTCCCACCTGTTTACCTCGATCGTCTCTAGTACACGAACTTTGCTTAGAACCTTCATTAGAGACTTTTGATGTGTAGGAAATGTTTGCAAGAGTTCAAGTAAAGAGTTCTGAGCAGGCAATTTCCGCAACTGGTCAACCACATTATACTCACTTGCTTTGATTATAGCCAGAAACTTTTTGGCCTCTTCGTCAGTAACTGACTTTGTAGGTTGGGCATTAGCTTGAGCATAGGTCCAACCAGACCTTGTAATCTGGTCAACATCTAGCTCGTATGACCAGGGGACTCCTTTGTTATCCTTGTACTCATACAGTTGGGGCATCTCAATAATTATTTCTTCATCAGTTGAAGGCACTTCCACTATTAGTCCTTCATGGTCGGAGGCATCCTCAAGTGGGGGCATGTCCTCGATCAATGGATCTGGCTCACTCTTTTTAGCACTTAGCTTAGCAAATTCTTTCTCCCAATCAATGATGACTTCAGAGATAGTTGACACTATTCCAGCTTGATCAGCATACACGATCACGCCAGCCTTAACCATTTCTTGAACCCTTTCCTTCATGGTAGGCAAGGGAGGATTTTCATCTGTCGGATAGTAACCAACTCTAACTAATCCGCTATAGATATCTTTAACAGACACCTTCAACTTCATCTTTTTGCCAGCATTGAACTCAAAGATTGCATTCATGTTTCCCTGATGTTTCGGCAACAGATTCTTCTTGACATTCGGTTGGGTGGTACGGAAAGAAAATGCCTTAGTATCCAATAAATTTTGGATCTTATGCTTCAAAGTCAAACATTCATCAGTTGAATGGCCGACCTCTCCCATATGATACTCACATTTTTTGGAGGGATCATAGTTGGAGAATTTTTCAGCATTGGGCCGCTTTGGTTCGTGGGAGATCAATCCCTTCTTTTGGAGTATCAGCAGGACCTGAGATAGAGGGCCAGGAAGAGGAGAGAACTACCTTTTGGTAAATTGCCGCGGTGCAGGCACTCAGCCTCCATCTTGCTGATTCCCAGGGACACAAACCATCTGAGGCTTACTAGGGGCTGGTTGCGCTTATGCAACATTGATTTCAGTGGTCGGTTCTTGATCTTTCTTCATGGTGAACCTTTTGCCTTGATGAGTCGGTTCATTGAACCATCCATCCCTTAGCAACATCTCGATCTGTTCACCCACTAGGATAAGTTAGTTGAAGTTCTCAACGTATGTGCTAGCCATCTGATTACGAAACTCATACGGGAGAGTCTTGACGAACAACTTCATCAACTCCTTGTTTGTAGGCTCAGGAGTGATTTGAGCTGCCAAGTTTCGCCACCTTACAGCATACTCCTTAAATGACTCACTTTTCTTCTTCTCCATTTGCTCAAGATCTTCTCGGGAATGTGCAATGTCCATGTTGAACTTATACTGCTTTAGGAAAGCATCAGCCACATCATTCCAGGTGTCGAGAAGGTTTACATTTTTCATTATGTACCAGTTGAGTGTGGGCCCAGTTAAGCTTGCATGAAACGATTGGATCATGAGAGGCTTGTTCTTGACGTATTGGGCCATGCGTATGTGGTACATCTACAAATGAGCTTTTGGGCAAGAAGTACCATCGTATTTCTCGAACTCTGGCATCTTAAACTTCTTTGGCATTTTGACTTTCTCATAAACCGACAAGTCGAACGGGAGTGAATTTCGCGACTCTTGCAATTGTTTCAATTTCTCTTCAAGTTTGGCGAAGCGTTCATCTTGCTCCGCCTTAGGGACATTGTCGGGCTTAGCCTTTTCAGCTGTGATGAACAGTGTGTCATCGTCCAGCTCAGGCATGTCATCATCACCCATTTGGGCCTTGTCTGTCTGCTTTGGGACTATTATCTTAGGGAGAGTGGGCGCAAGAATCTAATTCACTTGGAGGGATTGCATTTGATCTTTCATAAGTTGCATAGAGGTGAGCAACTGATGGAGTTGGTTTTCCATAGCGGTCATACGATCACGCATTTCGATTTGGTCGGCCATTTTTGCTCTTGATCGTGGAGGATCCGTTATCACCTAATTTGAAGAATTGAATACACATAAGCATTTCGTATAAAACATGCCGGTCCATGACGAAAGTCTAACTTCTTTTATTTATTAATGAAATTGTTTGACATTGACAATGTAAAAACTTGAAAGGCCCTAAACTAATCAAGTAAAATGACTCAACTTCCTAAAGATTAAGCTAAAGTAAAAAGACTAAATAGATTCAAGCCACTTTATTTGGCCCGATCTATAAACAATCGGGAAGCCAACGCTTGACATAATTGCCTCTTCTCCTTAGCATCCTTCTTGGCTTGCTTTTCAAGTTCTTCAATCTTCCTTTTGTGATGATTAAGCTCTACTTGTCGACTGGGCTTTTCAGTCACATCTGGCACTTTTGGGAGAAACTCGATCGGGATCTTATGCTGACGGATGTACCGAGCCGTGGCGTAGTAAGTCTTTTCCTTCCCCTCAAGCTCATCTTCAGGCAAGCTCAATTTTTGTTCGTGACATGCGAGCCAAGCTTGTTCAATATAGCGAAGCTCCTTCTTGTGATCATCATCCTTGGTAGTGAATCGGACTTGGAACAAACCCAGCTTAAGAGGGGGCAGTAGATCCTGCACAACTTGATATTGACGGGCCACTCAGAGTGGGTAGTAAGAAGTGGCACCAGTGATCCCCAATAGCGGAATCGGCTCATTATTGCCATGAGAGAGACGTGCCTTGGAGACTTGGAACCATTTAGCATGCCATAGCAAAATCTTGGTATTCGGATTTTTCAATAATTCGATCCTACTCATATGAGAAAAGAACCGGATTTGTAAAAGCTCAATTGGCACATGAAAAGTTTTATCTTCATTTTCCTTAAATCGGGTGAGTGACAAGATTGTTTCAGCTAAAATAGTGTTGACAAAACTAATCCCGGCACATACTTGTTTGACCACCCATGTGACAGAAGGATTAATGGCGCCTTTACGAAGAGGAAAAACAATAAACCCGAAGAAGGCTAGAAGGAAAATCTTATTTTTTAAAAGAGTGTCAGCATTAACAAAACTCGATCTAGGAAGGAGAAAGGACATGCATGACGATTATCTTTTAACACTCTTTTTATTTGATTCATATCCATCCTAAGAAAGTCAGACAAAATTGATTTAGGTTCTAATCCAAGGGGTGGGTTTATTAATTCCAATTCCAAAGGTTTTCCTATGGCAATGCTGTATTCCTCCAGAGTCGGAGTCAACTCGTGCTTACCAAATATGAACGTTGATGTTTGGGGGCACCAGAAATGAGCAAATGCTTGCATGACGTTACTTTGGACATCGATATCAAGGAGGGGAAAAAGGCGACCAAGTCTACTTTGCACATAGCTTTGACCATCATTGCTGAGACAATCCCACCATGATTTGAGTTCAACCTTTAGTGCAGGCATGAATCAAATGTCGGACCTTCCCATTGTTTATAGACCAAGACTCGACCAACCTAATGTCATCGAGGATAGAGGCGGAGGCGGAGGCTGGCTATGGGCGTCGAGCACCAGGCGCAGCCGCAGTGATGGCATGGTGCAGAGGCGTGGGCTACAGGCATAGAGGCGGGCGCTCGTGGTGTCTGGTGGAGAGCAGTGGTGACTCCACAGACGGGTGGAATGAGGGACAGCAGGCGTGGCGTCGTAGTTGGGTCGAGAGTGTGCAGAAGCGCGGCAATAGGTGTAGGTGTTCGGGACGGTGCTACTGGTGTTCGGGCGAAGACAGTGGCGCGCTCAGAACTCATCGGAAGGAGATGCTGACGCCGGGCAAAAATGCAGCGATGGGCGTGGCGATGGGGAGGGCATGGCGACGGGCGAGCAGAGGCGGGGTTGTCGGCTTAATGTCGCAGCAATGAACAGGACTCGGTGTTGCGACAGCGGGAGCAGCGACGAGCAGGACTCAGTGACAAGTGCTACAGCTTGTGGGCATCACTCGTGGCTTCGAACGGTTGGTGCAGAGGCCTGGTGGAGCGAGCGCGAACGTGGGTAGCAGAAACTGGCGGAAAGTCCAGCGAAGGAGAAGAACAGTGGGCGCTTCTCCTTTGCACGTCACTTCTCCGTCTCTGTACTCTCTCTCTGTACTTTCAATGTACCTTTTTTTCTGTTTCTGGCTTCACCTTTTTGTTTTTCTCTGACAAACCTCTCTATTTCTCTTCTTTTAACTGAAGGAGAAGCCCCCTCACAGTGAATTTTTTTTTCCTTTTTGGCTCCCCCCTCCGCGTGGCCTCCCCCATTGCGTATTTATAGGGTTCTTGAAGTCCAACCGACTTTAGTGTGAATAGGAAGCGACCATAATTTTCCTTGCTGTTCACGTCCGGTTCTTTTTCAAATAAGGAGGCCACCGCCTGACACTCATTAATTTAGCCACAACTGTTGACTTTTCTTTGCTTGTTACTTGCTTCTTTCTTGAACACCCTTCTCCTTGCTTCACCAAAATTCACGACCCACACTTGAGAGAGTATAATATAATATATTATGGGCTTCCCTTTGCTTCTTCGAGGCTCCTCACGTCCGCCGAATTCTTGTGCATGCATGTGCATGCATTAATGAGGGAGAGACAACGGACGTGTAGGAACTTCTTTCTTCTTTCTTCTTCGTGCTTGAAGCTTCTTATGCGGCTACTTGTTCCCCCTATCTATAGGATTGCCGCAACTTTTGAATTTTCTTGTTTATTATTTGCTTCCTCCTTCAGCAAATTTCTCGTTGCTTCTCCTGACAACCCACACTTGAGAGAGAGCATATTATATAATATATCATGGGCTCATTTTGCTTCTCTGAGGGCTCCTCTAGAATCCGCACGTCCGCCGAATTTGTGCGTGCATGCGCATGCATTAATGAGGGAGAGACAACGGACGTGCAAGAACTTCCTTCCTCTTTTTTTTTTTTTTTTTTTCACTTTTGCTCTTTTGCGCGTTCTGACAAGCAGAGAGAGACCATCCCTTCTATGAACATTATTCACCACGAGCCGCTGCGTCTTGTTGCCTTTTGGTATCGATGCAAATGCGACTACATGAAATGCAATTTTAATATTTTTTCTTAGTGTTTAAAGATTAATCCCTAGTTTTCTATGCAATTAATTACTAAATGATTAGTCAAAATTTAGGTGTCAACAGTTCCCAAGGCAGTTTGTAAAATTTTCCAAAAAGCAACCATAAATTTTGGGTCTTGATTTGATGTGATTGTCACTAGCACTCCATGAAGACGAACTATCTATCACACGTACAATTCAGCATATCTGTCCAATGCAAAGTTCTGTCATACGACGGTGTCCTCTATTCTTGGCTCCTCAACTAACGTATCAATTATGGTTGCCAAATAACCTTGGCAACCCACATCCAATAATCGGGTTGCCTTAAGTGACGAAATTAAAGTAATTGAGGGTCCTCCTTGATTTCCCAACAAACTCAAAACTTCCACCCGCTAACGGGTTAAACTGTATTACTGTATGACAACAATCCATTACATCAAGATGCTCCTTGAGCCAACCAACAATCCAATACGGCTTGTTGCTTCTTGAACCAATCATTTTCAATCATGACATCAAAGTCAATAGGCAAAATAGTTAAGGATAACTCTAGCTAGTGATACTCCTTTCTACGACCTCATTCCAATAAACTGAAGTTCTACAAACTTAACCATATATTCACTGCGCCACTCTGATAAAATTATCCTAGAAACACTGCCTCTCTTGTTCGGTGCAAAATCTGGTTTATTCTTGCCTCCTTTGCCATCCTAGAAGCCTGCCAGGAGCCGCTCCTTACTCAGGCCCTCTGGCCTCGGCGACCACTCCCCGCCTTCATCGGACTAGGTCATTACAGGCCTGCCAGCTTTCACCTAATTTGTCCTCGAGCTACACATCTACTGGAGGGGTCCCATTTCAATAGGGACTAAGTCACAGAGATATTGTCCGCTTTGGCCTATTCCATACTAAGCCTCACGGTTTTACCCTTTGGCACATAGGTAGGCACTTTCCCAGGAGGTCATCCATTCTAGTAGTGCACTATCTTAGGCTTGCTTATCCTTCAAGTTCAGGGGCACCAATTGACTTTCAATGTTAAGTTTTAAACCATCTTGAAACCTTTTTGTCCTATCCACGGAAACCTCTTGTACCCTTTCTCGGGCATCGGCTAAAGTCGACACTGCCCTTCTTCGAAGGGTCCTCAGATTAGGATTGCTCATCTTGCATGATTTTTATAGAAACATGCCTTCTAATTCCAATACGGAATTAGAAATTTGAGTGACTTGCACAAAACAATCAATCAATCCCAAGCATAAGCGTAAGGAAAATGTCTTTCCTAGCTAACTATCCTAAAACCCATCGCACCTTATCACTCCAAACACTGACCAGGCTCTGATACCACTTTGATCGGGGATGTCACGCCCCGAACCCCCAGCGCGTGCACATCCCTCGGCGGTCTACTAAAAATGCAACGTCCCAGGATGCATCGCCAACCCATTCTTTTTTTACCTTTCAATTAAGCACATGCAAAAGAGAATTAAATAAACCCCCGGTCAATAAACAAATATAGGGATAGTAAGATATGGTAAACATTGACGAAAACAACATATTCATTTATCAACTGTTAACCCTAGGAAGTTTAATACTTACAAGCCTTTCAACGGCCACTTCCTATCAACCCTCTCAAACCTAAACTTCACTAACGGTAGGGCTAGCCAAAAGGTGTTGCATCTCGTGCCCACCAAATCCGCACTCAACAGATCTCCATGCTACGGCCCTGGAAAAGTTTAACCACGACGGGGTGAGATAAAATCTCAACGAGTCAAATCCTAAGCCTTGATTAGGACACAAATTCGTCTCAGAGGCAACCTAAACAGGCACCATACAAAACTCATCTCACCTCGGCACACCCCTACAGGTTAGCACATCACATATGCCACTATACATGCAACAAGCATAATTAATAACCGAAACACAAAGTACTCACTCTCCAAACATTCACATGGGTCCCCGATTATAAGGTAAAACCGTTTTGACATGACCCATACCATGCCAAACAATTTTGCCACATAATCAAGGACAAAATATCACAACCATTTAGGCATGTTCCAATTATTACGACCCATCGGCCACGGCCAACTCAAAAGTCAACGGTCATCTGGCGTAACCGGGCAGCGTAACAACCTTGTAGACTTAGTAACAACATTTTTCTATTGAAGCAGAGAATTTTCATCAAAAGTAGCATCCCTACTAATTATAAACTTCGATGACTAACGATCAGAATACCATAACCTATATCCTTTAACCCCATTTGCATAACCAACGAAAATACACTTCTTGACCCTAGATTCAAGCTTACCCTCTTTTACAAGATAATATGTAGCACATCTAAATATTTTTAAATTAGAATAATCATAAGGTTTACCTGACCATACCTCTTTAGGAGTCTTACATTCAATTGTAGTTGAAGGACAGCGATTCACTAAATAACATGCGGTGTTCACAACTTCAGCCCAAAAATCTTTCCAAAGTCCAACACTAGAGAGCATACACCTAGCTCTCTCTAAAAGTGTTTGGTTCATGTGCTTTGTTGCCCCATTCTATTGAGGTGTGTACCTGACTATTCGATATTGAATAATCCCCAAATCTTCATAGTACTTATTGAAATCACCTTCAAAAAACTTGAGACTATTGTCCATTGTGAGACATTTTATCTTATTTCTAGTTTGATTTTCTATTAATATCTTCCATTTCTTGGGCATATAAAAAAACGTCACTTTTATGCTTCAAGAAATAAACCCAGACTTTCCTAGAAAAATCATCAAAAAATGTTAGAAGATAAACTGCACCACCTTTAGATGTTACCTATGCCGGTCTCCACAAATCGGAGTGAATATAGTCAATTGTGTCATTCATCAAGCGCACTCCAGTACTGAAACTAACTCTGCATTGCTTTCCAAAACACAATGTTCACAAAAGTCCAGTGAGACCATACGATCCCCACAAAGTAAATCACGTTTACTCAAGATAGTCATTCCTTTTTTACTCATGTGGCCCAACCGTATATGCCACAACATTGATTTTTCAAAATCTAAAGAGGATGATATATTTAAAAAAACCCATAATGGCACTTCCTTGCAAAGATTTTTCTTTATGGTACCTCTCATCATAATCAAGGAGCCTTTTGAAACTTTCAAAACTCCACCTCCACCTGTGTACATGTATCCAATGGAATCTAAACTAATTAATGAAATAAGGATTTTCTTCAAATCTGGGATGTATCTAACGTTTGTCGAAGTTCTTACTACATTGTCATGGCATCTAATCTGCATCCTACCAATACCTACACTCTTGCAAACTGCATTGTTATCCATCAAAACTAAACCACCACTGACTTTCTCATATGTGTGGAATCAATTTCTATGTGGACACATGTGATATGACCATGCCGAATCTGAAATCCATTTATCATCGATATGACAATCTAATCACAAAATAGTAAGAACATTGTCTGCAATAGTTGACCCGTTATTTTTCACCAGACTAGCCAAATCAGAATTCTCCATCAACTTCTTCCCTTTAGCTCTAAGCGCTAGACAGTCACTTTTGTAGTGTCTGAATTTGTGAAAATGGTAACATTTCACCTTACTCTTATCTCTACTTGATCTAGATTTCGAACACCCTTTACTATTACTGTGTCTATCATGATGATTCGACCTTCCCTTGACAACTAAGCCATCAACTTTATCACCACTACTACTCTCATTCAATTTTATACGCATCTCCCAACGAGGTTTTCACATCTTGAAGAGTTATGGATTCCCTTCCATACAATATAGAATTTAGAAAATTCTTATACGAGTTTGGTAGTGACCATAACACAATTAGGGCCTGATTTTCATCATCTAACTTAACTTAAAATCTAGATTTTTCATATCCATAATGATTTTATTAAATTTATCTAGATGTTCTTGGATAGGAGTACCTTATTGCATCTTTAGCATGTAAAGGCGCTACTTTAAAAATAATCTTGTCGTAAGAGATTTCTTCATGTAGAGGCTCTCAAGCTTATTCCACAATCCCAAAGCTATTTCTTTATTCGTGACTTCATGAAGCACCCTATCAAATAATGACAATTGGATAGTACTATGCGCCTTTTCTTCCATCTCCTTGATCTCAGCCGTAGTATCATCAAGATAATTTCTGTCCAAGGCTTTGACCAAACCTTTCCAACGCAGTAATGCCTTCATCTTGATCCTCCACAGCCCAAAATTTATTTGGCCATCGAAGGGTGCCACTTCGAACTTGATAGATGCCATCTTGAACAAAAAGACCGAAATTCCTTCACTCTGATACCAATTTGTTGTGGAAAAATGCCAATCAAAGATGCATCAATCATAGAGCAAGTAGCAAAGAATGAAAGAAAATCGAAATCACACGAGACGTAAGATTTATGCGGAAAATCCAAAATGGGCAAAGAGAAGTTCCACTATCTTCAACAAAGAGCATGAAAGCACAATCCAAAAGCTCTCAAACCACTTGGTGAGCCACAAGATCTAAATATACAGCAAGAACATAGGAAAAAACAAAACAAGAAATAATATAGAGGTTAGGGTTGGAGATGTGTTCTTAAACACATTCCCTTCACAGTCTCCCTTCAAAAATTTCTAAAATAAAGGTGCATGGTCTAAGATACCCTTATCTCTTAATTTGAAAGTCAAAACTCAACATGAAGGATAATCCCATATTTGATGGACAAGAATCATTTGGCATCTAACTGTTGTTTTTAGTATTGGCATAAACTCATAAATCGTATTCTACATTTTTGGCGTGTCTTTTAATGTGATAAATGGACAAGAATTTCCTTAACAATTTCTTAACCGTGTGCCACTGTTTATCCATCTCTTATTTATATCCACATTGATCCGTCAAATCCACATACTTCACCATTTCTCATTTTCACACCCACAACAACTAAAGATGTTTACAATCAATTTTTCTTACTATCAATCAAATTAAAACACCAGCATCAAATTTCCCTCTACTACTTTTAAATTTTTGAGATATTTGGCATTAAATAAACCTAATTTCATACTCTTGAAATTCAAAAAGAAAGAAAGCCTTAAGATAAGGCAAAGAGACATCCATTTATCTGATAAAATTACAATCTTCTGGCTAAACAATCTTCTTTATTCTTTTCATGTGCTTGATCGTTTGCTTTTGTTTTATTAATGCTATACCAGAATTTTTAACCTCGTTTCAAAGTCTTAAATTCCATGGCACTACGATGATGGGTGCGAGTGAATTTCTTCTCTTTCGTTCTTTTCCATTTTGGGCCACTAATGTCTCATGTCAGTCAACAAATAAAAGAGGGAATTGTCAAAGAGCCAATGATATTCTATTTATCTTACTATTGCTCTGGTAAACGCTTAGAGAGCATCAAGATACCCTTGATTCATGATGTCGCGCCTCGAA
This sequence comes from Eucalyptus dawsonii, assembly GCA_016097615.1. Lineage (NCBI taxonomy): Eukaryota > Viridiplantae > Streptophyta > Magnoliopsida > Myrtales > Myrtaceae > Eucalyptus > Eucalyptus dawsonii. Next base: position 19,843,650 of record CM027872.1, read on the forward strand.
CCCTGAGCACGCAAACATCCCTCAATGGTCGATTAAAAATGCAACGTCCCAGGACGCATCGTCGACCGATTCTTTTTATCTTTTGATTAAATGCATGCGGAAGCAAATTAAATAAACCCCCAGTCAACAAACAAATAATTGTGATAGTAAACACTAGGAACAATTTCCCAAAAACAACTCTTTCTTTATCAACTGGTTAACCCAAGGAGTTTAATACTTACAAGCCTTTCTACGGCCACTTCCTATTGACCCTTTTCAAAAACCTTTAGGGACTAGGGTTAACCTAAACTCCACTAATGGCAGGGCTAGCTAAAAGGTGTCGCATCTCGTGCCCACCACATCCGCACTCAGCAGATCTCCATGCTACGGCCTTGAAAATGTTTAACCACGACGCGGTGAGATAAAAACTCAGCGAGTTAAACCCTAAGCCTTGATTAGGATGCAAATTCATCTCGGAGGCAGCCTAAAGGCACCACAAACAAACTCACCTCGCCTCGCCACACCCCTGCATGTTAGCATGTCACATATGCCTTTATCAAAATAATAAGCATAAACAACAACCGAAACACAAAATACTCATTCTCAAAGCATTCACACAGGTCCTGATTATAAGGTAAACCCGTTTTGGCATGTATAATACCATGCCTAATAGTTTTACCCCATAATCAAGCGCAATGCATCACAATCATTCACACGTGTTCCGATTATTACGACCCCTCGGTCCATGGCCAACACAAGAGTCGGCGGTCTTTCGGCATAACCGGGCATCACCCACCCCATCGGGCATGGCATCATCCCATGTATGCATATGCCTTAGGACAGCATTCCAATAAGGAGCTTTGTTCCGAAATCCATTCGCAAACGGCATCTCGTTGACTTGAGGGCATCTGAACTTAATCGGGTATCGTCCCGCATAATCATACGCATCAGGATGGAGCCATCACCCCGCATTCATACGCATCAAGGTATTTAGATGATCACACAAGCACACAATCAATAAAACCACTTTTTATTGCCGTTATTAGCCAAGAACGCCAAAATCACTTTTTAAATAATAAACCTTGCAGCTCTTTTTTTTTTTGTTCAAAACTTTCGGAAATAAATCCGTACAGGGTCACGTATTTGAAATCAACACGTCAAATTTTGCATGCATCTAGTTTGAAACCTCGCGGTTTTATTGAGCACATAAAACTTGGTGTCCAAACCCAACACCCTATTTCTTTTCTATTTCTTTGTCAAACCACCCTTTTTTGAAACAATCTTTGAGCAAATAAGTTTTGGTGTCCAAACCCAACACCTCATTGTTTTTCTATTTAAAAACTTATAAAGCCATCTTTTGACATAAAAATTGAAACCAACCATAGAGCAATCAATTGCACAATATTGGACGTGCAAACACTCAAAATCGCGCATAAGTCCTTAGCATGTCAAAAATCAACCAAATCACAAAATGTACATTTTCCAGCAAGCAAGACACCAAGAACAACCACAAGACCACAACTGGCCCTCACCAGTAGAAACCGAATCGACTCGCACGTCTCCAGGATTAATTCCAGAAACATAACCAAATGAGTTTAGAAAATTCTCAAATTTAAATATGTTATAAAGGACACTTAAATGAACTCTTTTTATGAAGACACCTTGACCTAGATATTTATAGAAGAAGATCCGTAAATCGCTCAAATTGTTACCAAAACTATATCCGTGTCCAGAAATTATGTTTTCCAAAACTAGCTTGGTTTGAGGTCCAAAACTTGTTTGTTTGCTTTGAAATTTGACTATGTTAAACTTCAAGATGTGATGAAAAACTTATGTGAAGAAACTCTTTCACAACTCGAACCCTAAGAGTTGATAAAAATCCTTTAAACACCAAGAGGTCATGGGTTCCAGCACAAAACGATATTCTATCTTGCATGCAACGAAGCTGAAATCTTGTTATTTTAAATCCAGAAAATATTGAGTAAAATATATGTCATAAATGAAGATGTTTAAAACATTTTTCGAGAAGAAAGCAACCTCAAAATCGTAGCACATTTTAACCCGCGAAAATAGCAAACAGCGAGTGTCCAGTAAATAGATCTGAAGTTAAGTTAATCCAACTTAATTAACCTAACCATGATTAATTAACCTAACCATGATTAACTAACCTAACCATGTTTAATTAACCTAACCCAGCTTAATTAACACTAATCCTTCTTACCACTAATCTAACCATGATTAGCACTAATCTAAACACCCCATAAGCGCAATTAACGGCCTAATCAAAGATGAGGGGGTTAACTCACAGTTTTCAACAGCGGCGGGCTCATGGCGACGATGATGCGACGGTGACGAAAACAAGAAACAACCGTGGCTCGCACGGAGGCTCGACGATGATTGGGTCAACCTCTGAAGCTCTTGGCCAATAGGGCTCGGGTTGGGGTTGCTTGCTGGGCTTGATGGACAGCTGGACTGCTACTGGACATGGGGTGAGCTGGGCTGGTCGGTGGTGGAACAGATGGTGGTGGCTGCTATGGTTGGGTGGTGCAGCTGTGGGTGTTAGACGGGGGTGAGGTTAGACGGTGGTGACGGCTGGACAGTCAGAGCTGGCTGTGGTGGCTGTTGGCGATGGGGAGTGGAGTTGGCGGTGATGGTATGAGATGGATGGAGGCTAACATTGGTGGGGTTGCAGCTGTGGTGGTGTTGTGGTTGATGAAGCTGATGAGGCGGTGTGAAGATGGAAGTAAATGGAGCAGGGGGTTGGTGTGGGGAGGAAAAATGAATGTTGCGGCAGTTAAAAGAAGCAAAAGCTGGAGGGAGAAGAGAGGAAGAAGGGAACGTGGGTTGAAGAAAAAGAAATCAGCAGAGGGGGGAAACTTTCACGCGTGAGAGAGGGGGAGAGAAATGGGAGAGAGAGAGAGAGACAAAACCAAGAAGTCAAATGCACAACCAATCAAAGTCTAAGAAAAATATCTAATATCATCATCACTTAGCCCCCAAAGTCTTCATGCTTCATCTTCACTCCACCAATCACAAAATTAGCTCTAATTTCACCCAATTAAAGCCTTTTTGGGCAGCAAATTCCCCTTTTTTTTCTGCTTAATCCGAATTTCATTTTCCCTTTTCTTTTTAATCCAAAATTCATTTTTTCGCAGAATTTCAGACTCGAAGAAAATTCGCCGAAAGATGAGACGAGTTCAATAAATAAATCGTGACACGCTCGAACGTTTGATTCCCAAAACCGAATTAAATTGTGTGGTTAAAATCAACCGAATGCGACTTTAGTACGACCTAACCTATCGGGTAGCTTTTAGGGATTTTAGCGCATTTGACCCGTGGTCGATAATATTTGATCCACGTTTGTGCATCTCCGAATCGTAGACGACTCTCGGTTGTCATAAAATTGCGAGGGTGCAATTACGTATCCTGAGTATATTATCGATAGAAAATGGATTTATTGCCATTCGATGCGAATATCGTAAGCATGCGGAACCACCCGTAATTCGACTACATACTTCCGTCGAATCGACTTATATCCATTCGCAATTAGATTTATAGCGGTGTCGTATTGACCCTTGTCGATTATTATGGTTGAGCAGTCAATTTCCAATCGAATTCTCCAGTCTGTCATGTTGGTATCCCTTAATGGTCTCACCTAATAGATTAGTTAACTCGTGAGTGGCCAGCTCTAAGTAAAATAACCATAAGCATGTCGACGAATCAACCATTTCGTATATTTGAAACGGGGCCAAATTTCGGGATGTCACACATGAGCCGGGAATATCAGATTTTTCATATCAGTTTTTTCTTTCGTGAAATTTTCAGATCAATTTACTCAATGATTTAAGTGATTTATTGTCATTGTTAAGCCAAAAAATGTCACGGTGGATCATCGATAGAGAGCAAAAGTCTTATTAGATTTCCATGTTACTCCTTTTAATAGCGCATACATAATACGGAGTTCCATAAATCTAATATATGTGTGGAATTGAATTTTGACCATGTGGCACACCCGAAACGGCCCCCAATCCATTAGGTCACCACAATTCGCTTATCTCTCTCTCTTACTTGACTTGAAGGTCTAACAATCCTGGGGGGCCGGGGAGGTTTATAACTTTTAGATTGGTCCCTGCGTAGCATATAAATGTATAGCAGAAGCGAAATCACATCTCCCTATCCCAAAAATTAGAAACGATGCACACCTGCTAGACAGTTTTATAAGTCAAGCCGAACACTTTTATTTACATAGGTCTGATAGACAACATCGGTTGGTACATCAAAATTTGCCGTGGTTTTCTATACCCGGCTTCATATCAAAAGATAACACGACTTCCTTTTTGACTTTCGTTTATATTCAGTCCTATACAAAAGTCTATCAGTTAGTGTCAACAATCCAAAAATGCTTCATCTGCTACCTGTCCCTCACAGTCACACCTAGCTTGGTCCGTCAACTAGCGGCGGCGGCAACATCCCCAGCATGAAACCATCATGACGAACATGCACCGACAGAAACTCCTGAATCACTTGGCCATTAGGTAAACCGACGTCGTATATGACTAGAACCCGCACTCAAATAAAAACCAACCCTCGTATATCGGGATGAGGGTGTTCTGAACACTTGCACTTGATGTCAATTGGAACACCGTAAAATGTACCGAGGGTGACAGGTAGCAGATACATGTCTTCTAATCTGAAATGTTAGTCCCCAAAAGGGGTGAGTACAACCACTCAGCAGTAAAAGATTTATCAAGCCATGTCAAATAGTACCGTCAATATATAGACTCATGCAGAATAGACAAAAACAAGAAATCAAGGGATAAATATGCATCAAAATCATGAAATTCTTTAATGCAGTCGCAAAATACAATTTTAAAAGAATCAAGATGCATCATGTCCAATTACCCAAGTCCCGATCATAGGGCCAAACTGTAATGACACGTCCCATTCTATGCCATACAAAACCAGACTACACACACACTTAGTAGAATCATCCGTTTAATCATTCAAAAAGTTTCATCCCCCAGAGGACCAATGTTTGCGTCCCTCCGAGTATTCACATTGACCCTGGCATCGGGAAAGCCTCCGGCATTCAACCAGTAGGGCCACCAGGCATCTGGAGCATATCACACCTCCAGGCATCTCGTACCCCACCTTGCATCACAAGGAACCCTCCGAGACTCACCATGAGAATGGTTATCCGGCCCTCCAGATTTACGTATCGACTAGCATATAATCGAGCATCTCGAAGCTCCCTGGGAAAAACCTCCAGCATTCAGTCACTAGGGCCACTGAGCATCCACAAGGCATTGACTCATTCGATCCTTTGGGCCTCCCGACTCCCGTGGCATCGTTGACCCGAGGGTTCAACGGTATCAATTAACATCTTAATTTACAAAAATACTTTCAAATGCAATGACATATATCTCATGAATCCTTTATCTAATCTCGATATTGAACAATATGCCAATGCCAGCATCATCATGTCACATAACATTTCAAGATATATTCACCTTTGGGACAATTTGTACAAATTTGAAGCAAAACAGCTCGACTATTAAAATGCACAGTTCTGGTACAAATTTCGGAATAATCCCTAAATGAACCCAGAAAATTATGAAATTTTGACATGTTATCAATGAGACCTAAAGGAAAAAGTACGCCAAGTCAAATTCCTTATGTATCAAGAGCAGTAATTGCTGTATTCCTTGCTAATGTAATGTTCTGTAATGATTTCCAGATTTAGCATTTTTCATAGAAAAATCGTTTCATCGATCAAACTTTGTTCATTTATTCTCAATTTTTAATATTTTATTCCTGAAGATATTCCCTACAACTTTAATTAAGGGTTTGAGGTCAAATTCTGGTTAGATAATTACAGAAAATTCATAGAACCACAGAAGGTCATGCTGTTTTCTGCGAAACAGTTTACTAATTCAAAGAGAACTACTCCAATTCGTTTGAATCCCAGCATCCAACGTCTATAACCAAATCCTTACAAGTCTATTGCACTACATTATAACTACTTCACTCAAGAATCCACTTTAGTTAGATATTTCAATCTTACTTTAACCAAAAACCGAAACTACACAAAACCAACTCTGTTTTTACTCAATCTCTTAATCCAACTTCATCTCAATCATCCCAAAATCCACATGCAGCTCCCAATTCGGCATTTTCTCACATCTACCAGAATTCCACCTGATAATTGCAGCATGCAAGACATAGATCAATGAACTTCTACTTGCCTCAAGCTCTTCTACTTGGTTGCTAGCAAAAACAGGGGTTCAGGGTCTCGGGTTTCGGCTCAACCGGCGGCGTCGATGGCAGCAGCTCGATCATAGGCACGGACGGAGGGCGGTCTTCCTTCTCTGCCCTCTCTCACTCGGACCGCTCGCTCGAACCCTCGCTCTCTCACCCACTCACCCGCTCGCTCTCGGTTTCTCTCTCCCAACTTTTTCGATTCACTCTCACTCTACTTGCTCGAAACACGAGCACTTTGCCGACTAAAATGGTTAATTAAATTAATTGATGCATGCAGGTTATTTAGTGGATGACCGGTCAAGAGACAGCTGAGGTGTGCGTGTCTTCAGCTGGGATTGTCTTGGTCTTCGTTGGCAGCACACACCGAAGCAACGTGGCTGTTGCTGGCCACACCTCAGTCAACTTCCATCTCCATGGTTGAATAATTATGTCGACTAAATGGGAGAAGGATTTGGGCGGCAATAGGCAGGGACGATCCCTCCTCTTCGCGCGGTACGCATGTTCCTCATGCATAGCCGAATTTCATCCCTGCGGCACTCTAAAAATTAATCGACCAATGTCCAAATTCCTCTCTTATTCCATATATACTTAATTGGTATAGTTGTGTAGTGTCGTTTAAAGAAATATGTACACGAAAGGTTCGGTCCAAGAGATAAAATAATGTGGCCGTTGGTGCAATTGTCCATATGGCCATTCAAAGACGAATTTCTTTTTCTCCGAAAGTAAATGTTTCGGGACGTCGAGTGGCGATGAGACTAGGCCAAATGTGGTACCAACGATACTCCCGTCGATTACTCACAGCCGTTGCATACACGAGGGTTGTCAAAATTTCTCGGATGCCACAGACCATAAAAGTAATGTATATAATGTAAAGCCTAAAAAAACTCATGATCAGCATAAGCAGAGCAAGTAGGAGAGAAGAAAACGGACTTAATGAATTAGGATAAAGATGAAAATTTGATGAATTTTATTAGGAGGCCAATCTTGGCTATGCTGATGTATATTCCAAGCAACAAATACTTTCATACGTCAATTTCAACTTGCCTCAAACCCTTGATGAGACTAGCATTATGATTGCATGTATTGCATATTTGGGTGTTATTCATGGACAATGACCTGTATCAGTTCACTCTTGTCAAACTAAAGGGAAAAAAAGTATTATAGTAGAATAATAACATTACCACATATGCTATTAGATCAAAATGTTTCTTTTCTAGTAAGTAGATAAACTGAAGAGTTTGATGTACACCGAATTTATGTAACGTTGTTGGATATCAAAATTTCTAAAAATATCTAAGAAAAATTGTGCAAGCCTCATATTGAGTCCCACTGTAGAGCACAAGTTTTAGTATGATTATTGTATTGTGATTGCTTTTCTCTTTCACATCACTTATAATTTAAGTTTACATAATATTTTCACGATGAATAGTGGTTACTCATCTCGCAACACAATTATGCAAGCAAGATAGCGGAAGACTTTAGACTTACTTTTCCTTGTCAGTCTTTCCTTTTTTTTTCCTCTTTTCTTTTGAGTAGGTTCTATCGTCTACTGTCATGCTCCGAACCCTGAGTACGTGCACATCCCTCAGCGGTCAATTAAAAATGCGACATCCCAAGACGCGTCACCGACCCATTCTTTTTATCTGTTGGTGAAACGCATGCGGAAGCGAATTACATAAACCCCTCCTCAATAAACAAACATAGGGATAGTAAAAACACGCAACAATTTTTCACAAGATTTCCTTATCAATTGGTTAACCCAAGGAGTTTAATACTCACAAGCCTTTCTACAGCCACTTCCTATCGACCCTTTTTCAAAAAAACCTTTAGGTACTAGGGTTAACCTAATCTAGACTAATGACAAGGCCAGCCAAAAGGTGTCGCATCTCGCGCCCACCACATCCGCACTCTGCAGATCTCCATGCTACGGCTCTAAAAATGTCTAACCACGACGGGGTGAGATAAAATCTCAGCGAAGTAAAACCCTATCATGCCCCTAACCCTAGGCACACGCACATCCCTCGGCGATTGATTAAATACGATGTTCCCAGGACACGTCGCGAACCCATTCGTTTTATACACATGTGGAAGTGAATTAAATAAACACCCATACAACCAACAATCACAAGGATAGTAAAAAGACTTGCTAACACTTTTTCTCAAAACATACTTTATATACATATTAGGTTGAACCTTCAGATCTATACACATAAGTCTGACCCAAAAAGGAACTACCTGACAACCTACACCCCAGGCCCTACTGCCTCGGGCTCTGGATCCTCCACGACACAATCTAGAATGTCGATGTCCAAAGGATTAGCTACCTTTGCTCCAGACCCTTCAGCCTCAGGCCCTGAGTTTGCCATGATATCATCCAGTATATCGATATCCATGGGGCCAAGTACCTGTTCCTCCTCGGTTTCGATAGTAGGCCCATCAAAACCCTCAAGGAACCCTCTCGAACCCCATTAGGCTCGTTAAGGAACCATGCTTTGAAGCAATGAGGTACTAAGTGAGATAGGCCCTCATCGACCCCAATAGTGGTCGCCACGAGCTCACAGTTCCAAGTGGTCCTGAGAATGGGGAAAAAGGTAGACTCGGACTCCACCTCCTGTGGACACCCAAAATGGACATGGCGTACCTCCATCTAAGGACCTGAAAAAATTTTAAACAATGATAGGGTGAGATAAATCTCAGTGAGTCCACACCCTAAACCCCAATTAGGACAAGAATTCACCTAGAGGCATCCTAAACATGCACCATATAGGACTTACCTCGCCTTGATGCATTCCTACACATTAGCTCACCACATATACCATATGAATACAACAAACGCATTCAATAATCAGAACACTTTATTTCATTCTCAAACAATCACAGGGGTCCCGATTATAAGGACAAACTGTTATGACACGTCCTATTCCGTGCCACACAATTTTGTCCCATAATTAGGCGTGGCTATCTCAATCACTCAAGCATGTCCTAGTTATTTACGACCCAATAGCCATAGCTAACTCAACAGTTAGCGGTCATCTGGCATAACTAGGTGTCGTCCCGCTCTATCGGGCACAGCAACGTCTACCCCTAGACGGCATTCCATAAAGGAGTATCGGCCCAGCCTCCACTGCGATCGACATCCGTTGTCAAGGGCTTCTGAACTTAATTAGGCAACGTCCCGTGTGAATGCATCAGGACAGGTTCCGATAATGACCACACACACATCCATACTAAGTCAAGAACATCGTGCTTTGCACTTAAATGCCTCAATTTCAAATAATGAACTTGGCCAATTTTCTTCGTATTAAAAATTCCCGGTAAAATAATTGTGCGTGGTCACACATTTAAATTGGTCCATAAAACTTGATACTCCCCCATTTCAAAATTCCACGATTTGATATAGTACATAAAATATTTTTAGCGTCAAAAACTAACACCCGATTTTTTTCTAATTAAATACCCAAAAATCAATTTTTGTAATAATAATTCAAAACAACAATCAAGAACCCAATTACACAAATAAGCAATCAATTTCACTTATGGACTCATCCACGATGATCAGTGTAAATTTCTAATAAATAGCTATCCCATCATAATTTACGCTAATTAAAATTAATTAAATAAATTGTAATTAATTAAATAAATTACAAATTATTTAAAGTAAATCACTTAATTAATTTAATTAAGCTAACTAAACTAATCTAACTAGGCTAACTACATTAATGTAATTAAGCTAACTAACTAACCTAACTAACCACCAAACCAAACTGTTTAATCTAACTAGCCATTCTAACTAACTAGTTACACTAACTAAATTACACTAATCCTAATTAATATTAAACTAATCCCCCTAAGTGCAATTAACTTCTTAATCTAAGATTAGGGTGTTAACTCACCGAATTAGTGAGGCGACGGGTTCATGGCGACGACGGCGCGACGGTGGTGAGATCCCATGACTACGGCGCCACCAACGGAGGCCCAAATGAGGCTGAAAAAGGCTCAATAAGTCTCAGCCCAAGCTGAAATTTGGTTCTGTGGAAGGGTTGGATCAAGTGGCTAAGGTGGCCTCGTCGAAGCTGTGGCATTCAGATAGAGGTAGCGAGCTACTGCTGGCAGGTGGCTGGCAGACGGTGGGCGCGAGAACGGTGGCTGGACAAGCAAGGGTGGCGAACTGGCGGCCTAGTCGTAGGCTGGAGGCAAGCGGGTGGATGGAGGGCTGGTAATGGAAGCTACAGGTGGCTCGGTTTGGTGGGATGGTGGCGCAGGATCGTGGAGTGTGGGCGATTGTACGCTGCTGGTTAGGAGCTAGTGCGGCTGAGATGGGGCTGAAGTGTGTTATAACAAGGAAAAAATAGAGAGAAGGAAGAGAGAAGGAAGAGGGGGAGAGTAGGTCAAGGCCATGGCCAATGAGGGTTCAAGGCAAGTATCTATGCACTCAAGTGCCAAACCACAAAGTCTTCAGCCCCTTTTGGTCAAGAAATCATCAAATGGCCAATTTCTCTTCAATGCTTCACAAAACAAAGCCTTTTAGGTGGCTAAATAATCCTTTTCAGCTGCCCATGCGAATTTCCCTTCAACTCTTCATAAATTAAACCAATTTCGCAGCACAAAATTCTTCTAATTCAACCCATACAAATTTCTCTTTAATTCTCCACAAACTAATTCATTTAGGTGGCCAAATAACCAAGCAAAGCTGCCCATCCGAATTTCCTCCTATTTCTTTTTGCTGATTTTGATTTTTCCGCAATTTTTCGGGCTTGATGGAATTTTCCCGAAATATGAGACTAGGTCCTAAAATAAAGTCGTGACACGCTCAAATGTTCGATTCCTGAAATTAGATTCAATTTCGTGGTTAAAATCAACCGGACGCGATTTTAGCACGACCTAACCTACGGGTAACTTTTAGGAATTTTATCGCATTTGACTCTTGTTCGATAATTTCGATCCACGTTTATACATCTTTGACTCGTTGGTGACTTTCGGTTGTCATAAAAATTGCAAGGTTTCAATTATGGGCACTAAGTATAGAATTGATAGAAAACTGGGCTGGTGCCGTTCAACGCGAATTTTGCAATCATGCAGAATCACCCGCAATTCAATTGCGTATTTCCGTTGAATTGACCTATATCCGATCACTATTTGATTATAACATTGCCATATTGCACTTGCTGATTATCACGGTTTAGCAGTCGATTTCTAATCAAATTCTCAAGTTTGTCACGTTTATATCCCTTAATGGCCTCGCCTAATAGATCAGTTAACTCGTGAGTGGCCAACTTAGAGAAAAATGACCATGGACGCGTTGATGAAATGCCCATTTCATATTATCGAGACGAGATTAAAAATTCAAGATGTCACAAACCCTAAGCCTCAATTAGGACGCAAATTCGCCTTGGAGGCAACCTAAACAGGCACCACAAACAAATTCACCTCGCCTAGGCACACCCTTGCAAGTTAGCACATCACATATGCCGTTACCAATACCATAAACATAATCAACAACTGAAACACAAAGTTCTCACTCTCCAAATATTCACATGGGTCCCGATTATAAGGAAAAACCGTTATGGCACGTGTGGCACCCCTCGACGGCCCTGATCCGTTAGGGTCGCCACAGTTCCCTTACCTTTCACTTTCCCTAATAACATGTCACTCTGATACCATTTCAATTGCAGCCGATCCATACAACCTGAGGGTTACATCTTTTAGATCAGTCCCTTGCGCAATTCATATAACAGAAGCATATCTAACAACTCTCTTCCCTATATTCAGAAAACGATGCACACCGACTAAACATTCATAGGTAAGAGCCGAACACTTTTATTTACTTAAACCAGATGGACATCATTCATCGGTACATCAAAATGCCATAGTTTTCTATACTTGACTATACTTCAAAAGATGACTAACATCTCCTCCAACAGTTGTATACTTAAAGTCCATCGATCAGTGTTGGCATCCAAAAGTTCCTTCCTTTGCCATCTTCCTCCTCGCGGTCATATCCAATCACATGATCCATCTACTGATGGCAGTGGCAGCAGAGGTATCTTATCTAGTCTGAAATGTTAATTCCCAAAAGGGGTGAGTACAACCACTCAGCAGTAAAGATCCACCAAACTACTCATTGCGTCAAATAGAACAATCAAGACATCATAACAAAGCACATATCATTCATGCATTCAAGCATAACTTACCTTATAGCCATGCATATGTCATCATACCATATGTGCATATATTATCATGCACTCATCATCAAGCATTCATGCATATATCACCATGCCATATGTGCATATACCACCATGCACTCATCATCAAGCATTCATGCATATCCATGCCATAGGTGCATATACCACCATGCAGTCATGCATATCTCACCATGCTATCGTGCATATACCACCATGATTCATATCATCCATGCTATCAAGCATACATCACCATGAGATCCATTCATGCCTTTATGATCGCATTTTCAATATCAAATAGCATTAATTTACTTTTATAAGCAGATCATGCATCATGCCATATGCATACACCCATGCACATGATTCATTTTCAATTCTTATCTTTCACAAGGCTCTCATCAGTTTTTCTTTCCGGGGACCAATGTTTGCATCCCACAATTTATCGCTCGCACCCAACCTGGCATGGCGAGGAACCTCCGACACTCACCTCTGAGCATCCAGCACCCCCACATTCCGGGCATCTCGTATCCCAACTAGCATCATGAGGTATCCCCTCAGCACACACCTCAGAGGCTTCCGGGATTACGTACCGACATACCACCAGGCATTCCCCCTAGAATTACGTACCGTATACCACTAGGCATCTTGAAACTCTCGAGGACATCCGAGCATGTATCATAATAAAACCGGGCATCCCTCACCCCCACATCCCGGGCATCCCGACACTCCCGGGGCATCGTCAGCTCACACCTCCGACGGCATCCTCATTTATCACAATTTATGTTCACAATTGTGTCTCAATATTAACATGGCACATGATGTGATGGCAACAAAGTCAATTTCAGCTTTTGAATTTATATGTACTGCCATATATCATGACATATGCAGCAAGATCAATTACTATTATTTTAGGAAACATAATGCATTCTTTTCAATTTACATTTCCTAAAATTTAGTAATTGTCTCTAATAATTTCTAAGAATTTAGTACATCATAGACAAACTCTAGGGGCATTCATCTCATGAAGAACACAGCACCACCAGAATTTCATACAAAATAGGATAGTCCACGCATCATAGCTTTTGAAATTTGCACAATCCAGCTAGTACAGTTTTAAAAAACATTTTCATTAAATACCCAAATGACATTAAAAAATTATGAAATTTGAACATGTGATATTCAAGACATAAATGCAGATACTTGATGAAGAACACTACACCAAAAGATCCCTATATAGTTCAATACAGACCATGCATCATAGCACTGCTAATTCTGTCTGTTCCACTTGCACAGTTTTTGAAACATTTTTGGTTAAATAGGCAAATGAACTTCAAAAATTACGAAATTTGAATATGTTATAGGCAAGACATAAATAAAGGTATTTCATGCAGAACACCTTTCCAAAAGAATCTCATACAAAACGGTGTAGACCACGCATTGCAACATTACCAAGTCCGAACACATCAGATCACACAGTTTTAAAAAAAAAATCAATTAAATACCCAAATGACATTTAAAAATTAGGAATTCTGACTATGTGATAGCCAAGACCATCTCCAAAAGACCACGATTTCACCTACCTACTCTTGTTTGTTTTCTCTAAATTTTTGATATCTTCTACGTCAAGCAGTATACTACAACTTTCATTAAGAGATCAAGGTGAGATTTTCACAAGAAGGTTACTTTACAGACCACAAAACCATTGAAGGTCAGCACAACGAATTCCAGATCTAGTTTCTCCAAAGAAAATCATTTCACTAACCATTTCTTGTTCTTTTTGCCTCAAATTTTTGTATGTTGTTCTTCAAGGTCAACTTTCATGAAGAAATCAAAACAAGATTCCGATTAAAAAGTCACATGCAACACACAATCTTATGGACGGTTGGACTAGTCTTTCCAGGAATGGCATGCATGGCCAACGAATTTCTCTTCAAAGCTCCGAAATTTCATCCCATCTACCACAACCAAGACTTACCATCCACTACACATACACACAGCAATGCAAAGGGTAGGTTTTAGGACTTCACTTGCCTCAAATCAAAGGAAAGCACAGCAAGAACGACGGCAGGACTAGGCAAGCTCGACGGCGTCTCCTCTTCATCTCTTCCTCTCTTCCTCTCTTTCTCTCTTCTTTCTTTGGACGCCCCTCCCCCTCTCAAGCTCTCCATCCCTTTTCTTTCCTCCCCTTCAATGATTTGATTGCATGCAGCCGCCCAAAGGAGCCAATGGGGGCAGCAACACCTTGCTTAACCTCCATGCCACTTGGTAGCTCGCATGCAAGGCTTATGGGCTTCAAGGTTTGGGCCGGTCTTGGCTCTTCATGGGCCGGTCGACCAAGGGGCTGGCGTGGGCTGGTTGGACAGTCTTTTGGGCCTAAAAATCAGCCCACCCTCTCCTATTCCTATTCCATTTAACCCTGATTTAAATAAACTCCTAATTTCAACTTATAAGCCCACAATACTCTATAATTTAAATCAATAAAATTCTACTTATAAAGTGCACCACCAAGAATAAGATTTCTATATCAATTTGCACTTTAATAAATCCTTGGGTCACTTGAAGACACACCTCCATCCAAACAATCATCCTTTACAATGCTCGGCCTTAAATTAATTGAAATTCATTAACTCAATGGCTAATACAAAATCAAACGACACTTCCATTACCTAATCATGGTTCATGGCACTCCAAAGGTTGTCACGAGATTTTAGGATGCCACAATTCTCCCCTCCTTAGAGAATTTCATCCTCGAAATTAGACATTATCTACGTCTCCTCAAACAAGTGAGGGTACCTTTCCCTCATCTCGTTTTCACTCTCCCATGTGGCTTCCTTAACATCATGATGTCGCCATAATATCTTAACCAATGTATTCTCTTCGTCTGTAGGGCTTGTTCCTTTCGATCCAGTACTTGCACAGGCTCCTCAATGTACCTCACTTCCTCATCCTCTTTGATAGCTTCATGATCGAGTATGTGTCTCGGAACAGGTTGGTACTTCCTCTAAAGACAAGGATGCAAGCTCTTAACATATCCTCTAATGCTTGGATCACTCTTTTCGTTTGTCCATCCATTTGTAGATGAAAAGTAGTACTAAATTGGGAGCTTTAGTCCCTAAGGCAGGCAGTTTGAAGACTTCGCCAAAGGTTGGAAGTAAATCTTGAGTCTCGATTCGATGTGACAATTACAGGAACACCATGTAAGCGTACCACTTGGCTTACACATAAATCAGCAAATTTATCCTTTGGATAGTCTACGTGAACTGCTAGGAAATTGGTAGACTTAGTCAAGCAATCTACTATCACCCAAACAGAGTCGTGACCACTTAACGTCCTTGGTAATCCTTGCATGAAATCCATCATCACATGGTCCCATTTCCATTTTAGCATATCTAATGGTCCTAATCGAACACACAATTTAGCCAAATTATTCCTATACATTTATCACCATCAATTCAAGCCTAGAACCATCAAAATCGACACCACCAATAACTCATCTGGTACAGTCCAACAGAGACATTCACTATGCTTTCACTACAACATAGATTCAAGCCTAAAATATAGCATTATTCATTTGGTTCAAATATCGATAGTCCACCGAGACTTATTCAATTCAAAGATCGACAATCCACCAAAATGAAACTTGTCTAGTTTCCATCGAGTATATCTCATGTCTCACCCTAAAGGATCATCACTTGGACTAATCACTCATCAAATCCACAACTTGAACTTTCACCTTTTCACCTTGGAAAGACTATAACCACAATTGATCATATCCACTAATTCCACAAAGCCTTTTTAAACTAAGATCATCACCAAAATTAAAAGTTGACCATCATCAATTAAGCCTATTATTCCGACATATAAACCACAAATAATTTCATGTCTCATATGACCACTCAACTCATGACTTCCAAGATCAATCTATACATACTAAATGCTTCCATGTAATGCATCAAGACTTCCAATGAGATCCTCTAATAGGAAGTCACTACTTAGCTCAAATGATCATAACTTAATCTTCAAATTCATAACTCACTCTCCAATAATTCACTTCTTAAGCCTTGTTTGCAATACTACGCTTAGATGCTGCACATGTTCTTCAAGTCCTTTAGAATATATCAGGATATCATCAATGAAGACAATCACAACTTGATCCAAATAAGGCTTAAATATCCTATTCATTAAATCCATGAATGCAGTTAAGGCATTCGTCAATCCAAATAGCATAACTAGGAACTCGTAGTATCCATAGCGAGTCCTAAATGCGGTCTTAAGAATGTCTCCTTTCTTAATCCTTAGTTGATGGTATCCTGACCTCAAGTCAATTTTTAGAAAAAACCGAACTTCCTTACAGTTGGTCGAATAGGTCATCAATTCTAGGTAATGAGTACTTACTCTTAACAATTACATGATTCAATTGCCTATTATCATTGCACAAACGAGTCGACCCATCCTTCTTTTTCACAAACAAAAGTTCTACAAGCTTAACTATGCTTCCAATGCGCCACTCTAATAAAATTATCCCAGAAACACTACCTTCCCAGTTCAGTTCATAGTTCGGTTCATTCCTGCCCCCTTTTGCCATCCTAGAAGCATGCCGGGAGCCACTGCTTGTTCAGGTCCTCTGACCTCGGAGTCCACTCCTCGCCCTCATCGGATCGGGTTGTTACAAGTACACCAGCTTTCGCCTGGTTCGAACCCAAACTACACATCCATTGGAGGGTCTCGTTTCGATAGGGACTAACTTATAGAGATATTATCCGCTTTGGCCTATCCCATTCTTAGCCTCCTGTTTTATCCTTAGCGCATGGGTAAGTACTATCTCAGTAGATCATTCATCCTAGTCCATTGCTTGCGGAGTTAGTCCATTCCTACAATGACATCAAAGTTATACATAACTATCACTACCAAGTCCATCACCAGATCTCATTCCCTTAGGGTTATCTCACTTATCTCACATGCTAACATAGATAACAACATGTCTTTTAGTGATGTAAAAATACAAAGAGGCATATCTAAAGATTTGTTCCTACTTCTCACAATCATCTATATTTTTCAGACACAAATGAATGCGTGCCTCTCATATCAAATAACGCATATACCTTCTTATCCCTCTATCGAAATCATACATGAGATAACACTTTCGGAAGCTTTCGCTTCCTCTTGGGTGACCGCATACACCCTTCCTTGTGCTGGTGACCTCTGTGGATTCCTTGGTGGGTTGGGTTCAGCAGTGCGTTGATGCACTTGTCACACTGAGCTGACATTCGGCTGTGACCCAATGCGTGGACAATTTCTCTTAAAGTGTCCTATTTGCCCACATCCATTACATCTCAATTGGCTATTACAAGGTCCTGGCCCATGTTGTCTACCACATCTCTGGCAAAATTACCCTTGTAGGGTTCTCTCCCAAAAGTCGAGACATTCCAAGTTCTTCTAAAATTTTCAAAGTTATTCTTTTTGTTAGGTTCCCAAGGCTGACCTTGATCAGGATAAGGTCTCTTACCCCTTCAAATATCATTAAAGGTCATCTGCCTCTTAGATTCCGATTGCTCTCTGATTAACTCTTGCTCCACCAACTGTACCCTCTCATAAATCTCATTATAATCCATTATATTCAGAGGCACTAGTTGTTTTCTAATATCAGTCCTTAATCCTTTCAGGAATCTCTTAGCCTTTTCCTCTCGATCCTCGACCAATCTAGGAGCATACCTAGACAATTCAGAAAATTTTGCCTCATACTGGTCTATTGTCAGCTCCCTTTGTTCTAATTGAACAAATTCAGTGATTTTCTTATCCTTTGCACAATCAGAGAAATGCTTCCCATTAAAAGCTCTAATAAACTCATCCCAGTTCACATCAGTACCTAGTGGAAAGAACGTATCCCTCGAAGCTCTCCACCAAAACTTTACATTTCGCTCTAGCTGGTACTTTGCCAAGGTTATCTTTTCAGCATTGCTACAGTTCAACAACCAGAAAATCCGTTCCATTCCATCAATCCATTGCTCTGCCTCCTCAGGACTTCCCATTCCACTAAAATTAGGCGATTTCAACTTCAAGAATTGTTCCACCAGTCCTTGAGGGCAACGTTCCACTCCGGGTTATTGCTGCGCTTGCCTTTCCATCAGATTTTCAATATTCGCCAATGTCTGCAGGATATCTTCCATTTGGGGTTCAGCCCTAGTAGCAGAGGCTTCAGCCCTCGCACCATAACTTTCCTGCAGTTTCCAAGCATTTGCCTCATGAATAATCTATAACTCAATGTCTCCACTTAAAAGCAACTACTACTATATAAGTGACATAAACATGTTACTGGCACCTAAAGACAACTCAAAATAAACTATTCGGGATCTACGAGTGAATACTCATCACCCGTTATTCAAAGTTACCCATCTACTCTTGGTTGGTATCCTATGGTGTGCATCATTCTATCCTTATTTCCATCTGAGGCACCTTATCACTCTAAATAGACCATAGCTCTGATACCAATTAAAGCTGTGGCACCCCTCGACGGCCCCCGATCCATTAGGGTCGCCACAGTTCCCTTACCTTTCACTTTCCCTAATAACATGTCACTCTGATACCATTTCAATTGCAGTGAGTCCATACAACCTGGGGGTTTACATCTTTTAGATTGATCCCTTGCGCAATTCATATAACGGAAGCATATCCAACAACTCCCTTCTCTATATTCAAAAAACGATGCACACCAACTAAACATTCATAGGTAAAAGCCGAACATTTTTATTTACTTAAACCAGATGGACATCATTCATCGGTACATCAAAATGCCATAGTTTTCTATACTTGGCTATACTTCAAAAGATGACTGACATCTCCTCCAACAGTCGTATACTTAAAGTCCATCGATTAGTGTTGGCTTCCAAAAGTTCCTTCCTTTGCTATTCTCCTCCTCGCGGTCATATCCAATCACTTGATCCATTTGCCAGTGGCGGTGGCAGCAGAGGTATCTTATCTATTCTGAAATGTTAATCCCCAAAAGGGGTGAGTACAACCACTAAGTAGTAAAGATCCAACAAACTATTCATTGCATCAAACAGAACAATCAAGGCATCATAACAAAGCACATATCATTCATGCATTCAAGCATAACTTACCTTGCAGCCATGCATATGTCATCATAGCATATGTGCATATACCATCATGCACTCATCATCAAGCATTCATGTATATATCACCATGCCATATGTGCATATACTACCATGCACTCATCATCAAGCATTCATGCATATATCACCATGCCATATATGCATATACCACAATGCACTCATCATCAAGCATTCATGCATATCCATGCCATAGGGGCATATACCACAATCCAGTCATGCATATCTCACCATGCCATCGTGCATGTACCACCATGATTCATATCATCCATGCTATCAAGCATACATCACCATGGGATCTATTCATGCCTTTATGATCGCATTTTCAATATCAAATAGCATTAATTTACTTTCATAAGCAAATCATGTATCATGCCATACGCATACACCCATGCACATGATTCATTTTCAATTCTTATCTTTCACAAGGATCTCATAAATTTTTCTTTCCGAGGACCAATGTTTGCATCCCACAATTTATCGCTCGCACCCAACTTGGCATGGCGAGGAACCTCCTGCACACACCTCTAGGCATTCGGCACCCCCACATTCCGGGCATCTCGTATCCCAACTGGCATCACAAGGTATCCCCTCGGCACACACCTCCGAGGCTTCCAGGATTACATACCGACATACCACCAGGAATTCCCCCTGGAATTACGTACCGTATACCACTGGGCATCTCGAAACTCCCGAGGACATCCGGGCATGTATCGTAATACAACCGGGCATCCGGCACCCCCACATCCCGGGCATCCCGACATTCCCGGGACATCGTCGGCTAACATCTCCGATGGCATCCTCATTTATCACAATTTATGTTCACAATTGTGTCTCAATATTAACATGGCACATGATGTGATGGCAACAAAGTCAATTTCAGCTTTTGATTTTATATGTAATGCCATAAATCATGACATATGCAGCAAGATCAATTACTATTATTTTAGAAAATAGAATGCATTCTTTTGAATTTACATTTCCTAAAATTTAGTAATTGTCTCTAATAATTTCTAAGAATTTAGTACATCATGGACAAACTCTAGGGGCGTTCATCTTATGAAGAACACAGCACCACCAGAATTTCATACAAAAAAGGATAGTCCATGCATCACAGCTTTTGAAATTTGCACAATCCAGCTAGCACAGTTTTAGAAAACATTTTCATTAAATACCCAAATGACGTTCAAAAATTATGAAATTCGAACATGTGATATTCAAGACATAAAGGCAGATACTTGATGAAGAACACTACACCAAAAGATCCCTATATAGTTCAATACAGACCACACATCACAGCACTACTAATTCTGTCCGTTCCACTTGCACGGTTTTTGAAACATTTTTGGTTAAATAAGCAAATGAACTTCAAAAATTTTGAAATTTGAATATGTTGTAGGCAAGACATGAATAAAGGTATTTCATGGAGAACACCTTTCCAAAAGAATCTCATACAAAACGGTGTAGACCACGCATTGCAACATTACCAAGTCCGAACACATCAGATCGCACAGTTTTAAAAAAGAAATTTCGATTAAATACATAAATGACATTTAAAAATTATCAAATTCAACTATTTCATATCCAAGACCATCTCCAAAAGACCACGATTTCACCTACCTACTCTTGTTTGTTTTCTCTAAATTTTTTATATGTTCTACATCACGTAGTATACTACAACTTTCATTAAGAGATCAAGGTGAGATTTTCACAAGAAGGTTACTTTACAGACCACGAAACCACTAAAGGTCAGCACAACGAATTCTAGATCTAGTCTCTCCAAAGAAAATCATTTTACTAACCATTTCTTGCTCGTTTTGCCTCAAATTTTAGTATGTTGTTCTTCAAGGTGTTCTCTACAACTTTCATGAAGAAATTGAAACAAGATCCCGACTAAAAAGTCACATGCAACACACAATCTCATGGATGGTCGGACTGATCTTTCCAGAAATGGCATGCATGGCCAACGAATTTCTCTTCAAAGCTCTGAAATTTCATCCCATCTACCACAACCAAGACTTACCTATCTACTACACATACACACAGCAATGCGAAGGGTAAGTTTTAGGACTTCACTTGCCTCAAATCAAAGGAAAGCACAGCAAGAATGATAGTGGGACTAGGCGGGCTCGATGGCGTCTCCTCTTCCTCTCTTCCTCTCTTCCTCTCTTTCTCTCTTCTTTCTTTGGACGCCCCTCCCCCTCTCGAGCTCTCCATCCCTTTTCTTTCCTCCCCTTCAATGATTTGATTGCATGCAGCCACCCAAAGGAGCCAATGGAGGCAGCAACACCTTGCTTAACCTCCATGCTACTTGGCAGCTCGCATGCAAGGCTTATGGGCTTCAAGGTTTGGACCGGTCTTGGGCCTTCATGGGCTGGTCGACCAAGGGGCTGGCGTGGGCTGGTTGGACGGTCTTTTGGGCCTAAAAATCAGCCCACCCTCTCCAATTCCTATTCCATTTAACCCTTATTTAAATAAACTCCTAATTTCAACTTATAAGCCCACAAAATTCTATAATTTAAATCAATAAAATTCTACTTATAAAGTGCACCACCAAGAAAAAAATTAAATATCAATTTGCACTTTAATAAATCCTTGGGTCACTTGAAGACACGCCTCCATCCAAACAATCATCCTTTACAATGCTCGGCCTTAAATTAATTGAAATTCATTAACTAAATGGCTAATACAAAGTCAAACGGCACTTCCATTACCTAATCATGGTTGGTGGCACTCCAGAGGTTGTCACGAGATTTTAGGATGCCACAGCACATTCTATACCATGCGTAATAGTTTTATACCATAATCAAGCGTAATACAGCACAATCATACACTCGTGTTCCGATTATTATGACCCCTCGGGTCACGGCCAACACAAGAGTTGGCAGTCTTTTGGCATATTCGAGCATCGTCCCGCATAATCATACACATTAAGATGGAGCCATCACCCCACATAATCATACTCATCAGGGTATTTAGGTGATCACATGAGCACACTATCAATCAAACCACTTTTTATTGCCATTATTAGCCAAGAACACCAAAATCCCTTTTCAAATAATAAACCTTGCAACTCTTTTTTTTTTTTTGTTCAAAACTTTACGAAATAAATTTATACGGGGTCACGTATTTGAAATCAACCCATCAAACTTTGCACGCATCTAATTTGAAACCTCACTGTTTTATTGAGCACATAAAACTTGGCATCCAAACCTGACACTATATTTATTTTCTATTTCTTTCTCCAACCACCCTTTTTGGAAACAATCTTTAGTAACCCATTTTTTTTCTTTAAAACTTTTTGCAATAAATTCATATGTACTCACGTACTCAAAATTTTCCCATCAAACTTTACACGCACCTAGTTTAAAACCTCATTCTTTTATTGAGCAAATAAGTTTTGATGTCCAAACCCGACACCTAAATTTTCTTTCTATTTAAATGCCCTAAAACCATCTTTTGCATTAATAATAGATAATTATCATAAAACAACCAATCACATAATATTGTACATGCAGCACTCAAATTCACGCATAATTGCATCTAGGAAAACGAGCATAAAATTCTACGTAACACCTAATCTGTCATTAATTACGCTAATTACATTTAATCAACTAAACCGTGATTAATTAAGTAAGTTGCTATTAATTAAGTTAATCCAACTTAACTAGCCTAACCATGATTAATTTTTCTAACCATGATTACCTACCTAACCATGATTACTTAACCTAACCAAGCTTAATTAACACTAATCTAGGATTAACTAAAACTAATCCTCATCAAGACTACTCTAACCAAGTCACAAAATATACATTTTCCAACAAGCAAGACACCAAGAACAATCACAAGACCACAACCGGCCCTCACCAGCAGAAATCGAGTCCACTTGCATGTCCCCAAGATTAATTCCAGAAACATAACCAAACGAGTTCAGAAAATCCTCAAATTTAAATATATTATAAAGGAAACTTAAAAGAACACTTTTTATGAAAACACCTTGACCTAGATTTTTTTAGAATAAGAGCAGTAAATCGCTCAAATCATTACCAAAACTGCGTCCATGTCTAGAAATTATGTTTTCAAAAACCAGCTTGGTTCGAGATCCAAAACTCGTCCATTTGCTCTGAAATTTGACTATGTTAAACCTCAAGATGCGATGAAAAACTTTTTTGAAGAAACACTTTCAAAAATTTCACCCTAAGAGTTGATAAAAATCCTTTAAACACCGAAAGGTCATGGGTTCCAGCAAAAAACAAGACTCTACTTTGCGTTATGCAACAAAGCTGAAATCTTGTGCTTTTAAATCCAAAATTCTTGAGTAAAATATATGTCATAAATAAAGATGTTTAGAATATTTTTCAAGAAAGAAGCAACCTCAAAATCGTAGCACATTTAAACCCACAAAAATAGTAATTAGCGAGTGCCCGGTAAACAGATCTGAAGAGAAATCCAGACTTAGGGTCCGTTCATTTCACGGAAAATATCATGTTTCCGGAAAACATTTTCCTGGAAGTCATTTTCCAGGAAAATGACTTTATTTTCCAGTGTTCGGCTGAAACCTAAACTGAGTGGAAAATATTTTCCACCATTCATTAGCTAATTTAATTGTTTGAGAAAAATTATCAAAAATTGAATTTTAATATTTTTAATTAATCAAAAAAATTATTATTTATTATTTTTTCCTTTTTCTTTTCCTTCCTCCTTCCTCCTCCTTCTTCCTCCTCCTTTGAAAATAAAATGTTGCAATAATCACATCAATTAAAGATAGCAATAATCAAACACGGTTGATGATCGTACCTTTTCAAGATGAGATTCGAGATAAAATAACTTACTAAAGAAAAACTTGATCGTCTGAGACTGGGTATCTTTAGACTTTCAGTCCTGAGTCTGAATTTCCTCAGACTTTAAGATTTTGGGTCTAGAACGAATAGCTTCAAATTGATTTTTCTCCAAAGGCTTTGTGAATATATCCACCAGTTGGTTCTTTGAGTCAACAAACTGAATTGAGACTTCTCCATTTTGAATATGATCTCTAATGAAGTGATGTCGAATCTCTATGTGCTTTGCTCTCGAGTGAAGAATTGGATTTTTGGTGAGATTGATTGCGCTAGTGTTGTCACATTTAATCTCCGTGCATGAATATCCAATTCCAAAGTCTCTTAGCTGTTGTTTTATGTACATAATTTGTGAACAACAACTTCCAAGAGCTACATACTCTGCTTCTGCTGTAGAAAGAGCTACTGTACTTTGCTTCCTTGAAAACCAAGACTTTGTCCTGCCTCCAAGTAGTTGATAGGTACCCGAGGTGCTCTTTCTATCAACTCTGCATCAGGCTAGGTCTGCGTCTGAATATCCAATAAGAGTAAAGTCTCCATTTTTAGGATACCAAAGACCAAAGCTTGAAGTTGATGCAATATATTTGATAATACGCTTTGCAGCACTTAGATTCTTTAGGGTCTGCTTGAAATCTGGCACAAATGCAAACACTAAACAAAATGTCAGGTCTTGAAACAGTAAGATAAAGAAGTGAACCAATGATACTCCTGTATAGCTTATGATCGACTTTCTTTCCTCCTTCATCTTTGTCTATCTTCAAGGAACTTGACATTGGTATATCAGCATTTTTGCAATTATCCAGTCCAAACTTTTTGACAATATCATTGACATATTTTTCTTGATGAATAAAAATTCCTTCCTTCAGTTGTTTTACTTGAAGCCCAAGAAAGAAGGTTAACTCACCCATCATGCTCATTTCAAATTCATCCTGCATAGACTTAGAGAATTTCTTGCACAGAGTTTCGTTAGGGGATCCAAAAATAATATCATCTACATATATTTGAACAAACAGAAAACTTTTGCTTTCTCTTTTGATAAACAGAGTAGTATCTACTTTACCTTTAACAAAGCCATTTTGAATTAAAAACTTACTCAGCCTGTCGTACCAAGCTCGGGGTGCTTGTTTTAAACCATATAAAGCCTTCTTGAGTCTGAACACTGAGTCTGGTTTCCTTGGGTCTTCAAACCCAGGTGGTTGTTCCACATAGACTTCCTCATGGATAAATCCATTCAGGAAAGCACTTTTGACGTCCATTTGGAATAACCTGAAATTTTTACAACAAGCAAAAGCAAGTAATAATCAAATTGCTTCTAACCTCGCTACTGGTGCGTAAGTCTCGTCATAGTCTATCCCTTCTTTTTGCATATATCCCTTGACCACGAGTCTTGCTTTGTTTCTTATGACCTTTCCTTTCTCGTCCATCTTGTTCCTGAAAACCCATTTAGCTCCAATAATAGATTTACCTTTCGGTTTAGGAGTTAATTCCCGGACATCATTAATCTTGAATTGCCTGAGCTCTTCTTGCATAACTTCAATCCAGCTTTCATCAGATAAAACTTCTTCTATGCTTTTGGGTTCTAATTCAAAAATAAGAGCTACAGCACTAGACTCTTCGCGCTTTTTGGATCTTGTGCGAATTCCTTCATTAATGTCGCCAATAATAAGATCTTTGGGATGACTGGACTTATGCTTCCAGTTGCTGGTTAATTTTTCAGGTTGATGATCACTTCCTTCATTTGAATCTTCAACAATCATTTGTTGCTGGTCTTTAGAGGTCTAAGCTGCTTCTTGAAATTGAGACTTTGTAGAGTCTGGAGCAGATTCAGATTCTTCAAGATGAGTCTGAATAGATTTATTTTGCATAGAATCTTGGAATCTGACATTCATTGATTCCTCCACAGATTGAGTCTTCTTGTTGTAGACTCTATATGCTTTGCTTGAGGTTGAATATCCAAGGAAGATGCCTTCATCGGATTTTTTTTCAAACTTGCCAACTCGATCATTTGCATTTTTCAATATAAAGCATTTGTATCCAAACACACGAAAATATGAAACAATAGGCTTCTTTTCTTTAAATAACTCATAGAGGGTTTTTTTTTTTTCTAGAATAGGCCTTAGAAAAACTCTATTAATAATATAACATGCTGTAGAAATTGCTTCAGCCCAAAAACGTGAAGAGATGTTACTTTCAATTAAAAGAGTTCTAGCCATTTCTTGAAGTGATCTATTCTTTCTTTCCACAACTCCGCTTTGCTCTGGAATATATGGAGAGGAGAACAAGTGCTGAAAACCAAATTCATCACAAAATTTTGTAAAACTTTGATTTTCAAATTCACCTCTATGATCTGTTCTTATACCTGAAATAACATACCCTTTTTTATTTTGAATCCTTTTAGCAAATTTTTCAAAGTAAGAGAAAGTTTCAGACTTACTTGCCAGGAAATACACCCAAGTAAATCGTGAGTAATCATTCACAACTACTAGGCAATATTTCTTACCTCCAATGCTCTGTGTTCTGGTTGGTCCAAAGAGATCCATATGCAGAAGCTGCAGTACACAGTTAGTGGAAACTTGATTTATTGGTTTAATGGAATTTCTTACCTGTTTTCCCAATATGCATGGTGTACATGGATCAAACTTTTGGTATGACAGATTAGGTAGATCATGAACAAGCTTCTTTGCTGAAATTTTGGCTATCTGCTTCATATTGATGTGCCCAAGCTTTCTGTGCCATAAGTTCTCTTTATCTTGAATTGAAATTAGACATTGCGATTCATCTGGTTTCATATCCAAGAGGTAGATATTTCCATGTCTTCGACCCATGAATGACTGAGTAGAATCTTTACTAATTCCTGAACATATTCCCTCTTGAAAGTTGATTTTGAAACCGGATCACACAGCCGATCGATCGAGCGGATTGTAGTTGAGTCCTTCAACTAAGGAAACATTGCTTATTGTGAGATTTCCAATCTTTACAGTTCCAAATCCCACAATTTTCCTTTGCTGTTTCCTCCAAATGAGACTTTTCCACCATTTACTCGAATGAGCTTTATGAAGCAGTTTGAATTTCCTGTCATATGTCTTGAGCATCCACTATCCAAATACCATTTTACCTTTTTCTTGATAGTGACCTCCATTTAAAAAGGAGACTCAAACTTTCTTCGGTACCCATATTTTCTTGGGTCCATTGGTGTTAGTATAATATGCGGTTTTTGCCCATACTTTCTTAACAGGTTTCCAAACCATAGGACATTCTTTTTCAAAATGATCTGCACTATTGCACTTTGAACATCTCGAGAGCATTGCGACCTACTAGTTTTACAAAGATCTTTTTAAAATGATTTTTGTAAGCATCTCTTGTAGGTCTTTGCTTAATTCTTTCCTTAACTTTAGAAAAATCAATTAAAGGAATGGTTTCCATAGTCATTCCTAAACCAGATTTATTGAAATAAGGTCTTTGTGTTGAAAGAATTTTCCCAAGTTTCTCAGATCCTATTGAAAATCTTTTAGAAATATTTGATATGTCATTTTTTAAAAATACATTTTCTTTTAAAAGACTATCTTCACTTTCTTTAAGAGAAGAAACATTCATGTCTAAACATTTCACATTTTCTTTCAAAATATTTTCCTGTTGTTTTAGTGCAGAGTTTTCATTTTTGAGTTCGAAAATCCTTTTAAGAGAAGTCTTAAGAATAAAACACAATTCATCAATATATTTAGAAACTTTAATAGGGATTTTGAAGTTACTCACCTCAAATTCACTTTTTGAATTTGAGTTTGTCTCGGAGTTCGAATCTAAATCCGATTGTGCCATTAGACATATATTGGCATAATCTTCATCACTTTCTTCACATTTTGTATCACTCCAAGTTTCTGCTTTAAGAGCCTTTCGATACTCTTCAGCTTTTCCTTTCTTCTTTCTCAGAAGAGGACAGTTGGGTTTGATGTATCCCTTTTTCTTACATTCAAAGCAGACTACATCTTTGTTTGATTCATCATCCTCAACAGACTTAGTCTGTTGCTTTTGAAAACTCTGTTTCTTTGGATTGAATCTTCTCCCTTTTCTGTTCAGCTTTCTGAATCTTCTTATCATGAGAGCAAGCTCATCATCATCCATATCGTCTTCAGAATCTGTAACATCAGAATCATCATTGGATTTTAATGCAATGGATTTCTTACCTTTAGGGTCTTCGTCTTCATTGATTCGTTCCACTTCATAAGACTGAAGAGTCCCAACCAACTCATCGACTGATAGTGGCATAATTCTTTGGGTCTCTCTGATTGAGGTTTTTATGTGATTCCAATCCTTGGAGAGTCCACACAGTAGCTTGTTTACCTTCATGGGATCAGAAATTGGCTGACCTTGATTTTCAAGACCATTCACGATTTCTGTAAAACGACTAAACATATTAGTTATAGATTCTCCTGATTTCATTTTAAAGGCTTCATATTGACCGAGGAGAATGTTGATTCTTGTCTCTTTCACTCGATTGGTTCCTTCATAGGTAATATGTAATCTATCCTAGACTTCTTTCGCTGTAACACAAGAAGATATTTTGTTATATTCAGTAGGTGACAAAGCACAATATAAATAATAAATTGCTTTTGCATCGAGAGCTTGTCTCTTGGTTATCTCTTCCTGAGTCATTTCACTAGACTCAACAGTATCTTTTCCTCTCTCGGAGATAGGTGCAACTTTAGGAATGATTCCTTTTTCTACAACGTCCCATTCCAGAGGATCCTTTGATCTTAGGAACACCTTAATCTTGTTTTTCCATATGTTGTAATCCTTTCCATCAAAGTAAGGCAGTCTGGTATTGCTTTGCCCTTCTACCAGCCCTGGAGCCAACATACTAGCCATGGATCTTTAACTCTGAAGTAAAACACTTCAAGCAAAGTGAGTACACAAGCTCTGATACCAATTGAGATAACTAGTATAAGCACCTAGAGGGGGGATGAATAGGTGTATAATAATTTTTCGTGATATGCGAGCAATATTAAGCATACAATAGAAATGAAGTTCTACTTTGGTTAACAAAACGAATTACGATCAAAGTAAAACATAGAGTAGGGAAGAGAAAATTGAACATAAGGTTTATAGTAGTTTGGCTTATTCCAAGCCTACGTCCACTCTTCTGCACTGACAGCTCATCGGCTGGATTTCACTATGAACAAAAGAGATATTACAGCAAAGCTCTGCCTTGATTCCACAGTGTAGATATTCTACCACACTTCCTCAAGGTTTCTCACGAATATAGACTCTCTTTTGTGTACAAGATTTCGCTTAACAAATGAATTGACTAAGAACAAGGAGCTTTAGACTTTGGAATTCTTCTATCACGCACACTCTCGAACAACTGGAACATCTTCCTTATATACTCCTTTATGCCATTATACTCGTTGGCACTTACCAAAGGAATTCCTCCAATCTACTCGTTGGACGGAATCAATTAAGAAGATCTTCGAGCTATTAAAGGAACATGTCGATAGCGCATCAATCATGTTGGCCCATACAATTAGGATCTCGGTTTCCATAAGTAGAACCTTCCAAGTATACTTCGCCAATCATCGGATCCTTAAACTTCGAATCAATCATGATCAAATAAAGGATTCTGTTATGTCATATCCAGCTAAGAGATCTTCGTCAGTCGATAAGATCAAATCCTTAATAAAACATCCAGTTCTGGATAGACCTTCTTCGACAAACTAGAGACTGTCAATGAGGATAGAATTTGAGTTTTGAGTCTGGCAGTCCGAAGGTCTTCAGACTTTAAATAGAAGAGTCTGCAAATCTTCAGACTAGACTGATGGAAACGTTTTGTCAGCTTCAAAATACTTCACGAAGATTTCTCCAACAATTTACTGCTCCTATTCTAGAATGATTTGGGTCAAGGTGTCAATGTGATGCCGTTCGCGGATGGATTTCGGTATGAAGCTCTCTATTGGAATGTTGTCCTGAGGCATATGCATACACGGGATGATGTCGCGCTTAATGGAGCGAGACGATGTCCGGTTATGCCGGAAGACCGCTGAGGGGTTGTAATAATTGGAACACGTGTAAATGATTGTGATGCATTGCGCTTGATTATGGGGTAGAACTGTTAGGCATGGTATGGGACGTGCCAAAACGGGTTTAGCTTATAATCAGGATCCGTGTGAATGCTTGGAGAATGAGTATTTTGTGTTTCAATTGTTGTTTATGCTTATTATATTGATAAAAGTGTATGTGACATGCTAACTTGCAGGGGTGTGTTGAGACGAGGTGAGGTATGTGTGGTGCCTGTTTAGGCTGCCTCCGAGACGAATTTGTGTCCTAATCGAGGCTTAGGGTTTAACTTGTTGAGATTTTATCTCACCCCAACGTGGTTAAACATTTTCAAGGCTGTAGCGTAGAGATCTGCTGAGTGCGGATGTGGTGGGCGCGAGATGCTTGGCTGGCCCTACCGTTAGTGAAGTAGGTTATGTCACGCCCCGAATCCCAGGCACATGCACATCCCTCGACAGTCGATTAAAATTTGTGACATTCTTAGGGCACGTCATTGACTCATTCTTTTTATGCAAATGTGGAAGTGAACTGAACAAACTCCAGACAACAATCAAACATGGGATAGAAAAGTAGGACAACCAATTTTCACAAAACACACATGCCAAGTTAACTTAAGGGTTCATTTTAACAAGTCTCTATCCAAAAGAAAGCTCTAAGCCACCTACACACCGGACCCTCCAGCCTTCGACTCCGAGTTCTCCATCTAAGGATCTGAAAATATTTAAAGCATGATGGGGTGAGATAAAAATCTTAGTGAGTCAAAACCCTAAACCCCGATTAGGACGAGAATTCACTTAGAGGCCATCCTAGTCATGCACCATTCAGAACTTACCTCGCCTCAGCAACTCCCTGCACATTAGCTCATTACATATATCAATGCATACAACAAACACATTTTATAACTGGAACACATCAATTCATCTATTAAACAATCACAGGGGTTTCGATTATAAGGCCAAACCGTTATGACACATCCCATTCCGTGCTACACAATTTCGTCCAATAATTAGGCATAGATATCTCAATCACTCAAGTGTGTTCTAGTTATTACAACCCATTGGCCACAGCCAACTCATTGGTCGGCGATCATCCGATATAACCGGGCATCATCCCGCTATGTTGGGCATGGCAATGTCTACATCTATACGGTATTCCACATTGAAGCATCGATCCAGCCTCCACTGTGACCGGCATCAGTTGACATGGGGCATGCATCGCCCTCGACTTTTGTCGGCTGACGGGTTCTCATAGCGATCACACGCACATCCATATTCGGCCAAGAACATCGAGCTTTGCACTCAAACGCCTCAATTTCAAATAATGGACTTGGCCTATTTTCTTCGTATTAAAAATCATCCCAGTAAAATAATTGTGCGTGGTCACACGTTTAAATCGAACCAATAAGCATGGTACCTTCTCATTTCAAAATTTTACAATTTCATATACTATATAAAATATTTTGGTGTCAAAAACCTACGCCCAGTATTTTTCTATTTAAATACCATAAAATTCAATTTTGAATAATCATCGATCACCAACCACTCAATTGCACATATAAGCAATTAATTTCACATATAAAGTCAGCCACAAGAATCAAATCAAAATTCAGAAAAAATACTATTATGTCACAATTTACGCTAATTATAATTAATTAAATAAATCGCAATTAAATAAATAAACTGCGATTAATTAAGCTGAACCACTTAATTAACCCAACCCTCTAGATGCATCATCAACCAAGTCAACTCTTAGCTTCCATCATATAGCCAAAACACCCAAATCCCCTTTTAAAAATAAACCTAGCAACTCCTTTTTTCTTTTTGTTCAAACTTTCCAAAATAAATTCATACAAGGTCACTTATTTGAAATTAACCCGCCAAACTTTGCACGCATCTAGTATAAAACTTCCTCGCTTGGCATCCAAACCCGACACCATATTTCTTTTCTGATTTTTTTTCCAACCACCCTCTTTTGAAAATAAGACTTAGTAACCCCTCTTTTCTTTTTCTTTTTTTTTGTTCAAAATGTTTAGAAATAAATTCGTAGTTGCTCACGTACTCAAATTAATTCGTCAAACTTTGCACACACCTATTTTAAAACCTTATTGTTTTATTGGGCAAATAAATTTTGGTGTTCGGACCAAACACCTCATTTATTTTCTATTTAATAGTCTGAAAGGTCACCTTTTGCACGAACAATAAACCATCACCATGGAACAACCACTCACATATTATCACGCAAACGTTCTAAGTATGCCAAAAGTCAACCAAAGCACAAAATCAACCTTATCCAGCAAGCAAGACACTAAGAACAACTGCAAAATCACTATCGACCCTTACTGGCAGAAACTGGGCCATTCACGCGTCTCCAAGTTTAAATCCAGAAGCCTAACCAAAAGAGCTCGAAAAATTCCCAAATTTTAATATGTTCTAGAGAACACCAAAAAGAACATTTTTTTTTCATACACATTGACCCAGATCCTTCTAGATTAAAAGTAGTAAATCGCTCAAACTGTTACAAAAATTGTGTCAGTTCTCAAAAAGTCTGTTTTCCAAAATCAGTTTGATTCAAGATCCAAAATATGTCCGTTTGATCTGAAATTTGACTATATTAAACTAAAGGATGTGAAGAACAACTTTTGCGAAAAACTATTTTGAAAATCGAACCCTAAGAGTTGATAAAAATGCTTTGAACCTCAAAAGGTCACTGTTTCTAGCATAATCCGAGATTTTGTTTTCAAATGACGAAATTGAAATCTCATTCTTTTAAATTCCTAAAATCTTGGGTAAACTATATGTCATAGCTCAAGATGTCTAGAACATTTTTTTATGAAGGAAGTAACCTAAAAAATCGTAGCATATTTTGATCAACAAAAATGGCAAACGGTAAGGGTCCAGTAACCAGATCCGAGGGAAATCTACTGAATTAGACTAAACCACCCTCATTAGGGCTAATCTAACCAATTAGATCAATATTAATCCATATTAAGGCTAATCTAACCAAGTTAGATTAACACTAATCCATCTTAAGACTAATCTCACTTAACACTAATTTAACTAAGCTAATTAACACTAATCCACCTAACTAAGTGCAATTAACATCCTAATCCAAGATTAGGGCGTTAACTCACCGGATTAATGAGATAACGGGTCCACGGCGATGGTAACGTGAAGGGCGACCAACACCCGAGCTTACGGCATCTCTAGTGGAGGATCGATTAGGCCAAAAACCACAAGGGAAGCTCATGGTTTGGGCTAGTCGAAGCTAGTTCTGCTCAGTCTTGGACTGAGATTGGCTCTGCTGGCTGAGGCGGAGTTGTAGCTTGAAGTCAAAGCTAGACAAGTGAGGCTTGGGCTAGTCTTGGTGGTCGTGGCTTGGCTGGTGAGGCGATGGATGAAGGCTCATGTGGAGACGTGAAGTGGTGGTGGACGGGCTATGGCAGCATGAAGATGAGGTTGTTGTGGGTGGAGTTGGGCGTGAGGGGTGGTTCTTGTGACATCCTGAATTTTTCAGTTCTACTTTCAATTAAATTAATCGGGCATTTCTTGGACATGCCTATAGGGCTATTCTCATAGCTGATCACTCTCGAAATAACTCTACTATCTGGGAAAACCATTAAGGAATTTTAATGTAATACACTTGAGAATTTGATCAGAACTCAACTACTCGATCGTGCTCAACTATGGAGGTCATTACGGCACAGTTAAAAATCAATCAGGGATCAGAGATAGGTCAGTTCAACTGAGATGTGTGGCTAAACGTGGGTGATTCCACTAAATTACAAAATTCTCGTCGACCGACATTAGACTGATTGTTCTGTCATTTTGGTACCTTGTGTCCATAATCGAAATCTCGAGATTTTCACTACCACCGAGAGTCGTCAATGTGTCGAATGGATTCATTGTGGCTCGAAGAAAATCGACCATGGGTCATTTGCACTAAAAATTTCTGAAAGCTACCCGATAGCTTAAGTCATGCTAAAATCGCACCAAATTGAAATTAACTGTTAATTTGAATCCAATTTTAGAAATTGAAAGTTCTATCATGTCACAAGTCATTTTCGGAATATTGACTTAGTCTCCAAAGATTTTTTCGCAAACTGAGATTTTGGCGGAAAAATCGAGATAGGGCCATTTTCGACCGGGAATTTCAGAGGACCATTTTTTATCGTCAAATTGGGATGCAAGTGGGTCCTATTGGTGAGGAAAAATACCAATTTGATCGTTGACTCAATAATGGAATTTAGGGGAGCCTATTTGAGTGGGTTCAAGAAGGATTAAAGTCCAATTTGAGGGAAAATAATGTGAAATTCGTATGCCAATATGGACCCAACATTTTGGACCAACTGAAGGCTTCTAGAAGGAGTTTGCGTGGCTGGAAATTGGGCAGAGGAAACCAACTGGTGGTGGGCCAAGTCAAGGAGACCAAGTGAGATAAGAAGAGACCAAGTGGTCCCCTTGCCCCCTCTTTCCCCACCAATGAGCCCTCCTTCTCCCCCTTTCTTCTGTCTGCTTTGAGCTTAGCAAACGTAGAGGAGACCAGCTAAAGCCGCCAGAGCAGCCCTATCCCCCTCCGGTCAGACCGCTGCTCGCCCACCGTTGCGCCTCACGCCATCCCTTCTCACGTCTCCGCCTTCCCTGGCCATCCTCCTGCTTCAGTTGTGAGCCCAAGTGATTCCTAGAGCTGTTCAAGCTCGCCTCACCATCGCCGGAGCCACCTCGAAGCCCTCCTCTGCCTGTCTAAGCTGTAGTTGCTCCACCGATTCTGTCCCTGCCTGTTTCGGCCCGAAGTCAGCACCGGCCCAGCTTCTCTCGAGCCAAATCAGTGACCGAAGGTAGTGGGTTTCCAGCCCATTATTTGGCCCGTTTTGGAGGCTTTTCCGTCCCCTAAAGGCTCGCCCACTATGGAGTTTGTCGAGCCTTGCCGCGTCCCTGTCATTTTGATCCGAGCGGATCATTAAACAAGTAAGTTTAACTCACTAATCCTTGCTCAGTAAGTTAATGACATTTAAGGGTTGATTAGTTTAGACTATGTATGGATTAGGTGGATAGTTAGAATGCTTTAGTGAATTGATTAATTATCGATGCAAGTTAGGTAGATAGTTTAGAGCAATTAGGGCCTAGACAAGCTCTAGTATTTAGCTAGAGTGGTTTGGAAATTTTTCAAGCTCGTCTCGGTTTTTAATTAGGCTTTGCAGGCCTAAGTTCTATTTTTGGTATTTATTAATTAATTTTTGTAATTATTTAATCAATTATTTATTTTCTAGAAATTAGACCAGGATAACTAGTGACGGGAATTTTATGCTGATTGCAGTGGTGTGATATGTTTCTGTAATTGAGTTCTAATTTGTGATGATTATGAGTGATTTGTATTTTTAAGCATTTATTCCTAAATTTATTTAATTTTGTTAATTAATTGGAAAATCATCGGGTTTCGGTTTACAGTGCAAAAAATGTAATTGTGGACTATTAAAATTTGTGGGATTTTCAAGTGGCAGAAAATTGTATTTTGGCTAAGACCAACCGTGTATCCACATACGATATTTTGATTGGGTATGCGAAAAATGGTGATTTTGTGAAATAGTTAGCATAGTATACTATATCACCTTACAAGTTCTGATATGCCAGCTTAGCGAGAGTAGTATACTAGTGTACTATATTAACCTACGGGCTTTGATATGTTAGCTTAGCGTGAACAATACACCTTATCAACTTAGAGTGAGCATCAGCGATATACTATATCAGCCCGAGGGCCTCGATATGTCAGTTTAGTGAGAGCAGTATACCTTAACCTTATTAGCTTAATGCGAGCTATACTATCTAAATATTAGCCTAGAGTGAGCAGTCCTGGATTATGATCATACTTTATAGATAGTATTGGATGAGATGACCGGGGAAAGGTCTTAATGACATGGAGTCAACTGAGTTGATTGATTGATGATTCGATTCAATTTGTGAATTGATTCGTTGATGTGATTCGATGAATTATAAATTGTATTGACTTGCTGGAAGCAATTGAGGCCAAGGTACATCCTCTGACTAGTGATTGTGCCTAGGCAGCCCTCAAGGGGTATTTCCTTCCTAGTCGGATCTTAGGGGGTTGAATTTGCTAAGACGTCGTCTCACCCCTTTGTGGGATAACATTTCAGGTCCGTAGATGGCAGCTCCTCCCAAGCATTTTGAGCAACCCAAGAAGATGACCGAGTAGAGGCATTACATTTCGATTCATGGGCACCCTAACAGGTTAGAGTATGAGCTAGTGCAGTCCATAATTTGGGTTGATCCAGGTTTACCCAAAAAGGTATCCCATCAGTACAGATCATGGTATCGCCAGGATTGTAATGGACTGAGAGAGGGGCACAAACCGGAATCAGAGATACCTCTGTATGTGTTGGATGTTGCATTGGCAAGGGCACTACAGGCCCTAAAGAAGGGTCGGTGGTGGACCCAGTAGACCCTAAGGTTGAAGATCCAGGATCTCCTATGTATTCTGCTATAGGCTCTAGCTGGAGTGTGAAAGGAGATGATGGGGAGGATGAGGACCCGTAATTGATTGGAAACACCACCCTTGTTTGCAGACCCAGTTTTCTGAACTGGATTTGTGTAGGACATGACTTTTATATTTCAGATTGTAATATATACAATATGGTTTGCCTATATATATAAGTGTGGTGTTGGTTTTTAAAAATATGGCACTACTTTCCTATCCCATTGTGTTATTGTCTGGGGATTATATATTTGCTTCCATGTGTGGATTAAAATGAATGGGTCAGAGATGCGTCAAGGGACATCGCTTTTAAATCAACCAAGCCGGGATGGGCACGTGCCCAGAAGATCGGGGCGTGACATCCTTGTTTAGTGGTATGAGAGCATGGTTTAGGATTGGAGTGATAATGTGCGATGGTTTATGGGATAGTAGTAGGAATGGCCTTTACTTCATGCTAGTGCATGTCTATGATAGTTGATTAGTAGAATTGTTTTTTTGTATGGATCACCCATCTTCTAATTCCGTGTGGAATGGGAAGCAAGCTTCTTTAAAAGAATGAGTGATTAGGAGCAGAGGACTCCTAGTAAGAGAACCATGAAGCTTGCAACTCAGGGTAGGACGTCGATAAGGGTCGGTACCCGAGGAGGTAGAGGAAAGGCACCAGCACAAGCTAGCGCCAGTGGGGTAACACCACCTCCCGTTGGTGTTGGAGTCGCAGCCCCTGGTGATCCTGGAAATATTGGGATCGCACAAGCATTGGATGCTATGAGAGAGATGTTGGGGCAGCAGACCCAGAATCAAGCTGCCGCCTTCACCTCTGCTGTTGCAAACGCCACTACTACCGCTTCCAATGCTGTTGCCGATGGATAAGTCATTTGCACTTATGAGGTATAACGAGGAGGAGAAAGTAACCCTGGTAGTCTATCAACTGTAGGTAACGGCAATACTTGGTGGAGAGCTGTAAGAGAGACCGTATTTCCGAGAGGAGTAGTATCATTATGGGTCGCCTTCCTCAGGGCGTTCAATGAGCAGTATTTCTCGCGGAGCGCTAGAGAGTAGAAAATGGAAGAGTTCTAGCGTCTCCACCAAGGAGTAATGATTGTTAACTAGTACGAGGTTAAATTTACGGAGCTTTCTCAATATGCTCCAAGGTTGATAGAGGACCCCGAAGACAAGGCTAGAAGGTTCAAAAATGGTCTTCGACTAGAGCTAAAACAACCACTGGTGCCATTTGACCTGAACGACTATTGAGAAGTTTATCGTCGAGCGAGCTGTTGGAGAGGAGTTTGAACGAACAAGCTAACTCGTCTGGGTCGAGATTTAGCTCACATAGAGAAGGGATCCGACATGGGAAGAAGCCCATGATTGGAGGAAGATTCCAAGTTCCAACCAACAGGAAGGGTGGAGTTAGAAAGTTAAGGCCTAGCCAAATGGTGTATGTCACTTATGTGGAAGGCGACACGGGTCAGCCCCGTACCCTCGGAGGACGGGTGCTTGTTTCAAATGTGGCTAATAGGGTCACTTGGCCAAAGATTGTCCTAGACGACCAAGAGGACAACCGCAGTTGCTGCCGTTGCCGCTGCCACCGATGGGTCAAATCAGAGAGTACACGCTGCAGAACACACCGCAAAGTGGTCAGATCAAACCCTCGGCTCAAGGAACAGTTTATGCCATCACTTAAGGTCAGGTAGAGGTTGCGCCTAATGTGATTACATTTATGGTTTCGTTGATCAACCATCGTACTTACGCTTTATTCGACCTATGAGCAACTCATTCTTTTGTTGCCGAGTAGTATGTTAAGTTGATAGGATTAAATCCTGCATTATTGGAGTTAATGGTTAGCATATCTACACCGCTGAAGGATAAGGTGTTAGCTGCATTGGGTTATTCTGGTTGCAAGTTAGCGATCGGTGAGCGAGAGGGGAAAATAGACTTATTAGTCCTAGCCATGTATGACTTTGACATGATAATTCGCATGGACTAGCTCACCAAGCAATGAGCTAAGATGGACTGCTATCATAAAGCGATTCAGTTTGACCCATTAAAGGGTGAGAACTTCGAGTTTGTCGAGAGTTGAGAGGACCCTTGATTACATTGATCTCGTTGTTTAAGGCAACCCATTTGTTAGACGAGGATTGTCATGGTTACCTGGCAACTATCATGAGGAGCTAAAGATGGAAGACATCGTCGTGGTACAAGAATTTCCAGATGTTTTTCTGAAGGAATTGCCAGGCTTATCGCAAGAGAGAGAGATTGAGTTCGAGATCGAGCTAGCACCCGGGACAGAGCCAATCTCTAAGGCTCCTTACTAGATGGCGTTATCTGAATTGAAAGAACTAAAGGAGCATATGTAGGAATTATTGGATAAGGGATTCATACGTCCCAGTGCATCACCTTGGGAAGTAACAGTTCTGTTCATAAAGAAGAAGGATGGTTCGTTGCGTTCGTGCATCGACTATTGTCAACTCAATTAGGTGACGATCAAGAACAAGTATCCACTCCCACTTGTTTGATCAGTTGCAAGGAGCGTCAATATTTTCGAAAATCGACTTTAGGACAAGATAGCATCAGCTGAGGATCAGGAAGGAGGATATTCCAAAGTTAGCATTTCGTGCTCGATATGGTCATTATGAGTTTATTGTAATGTCGTTCTGGTTGACAAATGCTCCAACTATTTTCATGGATCTGATGAATCGAGTGTCCAAGGAATATCTCGATCAGTTTGTGATCGTGTTCATCGATAATATTCTGGTGTATTTGAGAAGTGATGAAGAGCATGAAAGTCATCTTCGATTAATACTGCAAACTCTGAGAGTTCATCAGTTGTATTCCAAGTTTAGCAAGTGCAAGCTCCGGTGAACTCACGTTGCTTTCTTAGGTCACGTGATTTCAAACGAAGGAATCTCCGTGGACCCGAGCAAGATTAAAGCAGTGATCAACTGGCCAAGACCGACTACAGTGACAGAGATCATATGTTTTATGGGTTTGGCAGGTTATTACCGAAGGTCCGTAAAAGGGTTCTTCGCTTTAGCGTCACCATTGACAAAACTCCCGAAGAAAAAAGAAAAATTTATGTGGACAAACAAGTGCGAGTGTAATCAAGCAAAAGCTGATTATCGCACCTATGCTGACCATTCCATCTGGTCTTGGAGGATTCGAGATCTATAGTGATGTGTTGTTTAGAGGATTAGGTTGCGTGTTGATGCAACATGGCCGGGTTGTTGCATATGCCTCCGGTTAGTTGAGACCTCATGAACAGAATTACCCGACGCATGACTTAGAACTCGCGGCAATTACTTTCGCCCTGAAAATTTGGAGACATTATTTTTGTGGAGAAAGGTTCCAAATCTTCATGGACCACCAAAGTCTCAAGTACTTACTCTCTCAGAAGGAGTTGAATATGAGACAGCATCGTTGGATGGAACTACTGAAAGACTATGACTATGATATCCTATACCACCCAAGAAAGGAAAATAAGGTCGCTGATGCCTTAAGTTGAAAATCTTCAATTGCTCATATGCTGGTCAAGGAGTGGAATTTAATCAAGAGAGCTGGAGATTCGGTGTTCAAGTTTAAGGTAGGTCACATTTCGAATCTTATGGCTACCCTCAGAATTGAACCGAATGTCCAAATCAGAATCAAGCTACTTTAAGCGACAAATCCAGATGTTCAGAAAATTCTTCATGAAAACACCGAGGAGAGAAAAACTGACTTTCAAATTTTTGATGACGAAACACTGAGGTTCCGGGGACGTTTGGTTGTACCTAACAATGTGGAGCTCAGAGATATTATAGTAGAAGCCCATCATAGCAATTACAGCATTCATCTTGACAGTACTAAGATGTATCAGAATCTGCATCAACACTATTGGTGGTCTAGTATGAAGATAGACATCGCCAAGCATGTCGCAAAGTGTTTGACGCGTCAGCAAGTGAAGGCTAATCATTGCAAGCCGGGAGGACTTCTGCAACCTCTTGAGATCCCAAAGTGGAAATGAGAGCACATCACGATGGATTTCATGACCGGCCTACCGAGGACTCAGAGAGGTAACGATTCTATTTGGGTAGTGGTTGACAGACTGATAAAGTCGACTCACTTTATTGCATGCGAAAGCACCTCCGTTTGGACAGGCACGCTGAGTTGTACATGCGTCAGGTAGTTCGTTTGCATGGAGTGCTAGTGATGATAACTTCAGATCAAGACCCAAGGTTTACAACTACATTTTGGAAAAGTTTGCAGGTTGCCTTAGGAACCAAGCTGCAGTACAGTACGGCATATCACTCTCAGACGGACGCTCATTCTGAGAGGACAGTTCAAAACCTCGAGGACATGCTGCGAGCTTGTGTGCTAGATTTTAAGGGGAATTGCGAAGAACAGCTTTATCTGGTAGAATTTGCCTACAACAATAGTTTTTAGCAGAGCATTCAAATGGCTCCCTTCAAATCGTTGTATGGCAGAGTGTGTAGAACACCAGTGTGTTAGGATGAGTTAGGGAGGGAAAGATCACAAGCCCAGAGTTGGTTTGGTAGTTAATGGATGTAGTTGCAATTATTAGAGGCAGACTAAAGACCACCAAGAGCAAACAGAAAAGTTACGCAGATAAGCACCGGAGACCATTGGAATTCCAAGTTGATGATCATGTTTTTTTGAAAGTGTCACCAATGAGAGAAACTCCGCGCTTTGGTAAGAAGGGAAAACTGAGTCCGAGGTATGTAGGTTTGTTTAAAATTCTAGGGAGAATTGGGATCCTAGCATATTGTCTTGCGTTGCCATCGAGACTGGTGCAAGTGCACGACAACTTTCATGTGTCGATGTTGAGGAAGTATGAGCCTAACTCGACCCATGTGCTAATTTTGAAGAATTGGACGTAAATGATCGAGTGTCATACGTTGAAAGCCCGGTTTAGGTTGTGGATCGAAAAGAGCAAGTTCTACGTACAAACACCATCCCATTGGTCAAAGTGGTCTGGCAAAACCATGGTACTGAAGGAGCAACCTGGGAGACTGAAGAGTCGATGAGACGTTTGTACCCCCACCTTTTTACTTAAGTATTGTAATCGTTTAAATTTCGAGGAAGAAATTTTTATAAGAGGAGAATAGTTGTGACATCTTGAATTTTTGAATTCTGCTTTCATTTAAATTCATCAGGCCTTTCATCGATGCTCCTATAGGGCTGTTCTTAGAGCTGATCACTCTCGATATAACTAAACTATCTGGGAAGCCATTAAGGAATTTTCACGCAATAGACTTGAGAATTCAATCGAGACTCGACTACTAAACCGTGCTCATCTTTAGAGGTCATTATGGCATAGTTAAAAATCGATCAGAGATCAGAAATAGGTCGGTTCGAATGAGATGTGTGGCTAAATGTGGGTGATTCCACTAAATTACAAAATTCTCGTTGACCGGCACTAGACTGATTTTTTTGTCATTTTGGTACCCTATATCTGTAATCGAAACCTCAAGATTTTCACGACCACCGAGAGTCGCCAATGTGTCAAATGGGTTTATTGTGGCTCAAAGAAAATCGATCACGGGTCATTTGCACTAAAATTTTTTGAAAGCTACCTAATAGTCTACATCACACTAAAATCGGGTCGAATTTAAATTAACTATGAATTTGAATCTGATTCATTTTAGAAACATCGAGATTTCAGAAATTGAAATTAGCCTACGTCACACTAAAACGTTAAGATTTCAGAAATTGAAAGTTAAATGTCATGTCACAAGTCATTTTAGGAACGTCGACTCAATCTCCGAAGATTTTTCTCCAAACCGAGTTTTTGGCGGAAAAAGTCAAGGTAGGGCCGTTTTCGATTGGGAATTTTAGAGGACCATTTTTTATCATGAAATGGGGATGCAAGTGGGTCCTATTGGTGAGGAAAAATACCAATTTGATCGTTGACTCAATAATGGAATTTACGGGAGCCTATTTGAATGGAAAATAATGTGAAATTCGTATGCCCCCATGGACCCAACATTTTGGACCAACTCAACGCTTCTAGAAGGAGTTTGTGTGGCTGGAAATTGGGTAGAGGAAACCAGCTGGTGGTGGGCCAAGTCAAGGAGACCAAGTGAGATAAGAAGAGACCAAGTGGTCCCCTTGCCCCCTCTTTCTTCCCCACCAACGAGCCCTCCTTCTCCCCCTTTCTTCTGTCTACTTTGAGCTCTGCAAACGTAGAGGAGACTAGTTGAAGCCGCCAGAGCAGCCCTATCCCCCTCCGATCAGACCGCTGCCCGCCCACCGTTGCGCCTCACGCCAGCCTCGCTCGCGTCTCCGCCTTCCCTGGTTGTCCTCCTACTCCAGCCGCGAGCCTAGGTGATTCCCGGAGCTGTTTGAGCTCACCTCGCAGTTGCTGGAGCCACCTCGAAACCCGTCTCCGCTCGTTTAAGCCGCATCAGCTCCACCAGTTCCGTCCCTACCCATTTCAGCCTGAAGCCAGCACCAGCCCAACGTCTCTCGGCCCAGATCAGTGACTGAAGGTAGTGGGTTTCCAGCCCACCAGTTGGCCCGTTTTGGAGGCTTTCCTGTCCCTAAAAGGCTCGCCCTTTTTGGAGTTTGTCGAGCCTCACCGCGTCTTCGTCGTTTTAGTTTGAGCGGATCATTAAACAA
Organism: Eucalyptus dawsonii; assembly: GCA_016097615.1. Classification (NCBI taxonomy): domain Eukaryota; kingdom Viridiplantae; phylum Streptophyta; class Magnoliopsida; order Myrtales; family Myrtaceae; genus Eucalyptus; species Eucalyptus dawsonii. The sequence goes on from CM027872.1 coordinate 19,887,177, forward strand.
GTAAGTTTAACTCACTAATCCTCGCTCCGTAAGTTAATGACGTTTAAGGGTTGATTAGTTTAGATTAAGTATGGATTATGTGGATAGTTAGAATAGTTTAGTAAATTGATTAATTATCGATGCACGTTAGGTGGATAGTTTAGTGCAATTATGGCATAGACAAGCTCTAGTATTTATCTAGAGTGGTTTGGAAATTTTCCGGGCTCGTCTCGGTTTTTAATTAGGCTTTACAGGCCTAAGTTCTATCTTTTGTATTTATTAATTAATTTTCATAATTATTTAATCAATTTTTTATTTTCTGGAAATTAGACCGGCATAGTTGGTGACCGGAATTTTATGCCGATTGCGGTGGTGTGATCTGTTTATTTAATTTAGTTCTAATTTCTGATGATTGTGAGTGATTTGTATTTTTAGGCATTTATTCCACAATTTATTTAATTTAAGTAATTAATTGGAAAATCACCGGGTTTCGGTTTATAGTGCCCAAAAATGTAATTGTGGACTGTTAAAATTTGTGGGATTTTCAAGTGGTAGAAAATTGTATTTTGGCTAAGATCGACAGTGTATCCACGCACGATATTTTCATTGGGTATGAGCAAAATGGTGATTTTGTGAAATGGTCAGGAAAGTATACTATATCATCCTACGAGCTTTGATATGTCAGCTTAGCGAGAGCAGTATACTAGTGCACTATATCAACCTACGAGCTCTGATATGTCAGCTTAGCGTGAGTAGTACACCTTATCAACTTAGAGTGAGCATTAGGGGTATACTATATTAGCTTGAGGGTCTCGATCTATCAGCTTAGGAGAGCAGTACACCTTAACCTTATGAACTTAGTGCGAGCTATACTATCTATATATCGGTTTAGAGTGAGTAGTCCTAGATTATTATCGACCTTTATAGATAGTATTGGATGAGATGACCAGGGAAGGTCTTAATGACATGGAGTCAACTGAGTCGATTGATCGATGATTCGATCCGATGTGATGAATTGATTCGTTGATGTGATTCGATGAATTATAAATTGTATTGACTTGCAGGAAGGAATTGAGGCCGAGGTAAGTCCTCTGACTTGTGATTGTTCCTAGGCAGCCCTCAAGGCATATTTTCTTCCTAGCTGGGTCTTAGGGGGTTGAACTTGCTAAGACGTCATCTCACCCCGTTGTGAGATAACATTTCAAGTCCATTGATGGCAGCTCCTCTCGAGCATTTTGGGCAACCCAAGAAGATGACCAAGAAGAGGCACTACATTCTGATTTATGGGCACCCTAACGGGTTAGACTACGAGCCGGTGCAGTCCATAATCTGGGTTGATGCGGGCTTACCCAAAAGGTACCCCATCAGTACAGATCATGGTATCGCCAAGATCATAACGGACTGAGAGAGGGCCCCATACCAGAATCGGAGATACCTTTGTATCTGCTGGAGGTTGCGTTTGGGAAGGGCACTACAGACCCTAAAGAAGGGTTGGTGGTGGACCCGGTAGACCCTAAGCTTGAAGATCCTGGATCTCCTGTGTATTCTATTGTAGGCTCCAGTTGGAGTGTGAAAGGAGATGACGGGGAGAATGAGGACCCGTAGTTGATTAGAAACCCCACCCCTGTTTATAGACCCTGTTTTCTAAACTGGTTTTGTGTAGGAGCTGACTTTTATATTTCAGATTATAATATATACAATATAGTTTGCTTGTATATATAAGTGTGGTGTTGGTTTTTAAAAATATGGCACTACTTTCCTATCCTATTGGGTTATTGTCTGGGGATTATATATTGACTTTCGCATGTGCATTAAAATGAATGGGTCGGTGATGTGTCCTAGGACGTTGCTTTTAAATTGACCAAGCCGAGATGGGCACGCGCTCGAAGGATCGGGGTGTGACAGTGCTGGTTGGTGGTGGGATGATGGATGGGATGAAGATGATGAAGATGATGAAGATGGATGTGAGATGGTGGATGAAGGGGTGCATGGTAGGAACAATGGAAGAAACAAAAGAGAAAGGGAATGGAGGGGCTGCTGGTTTTCACAGGGAAAATGAATGAAGAGGTAGGAGATGTGACGGAGGAGGATTGGCAAAAAGGGTGGACGCAAGGGCAAAACATGGGGGAGAGAGAAGGGGATCAAAAGTCCTTGTTTGGCCAATTAGAAAGCTTGGAAAATATCCAAATAATGATGAATATGCCCCAAAGTCTTCAGCCCCTATAGTCCAACACTCATCCAATGAGAATTAACCTTCATTTTGCCTAAAATAAACAAATTTGGCAGCCAAAAAATGCCCCAAAACGAGCTCATCCGAATTTCACAAATTCCTTTGCTGATTTTGTCCAAAAAACCGATTTTTCCACAAAATTCCTCCGAAGGATGAGACGACATCTTATAAATGAGTCATGACACGCTCGAACGTTCAAATCCCAAAATCGAATTCAATTTCGTGGTTAAAATCGACTGAATGCGATTTTAGCACGACCTGACCTATCGGGTAGCTTTTAGGGAATTTATCGCATTTGACCTGTGATCGATAATTTTCAATCCATGTTTGTACATCTTCAACTTGTCGGTGATCATTGGCTATCATGAAAATCTAAAGGTTTCAATTATGGGTATCAGGTACAGAATTGACAGAAAATCGGTTTAGTGCTGTTCGACGCGAATTTTGCAATCAGGTGGAATCACCCACTATTTAATTACGTGATTCTATCGAATCAACCTATATCCGATCACTAATCGATTATAACAGTGTTGTATTGACCCTTGCCGATTATCACGGTCTAGTAGTTGATTTATGATCGAATTCTCAAGTCCGTGGCGTTTATATCCCTTAATAACTTCACCTGATAGATCAGTTAACTCATGAATGGCCAACTCAGAGAAAATGGACCATAGGTACGTCGACGAAATGCCTATTTCATATTATCAGGATAGGGTCGAAAATTTAGGATGTCATAGGTTAACCCTGATGCCTGAAGGTTTTTTAGAGGGTCAATAGAAAGTGGCCGTAGAAAGGCTAGTAAGTATTAAACTTCCTAGGGGTAACGGTGGATAAATAAATAAGTTATTTTCAGCAACTTTTGTTGTGCATTACTATCCCAATTGCTTGTTTATTGACTGGGAGTTTATTTAATTCGCTTCCACGTGCGTTTACTTGAAAGATAAAAAGAATGGGTTGGCGAAGCATCCTGGGACATCGCAATTTCAGTCAACCATCGAGGGATGTTCGCGCACTTGGCGTTCGGAGCGTGACACATAGGAAAGAGAGAAATGGGGGAGAGGGAGAGAGAGAGGAAGAAGAAAATGAAACAAAGTAGCCAATCAAAGGCCTTGAGAAATATCTAAACCATCATTGTGAATGTCCCAAAAGTCTCTATGATCATCTTATTTGCCCCCAAATACTTTCTTAAGCTTAATTTCCAAAAAATAATCTTATTTAGGGTAGAAAAAAAAAAAAAACCAATTCTCATCCCATCCGAATTTCATTTTTCTTTTTCTTTTTGTCCGAAAATTGTTTTTCCGCAAAATTTCAAACTCGTCGAAAATTCTCCGAAAGATGAGATAGTGTCCAATAAATAAATCGTGACATGCTTGAATGTTCGGTTCCCGAAACCGACTTAAATTTCATGGTTAAAATCGACCGAATGCAACTTTAGTACGACCTAATCTACTAGGTAGCTTTGAAGGATTTTAGCGCGTTTTACCGTGATCGATAATGTTCGATCCACGTTTGTGCATCTTTGAATCATAAACGACCATTGGTTGTCATTTAATCGCGATGGTTCAATTACATGTCCTAAATACAATATATAGAAAATCGGTTTATTGCCGTTCGACGCGAATATTGCAATCATGTGAAATCACCCGCAATTCCACCACGTAAGTCTATCGAATCAACTTATATCCATTTGCTAATGGATTTATAACGATGTTGTACTGACCCTTGCCGATGATTATGGTCGAGTGGTCGAATTCTTATCGAATTCTCTAGTATGTCGCGGTTATATCCCTTAACAGCCTCACCTAATATATTAGTTAACTCGTGAGTTGCTAGCTCCAAGTAAAATAACCATAAACGCGGTGACGAAACAACCATTTCATATATCCGAATCAGGGGCCAAATTTCGGGAGGTCACGGCTATGGAGAAAGGAGTTAAGCACCACTTTAAAAATGTTGAAGGACGGACGGGAGATGTGAGGAGCAGTGCTAGGATGCAAAAGGATCCAAACTAAGAGAAATTAAATTTCTTTTGTTGCGGATTAGGCCGCAAAGACAAAGCTTGAAGAAGGAGGAGGAGGCACTCTCAAATGGTGGCAAAACTTTGTCAAATTGTGATCAGCTGTTGCCCTTGGTTCCTGTCAATGAAGGTCTTTTCAATTCTAGTGTCTTTGAACTTTGGTTTCAATTTCAAGTTTAAGGGTTGAGTTCTCAATGTGTCTTTTAAATATTATTTCCTTGTTTCCATTAGTGTTTCCATGTCATGCTATTTATATTAACTTTGTTTAATTTGCTTTCGTAGCATCTACATTTCCTCGATCTTTGCATTTCCTTGCACTTTAATTTCCTCGAATTTTACTCCTCACGGTTTAATTTCTCCATCGATTCATTTCAAAGCCTTGCACACCTTTCACCTAAAAAAGCCAAGAAAATCAAAATGTTTGTCATTGTTTTGAAGTTGAACAAAGTGTGGAAAACCGTTTTCACATTTGCCATCATCTATAGTTAACTTTCTGTCATTGGAGGAATTTTTTTTCCAATAATTGAACAAGTTTTTCTATTAGTAAACAAGCGGTTAAGAGTGACCAATAGTCTGACAAAAAAGAGTGACCAATAGTAAGGACCTTTTCTTAACCTTATCATAAGAGGGTTTCACACCCACCAGGGAACATTTGGATTGAGCTATAACCACTTCAAAGCACTAGCGTCTTGAAAGTTTGAGGTTAGTGAATTTGCCACTTCAAACCAACCAAAATTCTTGCTACCCAAATGTCTCTATCTATGCCACAGTTAGGCAACGAAGCACAAATCGTTCAGAGTTTCATTCACGAGCACTTTGTTTACTTATCTAATAGTGGAGGGGAATGAATGGAAAAGTGAAAGGAAACAAAGAGATAAAAAGCAGAAGGGAAGTTAAATTTCCTTTCATGTGTGATGAATGTTGAGAGTAAATGATGTGTAGACTTATTCATCTTTTGTTTAATTAAGAGTTGATAAATAAACTAAGGGCAATTTGGGAAAAATATTTCTTTTTTACTACTTCTTTGTGAATCCTTTACAATGAAGTGGATGTCTTTTTTTTTTTTTTTAATAAAAAAAGTGGAATTCATTTAACTAACGGAATAAGTTATTCTTCAAACTCTAAATAATTTATGGTGCTAAGATACATATTTTAATTTGTTTCTATCACTAAATTTATTGCAATATGAGACTTTAGTGAACTTATTCATTTAGTGGATAAGCTACAATTCAACTTATGAACAAATGTGTAAAACATCATATGTTCTGTCTACTTGTCATTCCGCTTTAATCCACATTAGATGGATTTCATAGATTTTACTATCATAATTTGTTTTTAAATAGGCCATATCATTTAAAGATATATGTGGAGATACTCATTTCATACATTTTTCATTCTTTAAACTTAATGAAAGATAACCACTGAGGGTTGCCTCAGTGGTCACTCTTCCCTCATAAGAAATAGGAGGTGAGGAGTTCAATTCCCTATCTTCTTAAAAGGAGTTGGGGGTAGGGATGTTTAGTTTCAAGTCTGCGCTTTTCAAAAGGATAGACCAAAACAAAAACAAAAAACTTAGTGAAAGGTAAAACGTTTTTTATCATAAATCTATAACTTCAAACTCATAGGTCAAATGTGGGCCACTTGGCAAACCATGCCATATTTCTCCTACGCTTGTATTCAATCTTTAATAATTGAGATTGTGGTCCATCACTAATTACGCTAATTACGATTAATTAAGTAAAGCATGATTAATTAAGCTAATCCAAATTAATTAACCTAATCATGATTAACTAACATAACCAAGCTTGATTAACACTAATCTAGGATTAACTAAAAATAATCCTCATCAACACTAATCTAACCACCCCTAAGCGTAATTAACGGCCTAATCAACGATTAGGGAGTTAACTAATAGTTCTTGATGGCGGTGGGCTCGCGGCGACAAGGACACGACGGCGACGAAAACACGAGAGAACCATGGCTTGCACGGAGGCTCGACGGTGGCTGTTACGGTTCTACAAGCTCTCGGCCAAGGGGGCTTGGCTTGGAGTTGGTCGGTGGAGGTGGCTGTTGGTGAGGCTGCTAGCTTGTGAAGCTGGGCATTGATGCTGGATGTGGAACGGGTAGCTGGCAGTGCTGGAGTTGGACGGTGGGTTGGTCATGGTGGAAAGGTGGCAGGTTGAGCAGCTTGGCGAGGCTGGTAGCTGCGGCTGTGGTGGCTACTTGGTGAAGTTGCTAGCTTCGGTGGTGGCTGGCGATGTGGAGATGTAACAGCAGCAACAATGGAAGGGGATGATGGGTGGTGCAGTTGCTAGATGTGGAGGGCTGCGGGGCTATGGAGGTGGTGAGGCGGTCGTGGAACGGTGGTGGTGAGCTGGTGGTGTGAGGAGATGGGCGTGTGAAGTTGGGATGCTGGGCGTGAAGTTGCGGTGATGATGAAGAATGGTGCTGGCGTGGGTTGACGGTGGAATGATGGAGTTTTAGTGGGTGTTGGTGGATGTGCTAGACGGTTGATGGCGTGAAGGTGGATGCAGCAGTAAAGAAAAATAAATAGAAATGGAGAAGATGGGATGCTGGAGGCATGAGGGATAAATGGGATGAAGAAGATGGTCGGGTGTAGCAAGGGTGGAGGGAGTTCACACATGGGTGAGAGAGAGAGTGTCACGCCCCGAACCCCGGGCACACGCACATCCCTCTGCGATCAATTAAAAATGCGGCGTCCCAAGACACGTTGCCAACCCATTCTTTTTTATCTTTCAATTAAGCACATGTGGAAGTGAATTAAAAAAACACCCGGCCAACAAACAAACACAGGTATAGTAAAAACATGCTAGTGAATTAACTCGGATCCCTCCAACTCAGGCTTGGGATCCTCCACAACACCGTTCGGTATATCGATGTCAATGGGGTGACCTACCTCCCCATCCTCTGTTCCGATGGGTGGTCCGTCAAAACCCTATAGGGGACCCTCTTGAGCACCGTTGTGCTCATTAATAAACCATGCTTTTAAGCGATGAGGTACCAAATGAAGGAGACCCTCATTGACGAAAATCGTAGTCACCACTAACTCACGAGTTTGGGTGGTCCCGGGGATAGAGAAAAAGGTAGGCTTGTAATCCATTTCCCACGGCATCCCAAAACGAACGGGGCATATCTCCATACGAAGGACCTGAAAAAGGATAACCACGACGGGGCAAGATAAATCTCGGTGAGTCAAAACCCTAAACCCCGATTAGGACGCAAATTCACCCAGAGGCAGCCTAAACAGGCACCACAAACAAACTCACCTCGCCTCAGCACGTCCCTACACATTAGTGCATCACATATGCCATTATAAATATCACAATCGTAATTAATAACCGAAATACATCATTCTCATCTTTCAAACATTCACACGAGTCTTGATTATAAGGTGAAACAATTACGACACGTCCCATACCGTGCCACACAATTTTGCCCCATAATCAAGTGAACTCGCACAACCATTCAGGTGTGTTCCGATTATTATGACCCATCAGCCACAGCCAACTCAACAGTCGGTGGTCGTCCGTGTAACCAGGCATCGTCCTGCCCCGTCGGGCACGACAACGTATAGCATCCTCCACCTAGATGACATTCCACAAAGGAGCATTGTCCCGCGTAAATGCATCAGGTCGGGTTCTACTTAGTGACCATGCAAACGCGTCATCAATAAACCCATTTTTTATATTCCATCAATTAGCCCAAAACACCAAAAACCTTTTGAACCAATAAACCTTGCATCCCTTTTGTTTTTTTGTCCAAAACTTTCCGAAATGAAATTGTAGGTGCTCACGTACTCAAAATTAATCCGTCAAACTTTGCATGCACCTAGTTTAAAACCTCATTGTTTTATTGAGCAGATAAGTTTTGGCATCCAAACCCGACACCTAAATTTTATTTCCATTTAAATGCCCATAAAACCATCTTTTGCAATAATAATGGATAGTTATCACAAAACAACAAATCACATAATATTGCACGTGCAGCACTCAAATTCAAGCATAATTACATCCAAGAAAACAAGAATAAAATTCTACGAAACGGCTAATCCATCACTAAGTACGCTAATTACGATTAATTAAATAAATTGCGATTAATTAAGCTAATCAAACTTAATTAACCTAACCATGATTAACTAACCTAACCAAGCTAACTAACTTAACCAAACTAACTAACCTAACTAAGCTAGTTACACTAACCTAGGATTAACTAACTAATCCTCATTAGCACTAATCTAGCCCCCTAAGCACTATTAACAACCTAATCAAGGATTAGTGAGTTAACTCAACGGATTAAGACGGTGGCGGGCTCACGGCAATAGCAACGCAACTGCAGTGAAAACTCAAGACTACCGTGTCTCAAATGGAGCTCAACGGCAGTGGTGGCAACAAGGGGAAGCACACGACCAAAGTGAGCTTGGTTCGGCAGCTTGGGTTGGTCAGTGGTGGGGCTAGGCGAAGCTGGTGGCAGCGACGGGCTAAGGTGCTGGGCACGGGGCTAAGTTGGAATGGAGCTGCTGGCGTCGAGCGTGGAGGTGCAGGCAGCTGGACGTTGGAGTTTTGGCGATGGGTGGACAGCTGGGCGATAAGGGTATGGCGATGAGGCGGCTACTCGAGTTGGATGATGGGCTGGCTGTGCTGGTGTGAGAGCTGTTGGTGTCAGGTGGTGAGTGGAGATGATGAAGACGTGAAGATGGGAAGCTGCTGAAGATGTGGTGCAACAGAGATGAGGAGGAAGGAAGAACTAAAACTAGGTGAAAGGTAAAATGAAGCTAGCGGCAGAGAGGGAGGTGAATGCATAAGAGAGGAAGAGAGGGAAATTGGAGAGAGAGGGAGAACCATGAAGTCAAACTAGCAACCAATGAGAAGCTTGGTAAAATATCAATTCACTCATGACTTTGCCCCAAAGTCTTCATCCTTCATTGTCAATTGCCCAACCAATCAAAAATTAGTCCTAATTTCTCAAAAATAAACCATTTTGGGCAGCCAAATAACCCAATTAGCCTTCCATCCGAATTTCCATTTCTTTTTTTTTCTTTTTTCCGAAAATCATTTTTCCGCAAAATTTCGGACTCGCCGAAAGATGAGATGACATCCTATAAATCAATCGTGACATGTGCGAACATCTGATTCCAGAAACTGAATCGAATTTTGTGGTTAAAATTGACCGAACACGATTTTAGTACAACCTAATCTATCGGGTAGCTTTTAGGGATTTTAGCGCATTTGACCCATGGTCAATAATTTTTTATCTATGTTTGTGCATCTTTGAATCATAGAGGATTCTCGGTTGTCATAAAAATCACGAGATTTCAATTTCGTGTCCTGAGTAGAATATCGATAGAAAATTTGTTTACTGCTGTTCGACGCAAATATTACAGTCATGCAGAATCACGTGCAATTCGACTACGTAATTCTATCGAATCGACTTATATCTATTCGCTAATCGATTATAATGGTGTCGTAATGACCCTTGCCGATTATTATGGTCAAGCGGTCAATTTCCGATCAAATTCTCTAATCTGTCGCATTTATATCCCTTAACGGCCTCATCTAATATATTAGTTAACTCGTGAGGGGCTAGTTCCAAGTAAAATAACGATAAATGCATCGCGAAACAACTATTTTATATATTTGAGACGAGGTCAAATTTCAGGATGTCATAACTCTTCCCATCTTAAAAAATTTCGTCATCGAAATTTAAACAATTACAATTCTTCTTCAAAAGGGTGGGGGTATTGACGTCTCATCAACTCCTTGCTTTCCCACGTGGCTTCTTCCATTCCGTGGTGTTGCTAGACCACTTTAACCAAGGGGATCGTCTTATTGCGTAGCACTTGCTCTTTTTCATCCACTATCTGAACCGGTCTCTCCACGTACAACACTCTCGTCCACGTCTAATTCCTCAAAATTCAGCACATGGGTTGGATTAGGTTCATACTTCCTCAACATCGACACGTGGAAGACGTAATGTACTCGACCAAGTCTCGGTGGCAACGCAAGACAATACGCCAAAGTCCCAATTCGCTCCAAAATTTGAAAGGAGTGACGTACCTTGGACTTAACTTCCCTTTCTTACCAAAATGCGAAGTACCCCTTGTTGGTGGCACTTTAAGGAATACGTGTTCACCAACTTACAATTCCAATGGTCTACACTGCTTGTCTGCATAACTCTTCTGATGACTCTAAGCGATTTTGAGTCTTTCTCGGATGACTTTGACGGCGTCGACTGACTGCTGAACTAACTCAGGGCCCGTAATCTTACGTTCCTCGACTTCGTCTCAATAAACAGGAGTTTTGCAAGCCTTGCTATATGACGCTTCAAACGGTGCCATCTTGATACTCTACCGATAACTGTTGTTGTAGGTGAACTAGACTAGATGAAGTTGTTCCTCCCAGCTTCCTTTGAAGTCCAATAGCAAGCTCACAGCATGTCCTCGAGGGTTTGAATCGTCCTTTCAGATTGGCCAATAGTCTGTGAATGATAGGCCGTGCTATACTGCAGCTTCATTCCCAAGGCAGTTTGCAATCTTTTCCAAAAAGCTGCCATGAACTTCGGGTCTCAATTTGACATGATGGTCACTAGCATTCCATGAAGACGAACTATCTGTCGCACGTACGATTCAGCATATTTGTCCAATGCAAAGTCCTTACGTACAGCGATAAAGTGAGTTGACTTTGTCAATCTGTCAACTACAACCCATATGAAATCATGACCTTGCTGACTCCTTGGTCATCACATCACAAAATCCGTTGTGATATGTTCCCATTTCCACTCGGAAATCCCAAGAGGTTGCAGAAGTCTTACAGGCTTGCAATGATGCGTTTGCACCTGTTGGCACGTCGGACACTTAGTGACATGTCTGGCGATATCTGCCTTCATACCGATCCACCAATAGTGTTGACGCAGATTATGATACATGTTTGTACTGCCTAGATGAATGTTGTAACTACTACAGTGGGCTTCTGACAAGATTTCCTCTTTAAGCTCTGCATCGTTAGGTACACATAATTGCCCACAAAACTTTAGTATTCCTTCCTCAATAACTTGAAAGTCAGCCTTCCTCTTTTTTCGCATCCTCTTGCAGAATAATCTGGATCTCAAGGTCCGTCAACTACAACGTCTTAATCCTTTTTTGCACTTACAGTTCAATTCTAAGGGTGGCTATAAGACTTGAAAGGTGGCCTGCCTCAAATTTGAAACCCGAATCTTGAGCTCCTTCGAGCAAGATCCACTCCTGAACTATCATATGCACAATCGATGACTTCCGACTTAATGCATCCACGACCTTTTTGGCTTTTCCAGGATGATATAGGATGTCGTAGTTGTAGTCCTTGAGAAGTTCTATCCAATGATGCTGTCTCATGTTTAACTCCTTCTAAGAGAATAAGTACTTTAGGCTCTAGTGGTCTATAAAGATTTGGGACTTTTCTTTGCACAAATAATGTCTCCAAATCTTTAGAGCAAAGATGATCGCTGCGACTTCTAAGTCATGCGTTTGATAATTCAACTCATGAGGCCTTAACTGACGAGATGCGTATGCAACAACTCTCCCATGTTGCATCAAATCGCAGCCTAGTCCTCTGTACGATGCAGCGCTATAGATCTCATACCCTCTAGGACCAGACGAAATCATTAATACTAGTACAGTAGTTAGCTTTTGCTTGAGCTCTTGGAAACTACGCTCGCACTTGTTCACCCATTCAAACTTCTCTTCCTTCTTTAGCAATCAAGTCAGAGGCATGGCTATTGCAGAGAATCTTTCCATGAATTCTCTATAATAGCCTGCTAATCCCATGAAACTTCTGATCTCTGTCACTATCATTGGTCTCAGCCAGTTTATAACTGCTTCGATCTTAGTCGGGTCTACATAAATTCCTTCACCATAAATCACGTGACCTAAGAAAGTTACACCAGTTAGCCAAAACTCGTACTCACTGAACTTGACGTACAACTCGTGTTCTTCTAGGGTCTGAAGTACTGTCCTTCAGTGTCATTCATGCTCATTTGGGCTTCTTGAGTACACCAAAATGTCGTCGATAAAAAAATCATCAAATGGTCCAAATACTCCTTGAATACTCGATTCACTAGATCCATGAAAGCAACTGGGGCGTTGGTCAAACCAAACGGCATTACAGTGAATTCATAATGGCTGTAACACGTACGAAAAGTCATCTTCAGTATGTCTTCCTTCTTAATTCCTCAGCTGATGGTAACCTATCCTCAGGTCAATCTTGGAAAATCTCAATGCTCCCTATAGCTAATCAAACAAGTCATCAATCCTTGGTAACAGATACTTGTTCTTGATCGTTACCTAGTTGAGTTGCCAATAGTCGATACAAAGACGCGACCAATCATCCTTCTTCCTTACATACAGAACTGGTGCACCCCAAGGTGATGCACTAGGACGTATAAATCCTTTGTCCAACAACTTTGCATTTGCACCTTCAATTCTTTCAACTCTGATAGCACCAGATGGTAAGGGGCCTTAGAAATTGGCTCCTTCCCAATGGCCAACTCAATCACAAACTCGATCTCCCTTTTTGGGGCCAAGTCGGGTACTTTCTCAAGAAACACGTCAGAAAACTCTTGCACTATAACGATGTTCTCCACCTTCGGCTCCTCAATTGTCATATCCACTATAGTTGCCAAATAACCTTGGCAACCCACCTCTAACAAACGGGTTGCCTCAAGTGACGAGATTAAGATAATCAAGGGTCCTCCTCGACTTCCGATAAACTCGAAACTTTCATCCACTAACGGGTTAAACTAAATCAATTTACTATAATAGTCTACATAGTTTGTTGCTTGGTGAGAAATTCCATGCCAATGATCACATCAAAGTCAAACATGGCTAGCACAATCAAATCTATCATTTCCTCTCGCTCACCAATCACTAAGTTGCAACCAAGACACCCTATCGCAAACAACACTTTATCCTTTAATGGGGGGGATATACTAATGATTATCCCCAACGGTTCTAGACTTAATCCTACTAACTTCACAATTGCTCAACAATAAATGAGTGTGTGGCTCCAAGATCAAATAAAGCATAAGCAGCATGGTCATTCAGCGAGACTGTACCTGTAACCACATCCTGTTAGTCCTCCACCTCCCTTCGAGTGATAGCATACACCCTTCCTTGCATTGGAGGCCTGTTCAAAACACCCTATAATGCGTTCTACGACGCACTCCCTCTAGGTTGTCCAATCGATTGCAATGGTACCTCTACTTCCATGGGCCTGCACAGACAGTCCTTAATCTGGTAGCCGTACTAGCCACATCCATAGCAAGCTCCTGTCCTAGGAAAACACGGGGCTAATCCATGTTTCCTTCCACCAAATCGGCACACGCTGTTCTTGTTGGGTGCCAACTTTCCTATTCCAACTTTTTGGTTAGGAGGAATGGAATACCTTCCTCCTGTCATTGGCCTTTTCCCAAACTGGTTGCTATCTCTGTTGGGCATGAACCCCAACCCAAATGCAGTGGCTTGTTTGTTCAAGTTCTTCTCGATCAGCTGGGCCCTCTCGTACAGCTCATTGTAGTCCTTGAGAATCAGCAGCACTAGCGGATCCTTAATATGTAGCCTCAAATCGTCTCTGAACCTCCTCACTCTATCCACCGGGTCTTCAATCAACCTTGGTGCATACTTGGATAACTCTGCAAACTTTGCTTCGTACTGCTCTATCAACATCTGACTTTGACGAAGACATTGGAACTCGGCCATTTTCTGCTCTCTAGCGTAATCCGAAAAGTACTTTCCATAAAAGACCTCCACGAAGGCATTCCACTCCATAATCGTATCTTCAGGAAACACACTCCCTCTGGTGGCTTCCCACCAAGTGCTTGCGTTCCCTTGTAACTGGTAGAATGCTAGAACAACCCTGTCTTCCTCATAGCGCCTTAGCAATAAGAAGACCTTCTCTAGCTTTCAAGTAAAGAGGGTTACAGCCTCAAGATTGCCCGCTCCAGAGAACCTTGCTGGTTTCAGCTACAGGAACTGCTCCACCAATTTAAGCATCTGCCGTTCACCATTCCCATTTCCTGGTGGGACTTCAGTAGGTGCGGCGGCCACAGCAGCAACGGCATTGGCGACAACAGTGGCAGTGGCGGTAGCAGCAGCTTGGTTCTAAACCTACTAACCCATCATATTCCCTAGAGTCTCCAACGCTTGAACAATCCCATCTATCCTAGGATTGTCTGGTGCTCCTCCCCTAGTACCAGCCCGTGGCGGTACTCTTTCCCTCGAGCTGGCCTGAGCTGGCACTCTACCTCGGGCACCAATCCTAGTCCGCGTCCTACCCCGAGTACCTGTCGCTATTGCCCTCTTCATATTACAGAATCTTTACAGAACATACTTTCCAATTCTAACACGGAATTAGAAATCTGAGCTACTCACACAAAAGAATCAATCAATCACAAGCATCAACATAAGGAAAATGTCTTTCCTAACTAACTATCCAAAGACCCATCGCACCTTATCACTCCAGACACTAACTAGGCTCTGATGCAACTTTGGGCGGGGATGTCACGCCCCAAACCCCTGGCACACGCACATCCCTCGATGGTTGATTAAAAATGCGATGTCCCAGGACGCATCGCCGACCCATTCTTTTTATCTTTCAATTAAGCACATGTAGATAATTAAATAAACACTTGGCCAACAAACAAACGTAGGGATAGTATAAACATGCTAGTAAATTTTCACAAACTACGCTTTATATGCATGCCAAATTAACCCTAGGGTTCATATACACAGGTCTATCTCCAAAAGAAACCGCTAAGCAACCTACACCACGGATACCTCCGACTCGGGCTCAAGATCCTCCATGACACCATCTGGTATATTAATGTCCATGGGGTGACCTCCGTTCCGACAGGCGGTCTGTCAAAACCCTGCAGGGGACCCTCCTAAGCACTATTGAGCTCAGTAATGAACCACGCTTTGAAGAGATGATTCACCAAATGAAGGAGACTCTCATTGACCCAAATCGTAGTCACCACTAACTCACGAGTCTTGGTGGTCCTGGGGATCGGGAAAAAGGTAGGCTCATAGTCCATTTCCCATGGCATCCCAAAACAAACGGGACATATCTCCATACATAGGACTTAAAAAAGGTTAACCACAGCGGGATAAGATAAATCCTAGTAAGTCAAACCCTAAACCCTGATTAGGACACAAATTCGCCTTAAGGCAACCTAAACAGGCACCACAAAAAAACTCACCTCGCATCAACACGTCCGTGCACATTAGCGCATCGCATATGCCATTATAAATATTACAAGCGTAATTAATAACTGGAACGCATTTTCACGCCCTGAACCTCGAGCGCGTACCCATCCCTTGGTGGTTGATAAAATTTGTAATGTCCCAAGACACGTCTTTAACCCATTCATTTTAATGCACATGCGGAAGAAAAACAAAACCCCTAACAACAACCAACATGGGATAGAAAAGCAAGAAGCACATTCACAACCAAAACACTTTTATAAACACCCCGGTTTATATACACATTAAACAATAGACAAGAGTCTGCTCAAACAGAAAGCCTACAAGCCTTCTAGGCACTCGAATCCCCAACTGAAAACTCTGAGGTCTCCTAGGGACTCAGGTCTAGTACTGCACCACCAGGAGGGTCAGCTATACCCTTGCCATGAGCGACGTCTATCACTAAAGTTGGGACCTCACAATCCTGTAGGGGACCCTCTCTATGTCCATTGAGCTTGCAATGATACCATGCTCTGAATCGTTGGGGTACCCTCTGAGGTAGGCTTGCATTGACCCAAATGGTGGTCGTCACAAGTTCATAGACCCAGACCCCGTGGCCCCCAGGAACAGGAATATCAATAACCTGCTCGGTAACCATCTTGGGCTGACAAAAATATTCCGGAGGAACCGCCATCTAAGGACCTAAAAAGATTGAGCCCATGACGGGGTGAGACAATGTCTCAGCAAGTTCACCCCCTAAACTCCGACTAGGAAAGGAATACGCCTAGAGGCAGTTATACACACAAGTCAGAAGACTTACCTTGCCTCAGTTCCTTCCTGCACGTCAGTATAGTTCATATACTCAATCAATTCAATTCAATTCAAACCATCAATCAATCGATCTATCCAATCAATCAATTCAGTTCAATACAAATGATACAATCAATACCATCTATCAATTCAATCAATTCGATTACTGCTCACACAAGCTAAGGTATATTTATGCTCACATAAGCTGATATAGATGGTTGCTCGCATAAGCTGATATATATTATAGCTCACATAAACTAATATATATTATTGCTCTCACAAGCTAATATATTGATGTTCACAAAAGTTGACGATTCAATGCTCTCATAAGCTGACGATTCAATATGAACTATAAAAATTGATATTCACACTTTGAAAATCCAACGATCCGATCTGGTCCTCAAACAATTTTCAGTGTCAAAACCGGACACCCGGGATTTTTCCAATCAAATATCAAAATTCCATAATTTTGGAATAAATATCCAAAATTACAATTACCACTCAATTTGCACAATTTAGCATTCAATTGCATAAACTAAGCACACCATTACAATCAACACGAAATTCCGGTTACCGGCTATCCCAGTATAATTTCCATAACATAATAAATAATTAAATAAATACCAACAAAATTAAATAAATACAATTAATTACCAAAAATACTAACTTAAGCCGGAAATTCTTAATTAACCGGCCAAACGGGCCGGGAAATTTTTTGAACCTATCTAGATAAATAGCACGATCTATCTAATCCATAATTACACCGTTCGAACCACCTAATAAGTAAAATCGAATAATTAAATCACTAATCCATTCTAACTAACTGCCTAAACCTTAATTAGTCTAAACTAATCAACCCTTAAGCATCATTAACTCACTAAGCATAGTTTAGCAAGTAAACTCACCAGTTTAGCGACCGAGTGAGTTCACGACAATGGCGACACGGAGACGAGTGACAAACGACCTTGCGGCAGCACCAAAGAAGGCTCGAAAGAGGCCTAAAATGAGCCTAGAAAGCCACAGGGCCCTTTTTGGCTTCGATTCTGGTTGCTGGACCGAGAGAGCTAGTGCAAGCTCGGCTTGGGCTGGAATCAGCAAGGCGGCAGACAGGCGGCTGCAGTTAGCAACGATGAGTGACGGTGGCTGCTGGATGGTGACGGTGGAGCTCCGGTTGAGCTCTTACAGCGATCAAGGGCTCGGGGGGATGGTGAGGAGACTTGGTGTAGGCAGAAGAGTCAAGGACAGCCAAGCAGCATGCGCAGGCTCGCGGGCGGCGGTCCAGCGGTTTTGAGCGAGTGTGTGACGGTAGAGGGAGGTGCTGCTCGGTTTCTCTAGTTTTTGGAGCTCAAAGATGGGCCAACAACGGATAAAGTGGGCCAGTTGAAGAAGAAGAAGACAACTGAAGGTTGTAAGGTCCCTGTTTGCCTCCAAAGTCGTCTCTTCTATCCCTTTGTCCCTTGGCAAAGTCCCACCAGCCATGGCTATCATCCAAGACCACTTTGTAGCCCTGAAACTTCCTCAGCACACCACCCAAATAGTCCAAAATGTTGCACACCAAGGGACCAACGAATTTTGGAACAAAATTCCCCAAATTGAATAAATTCCCCTCCAATTGGATCCAATTTGATATCCATAAATCCCATTAAGGTGCCATCATCCCAACCGACAATTTTCCTCACCAATTGAACCAACTTGAATCCCAAAAATGCAACCAAAAATAACCCTATGATTTTTCCGGTCAAAGACAACCCTACATTGAAATTTTGCCAAAAATCTTGGCTTGCAGAAAAATCTTTAGGGGAAGAGTCGACGTTCCTAAAATGAATCGTGACATGACAGAACTTTCAATTTTTGAAATCGGGTTCAAATTCACAATTAATTTCAATCTAGCGTGATTTTAGCGTGACCCAGCCTACCGAGTAGCTTTTAGGAATGTTTAGTGCAATTGACTCGTGGTCAATTATTTTCGAGCCATAATGTACATCTTCGACACATTGACGACTCTCAGTTGTTGTAAAAATCTTGAGATTTCAAATACGGGTACAAGTAACAAAACCACAAAACAATCGGTCTTGTGTCGATCGACGAGAATTTTGCAATTAGGTGGAATCACCCACACTTAATCACATGGCTCAATCAAATCGACCTATCACCAGTCTCTAATCAATTTTTAACTGTGCCATAATAACCCTTGCAGACTAGTACAGTCAAGCAGTCAATTTCTAGTCGAATTCTCATATCTATTGCGTTAAAATTCCTTAATGGCTTCACCTGATAGACTAGTTATCTCTTGAGTGATCAGCTTAGAGAATAGAACTATAGGCACGTCGATAAAAAACTTGACTCATTTAATTGAAAACAAAATTGAAAAATCAGGATGTCACACACATCATTCTCATCCTTCAAACATTCACACGGGTCTTGATTATAAAGTGAAACCATTATGACACGTTACATACCATGCCATACAATTTTTCCCTATAATCAAGTGTAATGGCACAACCATTCAGGTGTGTTATGATTATTACGACCCATCAGCCATGACCAACTCAACAGTCGGCGGTCATCCGGTGTAATCAGCCATTGTCCCAACCCGTCGAGCATGGTAACATCTAGCATCATCCACCTAGACGGCATTCCACAAAGGAGCATCATCCCGTGTAAATGCATCAGGATAGGTTCCACTTAGTGACCATGCAAGCACGTCATCAATCAACCCATTTCTCATCTTTCAACAATTAGCCCAAAACACCAAAATTCCTTTTGAACCAACAAACCTTGCAACCCTTTTTTTTTTGTTCAAAACTTTATGAAATGAAATCGTAGGTGCTCACGTACTCAAAATTAATCCATCAAACTTTGCACGCACCTAGTTCAAAACCTCATTGTTTTATTGGGCAAATAAGTTTTGGTGTCCAAACTTGACACCTAAATTTTCCTTCTATTTAAATGCCCATAAAACCATCTTTTGGAATAAGAATGGATAATTATCACAAGAACAATCGGCATTTATGCCATGGAAATCGAATGCTTTCCTCGTGATTGCATTCAGACCAACATGAAGTATTTTTGTTCATGATTCATCCGCAATTTAACGATCGTTTCGGGGTAAATTGTTGACTGCACATCAGAAACAGGTAAATCTTCTTCCGCCGACTTTCTTACAACATTGGTATCAGAGCCTAGTCGTGATTTCTGCCTTGTTTTTCATCGAATTTTCTTGTTTACCGTTTGATATCAAGATCAAGAGATTGAATTCTACATTGTCTTGATGTTTATTGCTTGGAAATGCAATTTGAATCGTCGAAAACAAACCGAAACGAAGAACGAGTTCAGGGTCGCGTACATCTGTATGGTTTTGGCCATTTTTCGGAATATTTTTTCGGCCAAAATAAATTTTTAAATATATAGGGTGAAAGTAATCGTCAAGACAAGTCTGCTGATGGGTTGAGCGTCACCAGAGGACGCCGAACACAACCACACGTGTGACCAAAAGCCGCTGCGCGTGGGCGCCATGTGCCTAATGCATTGGGCATGCCAGCGCATGAGCGTCATGTGTGCGTCGGCGAATCGACGAGTGCTGATGTCACTTTGATGTCATCCGTGACGTCATCCAATGGTCAGTAACTGCTGGATGACGTCATCGATGACGTCACTGCCAGCGGCAGTTGGTCGGTCAGTCGTCGGTTGGCGACTTGACCCACGACCCGACCCAAGGCTTGACCCAGACCGTTGACCAGTCAAACCAATCTGGTAGTCAAACCAATCGGACCGGCTAGGATCCTTTATGGATCGCTGGCACATGCGCCACACGCGTGGGTGCGTGAGTGCTCCGATTGGAGTGTGGTCAATGGCGTTTTGTTCGTATGGATGTGATCTACATTGTAGTATAATTATTTTCTATTTTTGAGATTTATAATTGTATAAAAATGTGTAGGAAACCCTAAGTACATGTATTTTTAGGGGTTTAAAGCATAATTTATTCATTTTTTGCTTGTATTTTCTTATGTTTTATGAAATATAGTAGTTAGGGTATAAGAAAATGATGTCGAATATGCTGTGTGGAGCTTGGTTGGATGGTAGCATGTATATAGTTTAATATATTTGCAATTTTCTAGTTCCAAGTAAATTCGAACAATGGTAGGAAATCCTTGTTTTTCCGTTACATGTTGAATTCCGGTTTTGATTGTAGTTGCAGCATGATTGTTTTTAGTACGTCGGTTCATATCATGTCATGCTTTTGTGTTAATGAAAAATGTAGAAATTATATGAGGTCATGTAATTATTTTTTCTAGTGGGAGTTCGTAGGTTGGTAGAATTCGAATGAGTTCTCACCTAGAACTAAAAATTTATGCAAATTAAACTAATTAATGATAATAAAACAATCGTACATATGAGCTAATTGGTAACATAGTGAACTTTCATTTATGTGTCTTTTGTTGAATTATCATTAATTTAGTTTGTCTTTACTGCAAATTAAATATGTGTGTTACTCTGAAAAGTGTTATAGTATTGATTATGCATTTATTATGTCAATGTGTTATAACAATTGATTATGGCTTCGGCATCCAAGACCATTGTGGCTGACCTCAATAAGGGTGAGAAGTTGAACGGTGACAATTATGATATTTGGTACCGAAAGCTTGAGTACATCCTTGAGGAGCGAGAGATTTTGGAAACCCTTAACCACACTATGGATGAACCTAAGCATGGAACTTTAGCTCAACACAGGAGAGATCTAGAAGCTTATGAAGCTTGAAAGAAGAAAAATAACATTGCTCGCATCACGTTGCTAAGTTGTATGCAAGATGATCTCATGTGCGAGTTTAAAAATTATAATAAAACTCAAGCAATATGGGTTGTCTTGAAAGATAAGTTTAGAGGTACATTTGCCACTATATTAAGGAGACTCACCATTAAGTTTGACACATACCGAAAGTGCCCAAATGTAACAATGAGGCAGCATCTTCAGGAAATGTTAAATATGATTCGTGAGTTGAAGTCGGCAGGTCACTCCCTTATCGATGAACAGTACGTTCAAGCTGTTATAAGGTATCTTTCTGATAATTGGGAGCATATGAAGATCAATATGACGCATAATGAGAATATTGTCACTTTTGATGATATAGCACGTCATTTGGAATTAGAGGATGAGCGCCTAGAGGCTACAAGATCCTCTACTCATGCTTATGTTGTTGAATCATGGCATTTAAAATGGCTAAGACCTTTCGACGCGAGAAGCGTAGTGGGAAGAATGACAAGGCCAAGATGAAGTGCTACAATTGTGGCAAGATGGGTCACTTTGCTCGTGAATGCACTGAGCTGAAAGAGGTACCCAATTACTCAATTACTTTAAGTAATACTTTTGTTTCTAGCACTGTAATACTTGCCGAATCTCATCTAATGTAGACTGTAGACTTAGGAGCAACAGACCACGTAATTAGAGACCGAGAAGCATTTGTGGAGTATCGTCGGATACAGCTTGGAAGAAGATGGATATATGTTGGGATATGTAAATTAATTTTATGTGGTGGTAAGCCTATTCCTACATGATATCATCTATACTCCCGATATTCGACGAAACTTGGTCTCCGTATTTATTTTTAGCCTAGGCTATGTATTGAATTTTCATGGTGATTGTGTTGACATTTTGTATGGAACGGTTTATTATGGTTCAGGTCATGTATCGAATGGTTTTATGGTGTTAGACATTGATTATGATCATTATAATATTAATGTCGATGGTTGTTTTTCTTTAATTGCATCTTCTAATAATGTTGAGATTGATGCAAGTACTTGGCATGCTACATTAGGTCACATCGGGTTATAAAGAATGCAAATATTAGCTAAAGAATGCCTTTTAGAGTCACTCACTAATGTTAATCTACTCATATGTGAACATTGTCTAGTGAGAAAAGCAACTAGAAAACCATTCGGTAAAGGGACTAAAGCCAGATTTCCATTGCAATTCATATATTCTGACATTTATGGTCCTTTGAATGTGAGGGCAAGCCATGGTGCCTCATATTTCATCACTTTCATAGATGACTTCACGCGTTTCAGTTATGTCTTTATGAACTCCCATAAGTCAGAAGCATTAGACTACTTTAGACAATATATAACGATGGTAGAGAATCAATTGAACAAAACAATAAAGGAATTGAGAACCGATCACGGACGTAAGTATCTATCTGAGCAATTCAAGACTCTTTGTATTGAAAAGAGAATTCTACGACAATTAACTATTCCTAGTACTCCACAACAAAATAGAGTTGCTAAAAAATGGAATAGAACCTTATTGGAAATGGTTAGATCTGTTATGGCGCAATCAAATTTACCTATCTCTTATTAAGGAGATGCGTTATTAATTGTTGCCTGTGTACTTAACTGAGTGCCCTCAAAATCAATCACTTCTACCTCTTATGAATTATAGACTGGTAGGAAATCAGACTTAAGTATTCTACGTCCATGGGGATGTGCGGCTTATGTTCATGATTCTTCACATAAATATGACAAATTAAGGGAAGAAATATATCTTTATAAGATATTTTGAACACTCCAAAGGGTACGTGTTCATAAGTGAACAAGCTGATAGAAGTATGACCGAAATGGAGTCACGAGATGTCACATTCTTTGAGAATGACTTTCCTAGTAGATGAGAGATTAATAAGAACTTCCAATTATGAGATGGAAGATCCTAAGAACACACCCACTAATGTTGTAGAGGGAAATAAAGATTTACCTTAACACACAAGACCTAGCGGGAGTATTGTATTGCCTGACGAATTGAGTTTAAGAGAAATTCAATTGCGTAAAAGTAATTGTAAAAGTATTCCCCGTCGTCATTTTGAGATTGAAGGGGAAGCATTTATGATTGCTCAGAAGTCCGATGCCGAGCCTAAGACTGGTCAAGAGGTTCTCTCATCCTCTGATAAGGAAGAATTGAGAAAAGATTTGGAAGATGAAATTGAGTTAATGAGGACAAATTATGTCTGGGACTTGGTTGATCTACCACTCAATCGTAAGGCCATTGGAAACAAATGGGTTTTTAAGATTAAGCGAAGGGCGGATGGATCCATTGAAAAGTATAAGACTCGTCTTGTGGCGAAAGGTTATACTTAGCAAGAGAGTATAGATTATGAGGAAACATTTTCACTAGTTGTAAGGTTTGCCTCAATACACCTTATCCTAGCCATCATTGCATATTTCGACCCTGAATTACATCAAATGGATGTAAAGACGGCATTTCTCAATGGAGAACTAGATGAGGAAATTTATATGAAACAACCAATAGGTTTTATAGCTAAAGGTCAAGAGCATAAAGTTTGCAAACTCCATCACTCAATATATGGTCTTAAGCAATTATCTAGACAGTGGTATCTTCGTTTTCATTGAGCTATAACAACTTTTGGTTTCACGATGATTGAAGAAGATCACTGTGTATATGTCAAGCAGTCCGAAGATAAATTTGTGATTTTATCACTTTATGTGGACGATATTCTATTAGTTGGAAATGACAAAGTTTTGGTTATCACCATAAAAGAATGGTTGCCCTCCAATTTTGAAATGAAGGACATGGGAGAAGCTGCTTATATATTAGGAGTTAAGATCGAAAGAGAGTGATCAAGGAAACTCCTTACTTTATCACAAGAGTCTTATATTATGAAGATTCTTGAACGTTTCAATATGCAGCATTGTAATCCCATTGATACCCCTATCATGCAAAGTGAAGGCTTAAGTATTGAGATGTGTCCTAAGACTCTAGAAGAAATTAAAGTAATGGAAATTGTTCCTTACATTAGTGCAGTCGGAAGTTTGATGTATGCTATGATGTGTACTCGACCCGACATATGTTATGCCATGAGATTGGTGGTCCGATATCAATCAAAGCATACTGGAAAGCATTGAAGAGGATCCTGAGATATTTAAAAGGCATATGGATTATCGACTTTGTTACTAAGAGAGTGATTTATGCCTATTAGGCTATTCATATGCTGATTAGGGTGGATACCTAGATGAATGTAAATCAACTTATGGATATGCATTTTACTCAATGGAGGTGTAATTTTTGGAATAGCAAGAAAAAGACATACACAACCTTGTCTATGATGGAGGTAGAATTTATTACATGTTCTGCCGTAGTGCAATAAGTAGTATGGCTAAAATGTTTATTCAAAAATTTAGCCACTGTCACTAAAGTTCCAACACCGTGATAGTTTATTCGATAGTCAAGTAGCCATTGCCTATGTGAAAGATCCCAAGTATCATGGAATGACGAAGTACATAGACATAAAGAACAACTTTATAAGAGATATAATAGCGCAGAAAGAAGTGATCCTATAATACATTTCAACCAATAGAATGGTTGCTCATTAATTTATGAAATGAAGGACATGGGAGAAGCTGCTTATATATTAGGAGTTAAGATCGAAAGAGAGTGATCAAGGAAACTCCTTACTTTATCACAAGAGTCTTATATTATGAAGATTCTTGAACGTTTCAATATGCAGCATTGTAATCCCATTGATACCCCTATCATGCAAAGTGAAGGCTTAAGTATTGAGATGTGTCCTAAGACTCTAGAAGAAATTAAAGTAATGGAAATTGTTCCTTACATTAGTGCAGTCGGAAGTTTGATGTATGCTATGATGTGTACTTACATATGTTATGCCATGAGATTGGTGGTCCGATATCAATCAAAGCATACTGGAAAGCATTGAAGAGGATCCTGAGATATTTAAAAGGCATATGGATTATCGACTTTGTTACTAAGAGAGTGATTTATGCCTATTAGGCTATTCATATGCTGATTAGGGTGGATACCTAGATAAGCGTAAATCAACTTATGGATATGCATTCTTACTCAATGGAGGTGTAATTTCTTGGAATAGCAAGAAACAGACATACACAACCTTGTCTATGATGGAGGTAGAATTTATTACATGTTCTGCCGTAGTGCAATAAGTAGTATGGCTAAAATGTTTATTCAAAAATTTAGCCACTGTCACTAAAGTTCCAACACCGGTGATAGTTTATTCCGATAGTCAAGTAGCCATTGCCTATGTGAAAGATCCCAAGTATCATGGAATGACGAAGTACATAGACATAAAGAACAACTTTATAAGAGATATAATAGCGCAGAAAGAAGTGATCCTATAATACATTTCAACCAATAGAATGGTTGCTCATTAATTTATGAAGCCTATTCCTAAAGACATATTCTTGACCCATAGGATGTCACTAGGATTGCGTAGAATGTAATATGTGTTATTGTAGAGGGTCATTGGTTTATGTATTTGTGGATATATGTATTGTACTTGTTTGTTTATTAGTGACTTGATGTTTTATCAATAAGTACAAATACATTATGACATATATTATTGAAACATATGTTAGCATGCAATGATTGACTCATTCGCATGAGCAATCACCTCAAGTGCTGTAGTTAGCATGTTGAGATGAGACATTATGTACAAATGAATGCTGAAAAGCAAGTTTAGTACATAAAATAAGATATCGCCTTGATTGGAGTCAAGATGAGGTTTGTGATTTGTTTATAATAAAACTAAACATGATAGTCCCACAATAATGTATGCCTGAAAGATGCTGGATGCGAGTACTTAATTGGGCACTATAGAAAGCGAGCTGATATAGCACTCGAGCTAAACTTGAGTACATGAGAAACACATGTTTAGGCTAAGATCCGTATAGTGGATATATTTAATAAATGACATACGCTCTTATAGAAAGAGAAATCAACTATAGCATGTAATTCATACTACATGTGCATTCTACAACTGACAAGGGAAGGTGAGTGAAATTATCCGTATTTACTTATTGTGTGAGCCCTTGAGATAATTTATAATTTACCTCATTTTGTGCCATATATTACTTTTGAATATGTTCTCGAAGTGAAAGATCAATGTTGCTACTTTAGCATGTTTCTAGCGGTCATGAATAAATATGGCTTTATGGGACGTGTCTAGGAAAGCAATTGTTCTGAAATGGAGAGAGACATGAGTGCAAAGGAAGACTATTATTGTTTTACATCTATCGCATGTATTTACTGGTCGACCAATTATATCGTCTTATGTGGTTGCGGATATAATTGTAAATACATGGTGTTTTTAAGAATAGTCAAGTATAGCCTTTAAGGGATAGGTATATTTGGATTGATGTAACAAAATATGTCAGGGGCATTGTGAGACATCAATTGTTTATTTCTTTTAAGGGTTGTAGCCATTATGTCATCCCTAACAAGTGCATAATTTGAGCTCCTAAGTGCAGATGTACTCACTAGTCGCACGGCTTATTTGCCCGTATGAATTGTTTTGTAAAGTTGATGAATATTGAATGCCTTATATTCTTGATAGAGCGCTATCAAGCCCATCATGTCCAGGTGTGAGATGTAGTATTTTATTAATACGTCCATGATGGGGTGCGATGAGAATGCACCGTTTCATCTTTGATATGCTATGATGGAAAGACACCTTTTGAAAGGGTGTGAGGGAGTCATATAAAAGACTCCTGAAGACAACCGTTGAGATGGTTGGTAGAACGTACGTTCAGAAATTCCTCTCCATTTCTTGTCCCATTTCCATCAAAGAAAAAGAAGGCGTTCAATTTCTCCTTTATGAGAACAATTGGCATTTACGCCGTGGAAATCGAATGCTTTCCTTATGATTGCATTCAAACCAATGTGAAGTATTTTTGTTCGTGATTCATCCGCAATTTAATGATCGTTCCGGGGTAAACTGTTGACTGCACATCAGAAATAGGTAAGTGATCTTCCATCGACATTCTTTCAACACTAACAAAACTAACTAACCTAACTAAGCTAGTTACACTAACCTAGGATTAATTAACTAATCCTCATTAACACTAATCTAACCCCCTAAGTGCAATTAACAACCTAATCAAGGACTATGGGGTTATCTCACAAGATTAAGACGGTGGCGGGCTCACGGCGACGGCAACTCAACGGTGATGAAAACTCGAAACAATCATGTCTTGAATAGAGCTCAATGGCGGTGGTGGTAGCAAGGGGAAGCTCACAGCCAAAGTGAGCTCGGTTTGGCTGCTTGGGTTGGTCGATGGTGGGGCTAGGCGAAGTTGCTGGCAGCGATAGGCTAAGGTGCTGGGCATGAGGTTGAGCTGGAACGGAGCTGCTGCGTCGAGCATGGAGGTGTAGGCGTCTAAACTCTTGAGTTCTGGCAGTGGGTGGATGGCTAGGCGATGAGGGTAAGACAGTGAGGCGGTTGCTGGAGTTGGACCGTGGGCTGATTGTGTTTGCGTGAGAGTTGTTGGTGTGAGGCGGTGGGTGGAGATGATGATGACGTGAAGATGGGAAGCTGCTGAAGATGTGGTGCGGCAATGATGAGGAGGAAGGAAGAACTAAAACCAGGTGAATGGGAAAATGAAGCTGGCGGCAGAGAGGGAGGTGAACACATAAGAGAGGGAGAGAGGGAAATTTGAGAGAGAGAGGGAGAACCATAAAGTCAAACTAGCAACCAATGAGAAGCTTGGAAAAATATCAATTCACTCATGACTATGCCCCAAAGTCTTCATCGTTCAATGTCAATTGCCCAACCAATGAGAAATTAGTCCTAATTTCTCACAAATAAACCATTTTAGGCAACCAAATAACCCAATTAGCCTTCCATCCGAAATTCCATTTCTTTTTTTCCTTTTTTTTGAAAATCATTTTTTTGCAAAATTTCAGACTTGCCAAAAGATCAGATGACATCCTATAAATGAATCGTTATACGCTCAAACATCCGATTCTCGAAATCGAATCCAATTTCGTGGTTAAAATCGACCAAATGCGATTTTAGTACAACCTAACCTATCGGGTAACTTTTAGAGATTTTTGCACGTTTAACCTGTGGTCGATAATTTTTTATCCACGTTTGTGCATCTCTGAATCGTAGACAATTCTCAGCTGTCATAAAAATCGCGAGATTTCAATTTCGTGTCCCGAGTATAATATCGATAGAAAATTAGTTTACTGTCATTCAACGCAAATATTGTAGTCATGCGGAATCACCCACAATTCGACTACGCGATTCCATCAAATCAACTTATATTTATTCACTAATCAATTATAACGGTGTCGTATTGACCCTTACCGGTTATTATGGTCAAGTGGTCGATTTTCGATCGAATTCTCTAGTCTGTTGTGTTTATATTCGTTAATGACCTCACCTAATAGATTAGTTAACTCGTGTGGGGCCAGCTCCGGGTAAAATATTCATAAGTACGTCGACGAAACAACAATTTCATATATTCAAAACGGGGGTCAAATTTCGGGATGTCTTCATGCCACAAAAGTCATATGCCCACCCAATCACAAAATCAGCTCTAATTTCCCTAAATTGAATCCTTTTTGGGCAGCAAATTCCCCTTTTTCCTTTTAATCCGAATTTCATTTTCCCTTTTCTTTTTGTCCGAAAATCATTTTTCCACAAAATTTTCGGACTCGAAGAAAATTCGCCAAAAATGAGACGACGTCCAATAAATAAATCGTGACACGCTTGAACATCCGATTCCCAAAACTGAATTAAATTTCATAATTAAAATCGACCGAACGCAACTTTAGTACAACCTAATCTATCGGGTAGCTTTTAGTGGTTTTAACGTGTTTGACCCGTGGTCGATAATTTTCAATCCATGTTTGTGCATCTTCGAATCATAGACAACCCTTGATTGTCATATAATCGCGAGGGTTCAATTACGTGTCCCGAATATAATATCGATAGATAATCAGGTTATTGCCATTCAATGCGAATATCACAATTGTGCGGAACCACCTATCATTTGACTACGTATTTCCATCGAATCGAGTCATTTCCGTTCACTAATGATTTATAATGGTGTCATATCGACCTTTGCTGAATATTATGGTTGAGTGGTCGATTTCTAATCAAATTATCTAGTCTGTTGTGTTTATATCCCTTAATAGCTCACCTAATAGATTAGTTAACTCGTGAGTGGCCAGCTATGAGTAAAATAACCATAAGCGTGTCGACGAAACAACCATTTCATATATTCAAAATGAGGGTCAAATTTCAGGATGTCACAACTCTTCCCCTCATATAAAAATTTCTTTCTTGAAATTTAAATCATTACAATCCTTCCACAAAAAGGTGGGGGTATTGACATCTCATCGACTCCTCGCTTTCTCATGTGGCTCCCTCCATTCCGTGGTGTTGCCAAACCACTTTAGCTAAGGGGATCTTCTTTTTGCGTAGCACTTGCTCTTTTCGATGGTTACCGAGGGTTACCGAGTGGAGTTTTGACTACCATGCCCTAGGGGGTCAATGGGTCTATGAACTCGTGGTGACCACCGTTTGGGTCAATGAGGGCCTACCTCAGAGGGTACCTTATCGATTCAGAGCGTGATTTCGCTACGGTTTCAATGGATTCCGTGTGGGTCCCTTCTAGAGTTTTGAAATTCTCGCTATGGTAGTCGATGCCTCTTTAGGTGAGAGTGCAGCTGACCCTCCCGATGGTGCTGTAGAGGACCCGATGCCCCCGAAGCCTGTGGAGACTGAAAGATCAATGAATGTGTCCAGCTAGTTGGTCTTAGGACTGCTTCGTTTTGAGAGCCGGTCTTTTGTATGCTTTTGTCTATAGTCTAGTGTTGTATATAAACCGGGGTGTGTATAAAAGTATTCTGGTTGCGAATATGCTTCATGCTTTTCTATCCCGTGTCGGTTGTTGTCAAGGGTTTTGTTTCGCTTCTGTATGTGCATTAAAATGAATGAGTCGGCGACGCATCCTTAGAAGTCGCAAATTTTATTAACCACCGAGGGATGGGCATGCGCTCAAGGTTCGGGGCATGACAAAGGAGCCTTAGAAATTGGCTCCATCCCAGGGCTAACTCAATCACGAACTCGATCTCCCTTTCTAGGGGCAAATCTAGTAATTCCTCAAGAAACACGTCCGAAGACTCCTGCACTGCGGCGATGTCCCCCATTCTTGGTTCCTCAACTGACGTATCAACGACGGTTGCCAAATAACATTGGCAGCCCACCTCTAACAATCAGGCTGGCTCAAGTGACGAGATTAAGGTAATCAAGGGTCCTCCTCAACTTCTAATAAACTCGAAACTTTCATCCGTTAAGGGGTTAAACTGAATCGCTTTATGATAACAGTCTACAGTAGCTCGTTGCTTGATGAGCCAATCCATACCAATAATAACATTAAATTCAAACATAGGCAAAATAGTTAAGTATAACTCTATCTAGTAGTCCTCCTTTCTCTGACCTCATTTCAATAAACTGAAGTTCTATAAGCTTGACCATATTGTCGCTGCGCCACTCTGATAAAATTATCCTAGAAGCATTGCCCCTCCTGTTTGGTGCATAGTTCAATTCAATCCTACCCCCTTCGCCAACCTAAGAAGACTGCCAAGAGCCGCTCCTTATTCAGGCCCTCTAGCGTCGGCGACCGCTCCCCGTCCCCATCGGACCGGGTCATTACAGGCCCACCAGCTTTCATTTGGTTCATTCTCGAGGGTCCCGTTTTGATAGGGACTAACTCACAGAAATATTGTCCTTTTTGGCCTATCCCATACTAAACCTCATGGTTTTATCCTTTGGCGCATAGGCAGGGACTTTCCCAGGAGGTCATCCATCCTAGTAGTGCATTATCCTAGGCTTGCTTATCCTTCAGGTTCAGTGGCACCAACTGGCTTCGGATGTTTAGTCTTAAACCATCCTGAAACCTCTTTGTCCTATCCACGGAAATCTCTTGTGTCCTTTCTCTGGCACCAACTAAAGCCGACATTGCCCTTCTTCGAAGGGTCCTCAGATCAAGATCGCTCATCTTGCATGATCTTTATAGAAACATGCCTTCCGATTCCAACAAGGAATCAGAATTCTAAGCAACCCACACAAAGCAATGAACCAATCACAAGCTTAAGCATAAGGAAAAATGTTTTTCCAAACTATCTCATAACCCATTGCACCTAATCACTCTAGACATTAACCAGGCTCTTAAACCACTTAAACGGGGATGTCACGCCATGAACCTCGAGTACGCGCACATCCCTCAGCAGTCAATTAAATTGTGATGTCCCAAGACGCGTCGCCGACCCATTCTTTTTATCTTTCTATTAAACGCATGCGGAAGTAAATTAAATAAACCCCCGATCAATAAACAAACATATACATAGTAAACACTAGGACAATTTCCCCAAAAACAACGATTTCCTTATCAACTAATTAACCCAAGGAGTTTAATACTTACAAGTCTTTCTATGGCCACTTCCTATCGACCATTTTCAAACACCTACAGGGACTAGGGTTAACCTAAACTCCATTAACAGCAGGGCCAGCCAAAAGGTGTCGCATCTCACACCCACCATATCCGCACTCAGTAGATCTCCACGCTACGGCCTTAGAAAAGTTTAACCATGATGGGGTAAGATAAAATCTCAGCGAGTCAATAGCCTAAACCCCGATTAGGACGCAAATTCACCTCGAAGGCGGCCTGAGCACACACCATGCAAAACTTACCTCGCCTCAGCACGTCCCTACATATTAGTGCATCACATATGCCATTATATATACAACAAGCGTAATTAATAACCATAACACATAATTCTCACCCTCCAGCATTCACATGAGTCCCAATTATAAGGAAAAACTGTTATGGCACGTCCCATACCATGCCTAACAGTTTTACCCCATAATCAAGCACAATATAGCACAATCATACACACGTGTTTCGATTATTATGACCCCTCTGCCATGGCCAACACAAAAATCGGCGATCATCCGGCGTGACTGGGCATTGTCCCACCCCATTGGGCACGGCAACATCTAGCACTCCCCGCCTAGACGGCATTCTGTAAATGAGCATCGGTCTGGCCTCAACTGCGACTCGACATACTGTTCACTTGGGGGCATCCGAACTTAATCGGGCATCGTCCTGCATAAACGCTATCGCGACCTCCTTCTTTCGGCGCCCGATCAAGGGTGGGCGCCTTGTAGAGGCTAATGGTTCGGCTAGGTCTATTTTAGCTTGGACTCTCCCAAGTCCACCAATTCACGACTTAATAGTCCAAGTTTTTAACCTGTAAGTCAATTTTAAAACGGAGTCGCCACTAATCGGTTTGGGATGGGTCGATTAGAAACCCAAGCGAAATACCGGGAGAAATACTCGCTTCTGCGCAATCAGAGAAATTAGGATCGGGGACTTGATTACACTAGTTAATCACTAATGACCTTTCTACTCAATCTTGTTTAAACCCTAAGGCTTTTTGGATTTTTTAGGGATTTTTCATACATTTGTGGAGGAAAAATATTTTTTAAGTATTTTTCTCATTTTTTGACAGAAAAAACATTTTTTGGATTTTCGATCTTTTTGGAAAAACAAGTCTTTTTTGGCTTTTTCTGATTTTTTTTTCGCCTTTTTTTGGGAAAATATGATATATTTTAATTTTTTTATTTATTGAAAATAAGTTATTTTTAATTTATTAAAAATATTATATTTATTATTATAATAATATTAATACTTTTTAAAAAAAACGACCCTGGTCGGATCCTCGAGTTGGGTCCGACCCGGGCTGCGAGATAGGCCCGGCCTAGGATTTTTGTTTTGTTTTTCCTTTTTAAAGAAAACACAAGCAGAGCCCACTGATTTGGCCCATCTTCATTAAGAAAAACCAACCCAAGGATTAACAGGCCCACACGCGCAGGCCCAAAATGGGGGAAACCCTACCCGGATGCTTATCTGGGTCCGACCTGACTGGGGAGGAGCAAACCCTACCCCGTTTGGACCCGATAGGCGCCCCCTCTCCTTGCCCGCGTTTTCGCGGCACTGAAGAGGGTGGCCGAGGAGCTATTGGGCAGTCGGACGACGATGATGATGGCAACGGCGGGCTGGAGGACAGTAGTTGGCCGCTTGACAGGGATGGTGTTGCATTGAAGGGCAGGCCGTTCGACGAGGGTGACGTCGCAGTAGAGCAGCAGCAAGCGAGGCTCGCGTCGGGGGGGAATCGGCGGATGCGACTAGGGTCTCAGTTAGGGGGAAGCGACTGCGACAACATGACTAGCAATGATGGCCAGGGTTTCGAAAAAGGTCACGGCTATGCGGCAAGCAAAGCTGATACCTGTCTGTGGAGAGGGTATGGCGCAGCGGCATTGCTGGTCGGCGAGACAGCGTCGAGGATGCGAGATCGAGTGGAGTCATCAGTGGCGACGGATCAGCTGGAGTCGCCGGTGGTGGAGTAGCAGAGTAGCAATTGCGGCGACAACGGGCCTTTCGCAGATTTGGAGTGGCGGCGGCATCGAGCATGACTCAAGGTGGCGTCGAGGGTGTGACGGAGCTAAATCGACCCCAGATTTGGGCCTTCACCGACCCCTGCTCTCTAAAACCCACTCGCTCAGCCCCTTCCGCCCTCTGATTTCCCTCTTCTGTGGGGGTTCGCTTGCCGGCGGCCTCCCCCGATGTCTCTCGGTGGGAAGTCGTTTAAGCTCACAACCCACTCTCCCTCTCGCTTGCTCTTCAACCTTCCCCTGAAGTCTCTCGGGAGAAGGTTTTCGAGCTTGCGATCTCTGTGTCGCCGGATCTCGGCCTGCTCGTCCTCGGACCCCTTCTAAAGTCTCTCAGTGGGAGGTTCGAAGCTTTGCAGCCCTTGATCTTTCGCTCTCTCTAGGTGTCTTGATGTCGTCGGGAGAGGCCTATTTATAGGCAAGGGGGCGGCCGATCAACGGAGCTTCAACCGCCGGTCTTTGGCTTGCCAACTAGATCCCCGCGGCTGAACCGGCGTCTCATCTCAGTATTAAAGGCACGTATTGAAGGCGCATGCGCGTCGTCATCTCCTTCGGCGGCCTACCTCCGCTCCTCTCTATCGTAGGTTGACCTTGTGCGTGTTGTCGTTGCTACACGTGGCCTGCAGAGGCAGAGAAGGAAGGAGCGAGGAAAAAGAAGAAGGAAGAAGAAGGAAGAAAGAGGCCAGGCTAGTTCTGGGAAAAAAGGGCTGGGCTGGGCGTGAAGGCCCAGCCCCGATGGGCTGCTTCCTTTTTTTTGTTTTTTCTTGTTTTTATTTGTTTTCCTTGTTGTTTTTTGTTATTTATTATTTATTATCTGAAAAGAAAAAATAATAGAAATTAAAGCTAATTAATAACTTAATCAAATTTTAGGTGTCAACAACTTCCCCTCTTTGAAGGTGAGCTTGCAGAGGTTGCATTCAAAGACAAACTGATACCTAAATTTTGTCTATGCAGTAGGTTATATCTTATTTGGGACCTATTGTCCTATGCAGAAAAGAGTAATATAATATTATATGTAGTAAAATAGATAAGAAGATACATGTAATTACTTACTGGGCACGAGCGAGATAAGGGTGCGAATCTCAAGCTTGGAAAGTATCAAGGCATGCTCTTACCTGGTAATGTGAGGAGGTTGCTCTTCCAAGACCCAAACCTTTCTTCGATCGCCTTGATGGGAAATTGCCTTTCCAGGACCCGAACCTTTCTTTGGTCACCTGTTAGAGCAATAAGTAGTTTGTCTAGGACCCAAACCTTTCTTTGGTCGCCTTGACAGGAGATGCGCCGACCTTTCTCAGGGCATCTGTTTGTGGGTGCCTGACCTCAATCAAGGACACCGGTTGGTACCCGACCATTCTCAGGAGATGCACCAACTTTTCTCAGGGCATCGATTTGTTGGGGTGCCTGACCTCAGTCAAGGACACTGGTTGGTAAACGACCATTCTCGGGAGATACGCCGACCTTTCTCAAGGCATCAATTTGTTGTGGTGCTTGACCTCTGTCAAGGACACCCATTTGTACCTGACTATTCTCGGGAGATGCGCCGACCTTTCTTAGGGCATCGATTTGTTGGGGTGCCTGATGTGGCATCCCAAAATTCATGATAGTCTCTAGAAGCATTAAAGTCTATGAATAGGTGAAGGAAGTATCATCAAGTTATATTGTAGCCATTTGATCTATAATTTGCAATGAGATTTATGGCCAAGCTTTTAATGGATAACTATTTGATAGGAAAGAAAATTCTATCATTGGCCATGTGTGTTATAAATTGGAATTTATGGATTTATGACTACAAGTTTTATGGCCATATTATTTTTGTAAGTTAGGAATTTATTTAAGTGGAAGATATTAGTAGATTAAATTAGAGAAGAGTGGGCCAAGACTCTTAGGCCAAGACCAGCCCACGATCACCCACCATTCGGCCATATGGGCCTGGCCCGCTAAGCCCAATGGAGAGGAGGAGCTGCCGTCGACCAAGCTAACCTAAGCCCAGCCGGATTCAAGCCCATCTTACATGGCAATTGCCAAGTGGCACCGGCATGCAAGATCTTGATTGTTAATCATGAGGGGGAAGAAATTAGAGAGTGAGGGGGGCGGATTAGGCGAGGAAAGGGAGAGAAAGAGAGGGAGTCGTCCGAGAGAGAGAGGAGAGAAAGAGAGAAAGGAAAGGAAAGGAAGAAAGGAAGAGATAATAGAGAGGCCGTGCATCCGAGAGGAAGGAGGAGGGCTGTCCGCCGATCGTCCGCCTAGCTCGCCGCCGTTCGTTTGCCGCCTTGCCCGCTGTTTATTGCTATTTTGTGCTTAAATTCGAGGCAAGTAGAGTCCTAAAACCTATCCTTTGCTTGCTGTAATGTGTGTATAGAAGATGGTGAATTTTGGTTGTGATGGAAGTGATGAAATTTCGGAGCTTTGGGGAGAGATTTGTTGGCCTAGCATGCTCTTTCTGGAAAAACCAGTCCGACCGTTCATGAGTTTGTAAGTTGCATGCAACTATTTAGTTGAAATCTCGCTTCGACCTCTTCATGAAAGTTGTAGAGAATATTTTGAGGAATAACATACTAAAATTTTTGATAAAACCAACAAATATTGCTTGGTGAAACGATTTTCCTTTGGAGAAATTAGATCTGGAATTTGTTGTGCTGACCTTCAGTGATTTCGTGGACTGTAAAGTAGATTTTTTTTTTGTGAAAATATCACTTTAATCTCTTAATGAAAGTTGTAGTGAACTTCTTGAGGTAGAACATATAGAAAATTTAGAGGAAATGAAGAAAAATAGGTCGGTGAAATCGTTGTTCTTTGAGGAAACTGAATCTGGGAAAATGTTACTTCGACCTAGTATGATTC
Organism: Eucalyptus dawsonii; assembly: GCA_016097615.1. NCBI lineage: Eukaryota > Viridiplantae > Streptophyta > Magnoliopsida > Myrtales > Myrtaceae > Eucalyptus > Eucalyptus dawsonii. Next base: position 19,923,566 of record CM027872.1, read on the forward strand.
TGTGATTTTTTATAAAATCATCCAGTTAAAATTTGATCATATGTCCTTAATGAAAGTTGTAGGTAATATTCTGAGGAATAACATACTGAAAATTTAGAAGAAACGAACATATATAGGTCAGAGAAACGAGTTTCTTTTGAAAGATGATAATCTGGAAAAAGACAACACCGAGAACAAGGGGAATTAATCTTCTATATATATATATATATATATATATATTAATCTATAACGGTTTGGGTTTTGATTTTTTCATGAGATATTTACCTTTAGGACTTGTCTATAACATGTCAAAATTTCATTTGGGTATTTAATTTAAATTACTTCCGAAACTGTGCAAGCTGAAATATTGAAGTTTTGAAAACTGTGATGCATGGACCGTACTGTTTTGTGTGAGATTCTTTTGGTATGGTGTTTTTCATGAGATATCTGCCTTTAGGTCTCGTCTATAATGTTTCAAGTTTTCAGAATTTATTAATGCCATTTACTAATTTTTCTAGAGTTTTAATTAAAGGAGTGCATTCTGTTTTATGCGAACATTGATGTGTTTTAAAAAATGAATGGAATTTTTCATGTGATGTAATGTTCCGAGTGGTTGATTTTGCTGCATATGTGATGACATATGGAATGTTATATGTCATCAAAAGCTGACCGAGACCCTTGATATTGTTGCATCAAATGCCATGTTGAAATTGAAATACATGTGTAAATATAAATTGAGATAATAACAAGACCGTCGGAGGTGTGAGCCGATGATGCCTCGGGAGTTTCGAGATGCCCGGTGTGTGTGCGTGCCGGATTCCCGGAGTATGTGTGCCGGATGCCCCGGGAGTGTTGGGATGCCCGGAGGTGTGTGCCGGAAGCCTCGGAGGTGTGTGCCGGGGGGATACCTCGTGATGCTAGTTGGGGTACGAGATGCACGGAAGTGTGTGCTAGAGGTTCCTCGCGATGCTAGGTTGGATGCGAGCGATAAATTGTCGAATGCAAACATTGGTCCTTGAAAAGAAAAATGATGTGATTTAATTGAAAGATAAAGATCGGGAATTGAATCATACACATGGATGTATGCTTGATAGCATGGATGATATGAATCTTGGTGATATAAGTTTGGCTACCTGATGATACATGTATAAGTGCATGGTGGTATATGCACGTTGCATATGATATATGCATGGATGTTTAATGATGAGTGCATGGTGATATATGCACGTTGCATAATGATATATGCATGGCTGCTTGATGATATGCATGGCTGTAAGGTGAGGTATGCTTGAACGCATGAAAGATATGTGTTTTATTGTTGATTGTTCTGCTTGACGCATTGTGTAGTTTGGTGGATCTTTACTGCTGAGTGGTTGTACTCACCCCTTTTGGGGATTAACATTTTAGATTAGAAAGATGCATTTGCTACCAGTTGCACACGGTACTTACTATGGTATACCTACTAATGTTGATGTGGAGTGTACGGAGCACATCTGTGTCGGTGCCCCTGGTTTAGTGTTTGTTCTAGTCCATGTCTTGGTGATGTACGATGGGGGTCGTGTTGATGGCTAGGTTATCCAGGAGTTTTTGTCTGTCCATGTCCGGCGTGATGGAGTGATGTTAGGGATGTTGCCGCCGCTGCCGCCCGATGCACTGGGTTGGGTGTGATGGCTCATATAGCTTATGGGAACTGACACTTTTTGGAGATAGTCGACGCTTGTTGATGGAGGGTTGTGCATGTTTGATGTAGAGTCGAGTCCTCTTTTGAGAGATAGCCAAGTATAGTTAAAAATCTTGGCCTTTTTGTTGTACTAACCTGAAATATCCATCGTGAAAATATAAATAGAAGTGACTCGGCTTTGTCTTTTCATTTGGAGCATAGTTGGTGTGCATTGCATTATGGTTATTGGAGTAAGGGATGGTGAGACTCGTTTATGCTTCCGCTAATGAGCTATGCTGGGACCTTTACAAAAATAAAAATATCTATTTCAAAGGGTATCAGTTTGTGAAGTTGTAAGAGATCGAGTAATAGGTACCTGTGGCGACCTCAAGCGAATCGGGGGTGCCACACCTAACCTCCATCAAGGACACCAATTTGTACCCGACCATTCTCGGGAGATGTGCTAACCTTTCTTAGGGCATCGATTTGGTGGGGTGCCTAACCTCAATCAAGGACACTAATTGATACCCGGCCTTTCTCGGGAGATGCGCCGACCTTTCTCGGGGCATCGATTTATGGGGTGCCTGACCTCTGTCAAGGACACCTGATGGTTCCCGACCTTTCTCGAGAGATGTGCCAACCTTTCTCTGGGCATCTATTCTGGAAGATACCTGGACATTCATAGGCATTGAAAGAGTACCTGGATATTCACAAGTACTAACCTGGAGGATATTTGGGCTTTTGCAGGCGTCGAAGGCGTACTTGGATGATCACAAGTGCGAATTTTGGAGGGCACCTGGACATTCACAAGCGTTGAAGGAGTACCTAGATGATCACAAGTACTAGATGCTGGAAAATACCTGATTGCTTGCAGGTATCGAAAGAGTACTTGGATGATCAAAAGTATGAATTCTTGGAGGATACCTGGTTGATCACAGGTATCGAAGGGGTACTTGGACGATCACAAGTATAAACTCTTGGAGGATACCTAGATGATCACAGGTATCGAAGGGGTACTTGGATGATCACAAGTACAACTTTTAAGGAAGAATCAAGGGCGTACCTGAGATATTCGTGAAGGTCTCTCACCTCCTAGTATGTGGAAATATCGAGGATGGGTCTCGCATATTCATGAAGGTCTCTCACCTCCTGGTAGTTGGAATATCGAGGACGTACTTTGGGTATTCATGAATGTCTCTCATCTCTTGGTAATTGGGAATATCGAGAGCACGCCTCACATATTCGTGAAGGTCCCCACCTCCTGGCAACATAAACTTGAATGTAGGTAGCATAAGGCTTACCTGGAAGGCCGCAGGCACTCAAAAGGGCTGGAACACCTGGGTAGCCACAGGTGTACAAAGTACTGGAATACTTGGATGAACACAAGTATTTAATGATATGATCTAGGACCACTCAGGTTGGTCCAAGTGTAAAAAAGCATACCTGGGTAACCACAAGCGCACAATGCGGTGGAATACTTGAATGGCTACTAGTATTCAATGATGCAATTTTGAGGACAACTCGGACAGGTCGAGTGTCACGAAAAGGGAGTATCCGAACGGTGGCCGATACTCAAAGACAAGAGGATACTTGGACAGTCACGATCATTTAAACTTTAATGACAACTCGAACAGGTCAAGTGTCAGCAGAGGGAGCACCTGAGTAATGGCAGGCACTCAAAAATAGGGGGATACTTGGACAGTCGCAAATATCAATACTCTGGGGACAACTCGAATAGGTCGAATATCAATAAGAGGGAGTACCCGACAAGTGGTGTGTACTCAAAGACAATGAGATACTTAGACAATTACAAGCACCCAAACTCAAGGGACGACTCGAATAGGTCGAGTGTTAAGAAGAGAGTACTTGGACAATGGTAGGTATTTTAAGACAAATGGGGATAAGGATATGCTTACCTGGCAATATCTCCGATCTCTGAGAGTATGTCTGCTATTTGCACAGTATGCACATATGATTGTATATGTTGTAAATTCATGAGTTCAAATGAGATTCATGCATGATAATTTTGTTAGTTTTGCATCATCTGATTTCCACTGGGGAAGATTTTGAAAGACATCCTTCATTTAGAATATAGATGTCTTGAGCATGCCAGATAAGAGACTTTTAGTCTGAAAGGACTTTCCGCTCACTCTCATGGAAAAGGCTATCTTGACCATTGATGTAGGATTTATAAGGACCACACTATCTCACTGTCATCATGTCAACAGGGGTCCGAGTATTCTCGCAAGTGGTATGACTTTGCCAATGTGAGAGGTCTTTGTTGAAATTATGATGAAGACTTGGTCAACGGCTCATCAAATGGGATCGTCAAGGTCAGGGCTTTCGGAGTGCTGAACAATCATTTCCATGTTTGCAAGTCAAGAATCGTGCAAAAAGAGATAGAATAATCTTGCTCGTACTTCGTCGAGCGATACTTAGAAACATATGAAATCCTACGTTAATTGAAGTGCCCCTAGTCTGAAGAGACTTTTACAATGGGACGCAATGCAGGCTTGATTCATGTGTAAAAGGGTGAAAGCTGGTGATTGCCTTGGCATTTGTCACCAGTCTTTCTTCTCACTGTCAGATGGAGGCCTTATCAATTGAACCACAACAACAACTTCTCTTGGGAATATAATTGACTGTATTTTTTGCTAGGGGCATTGGCCTTGCTTTTACCAGACACACTGCTTTTTCATGCCCTTATTTTTTTATCCCAACTTTTCATTTATGGGCATTTGACCTTGCTTTTACTAGGTACACTACTTTTTTATGCTCCTAGTTTTTTTTTTTTTCATTTTTGTTGCTTGAGGAACTAATCTAGACAAGTTCAATCGAAGCACCGCTATTTAGACTCTTGAGTCTTCATCTTCAGCCGGCGCTCTAGGCTATGACAATAACTTCTGCTTTGTGTCGGTGTGAGGGTAAAATTACAGATTCACTTGGGTTGTACAATGCATACAAGTGCATAGAGAAGGAATTGCTTTTTGCCATTCTAAGACACTTAAATTAACACGAGTGCTCATACACAATAAAGACACCCGAAAATTGATGCAAGTGCTAGCAAGAAAATTTCTATCTCTTTTCTCATCTTGTGATGCTGCTTCACCTCCGATTTGCCCCATATGGGGTGGTTCTTGACGGGGGTAGGATAGAAATTTCACCAGTGTATGAGGCTCAATGGGGTGAGCGATGGAATGCCTCTCACCATTTTGGTTATTATACCATTGACGAGAGAACTCTTTACCTTGCAGCCATGGAATCTTCTACACTTATCTCACAAGTGTATAGATAGGGGACTGTGTAGGATATAGCTTGCCTATCATCATTCTAACGTGCCTCATCCAGCATGCTCAATCAATCTTGTATTCTTCAATTAGCTCTCTATTATAATAATTCTCAATGGAATCAGCGATTTAGACAAACAAACTCATCATGCAAAATCCATTTGGAAAAGGTATGCAACATTTTAAATGTGATGGAGTTTGTACTCTCAAAACAAATGAATGGTTTTTACTCAAAAAAAGCCTTATTGACAACTTTAGGGGCTAACATAATGGTGTTTCCAAATATGTTAGATTTTGAATGTCAAAAGGGTTATTTGCAAATGGGTGTCGATGGTTGTCCCTATTGATTAGGGATATGACACATGAATGATCAGCCAATGATTGGGAATCTGATCGGGCATCTTTGTTTTTGCCCCTGCAGAAGAGAAGATGTACAAGTAGATCAATTAGTCTGGCCAAAACTAAATGTGAGTTGAGGCCTGAAGATTTTCTGTCATTTGCTTTGGTGATTACTCAGGACGCCATTTCACTTAGGAGAGCTTATCAGAGTTTGACATGTCTTTCTTTGATTTGTTATCTGCATTTTTTTATGGTCAAGTGATCCTGCAACAGATAAAAGGGATCATGTTAGTCAGAAGCTCTTTCAAGAGTCGAATAACTTGGAAGCGATACAACATTACCCTTCACTAGTTTGCAGACGATTGGATGGACCTGAAGTGCAAGTGGGACACGAAGTCCTATGTCTTTTGCTTCGTTAGGTAACTTGCTCTCTCGTAATTTGCAGGCGCAAGAGAAGCAAAAACTTATTATTATTATTATTATTATTTTTTTTATTTTTTTTTACCAAGCGGCTAACTACCACGTCGGGGATTCGAACCCCCGACTTCGGACCATTTTGCTTCTTCCCGGATACCACTCGGCTAGAGGCACCGACGGTGTCCGTAGGGCGCTTCTTTTTTTTATTTAACCGAACCGGCTCTTGGACAACACGTCCTTTCATACCAAGTTAGGTAAATCGATATGGATCATTTGATTTGCCCAAATTAACCATTAAGCTTGTTTCTTGAATCCTATGCTTCCTATTAATAGGAGAAAATATGTCAAAAGTGAGTTCAGATATTAGGAGTATTGGAAACAATACCAAATTACTCTTCCCCAGAGTTTATATTTGCTAACTCCTAGGGATATTTGAATGTCAATGGCTGCCTTTTGTCTTTGACACAATTCAATGTCTCTTTTGATTGGCTCTCCTCATTTGTGGCCCTGTGTACATGATTGATGATTTGCAATGCCTTCCTTCTGTGGAATTCTGTCTTTGACCATATGACCATTAGCAGCATAGAACAAAGTCATGTATTTCAAGCTTCTATGGAATCTGCGATGGACAATCAAGACTTCCAATTCTCTGATGGCAATCACTTCTTGGGAGATCATGTGTCTAGAGCATGAAGTGAGGTTTCTAGGCCCTAAGTCATCGTCTGAAATAAGGGGCTAGAGACTGCCTCAACTGTCTAGATTTCCTCTCTCTTGATAGTAGCCAATTCAAAGGAAGATGAGAAATTTCTTCTTTGTGCTTCTTGGCTCGTTGAAGCTCGAAGTCCCATCAATGAACTTGCGACATCCTGCCTTGAGCTATCATGTTATGCATGCTTCAAGTTCGATAGTATGCCTGTGCCTATTATGTCCTATCCTTCGTCTCCTGTAGATGGAAGAGAGAGGATGTCATTTTCAACATTATGTTCAGGGAATAGGACTTACCCTTTTGAAACGTGATGATCCTTTCTGTTTGCCCCCGCTTTCTTGGAAGGGAGTTTTTGAATTTGGCGAGCTTACACGATGTGCTAGCTTTAGATGTCTCGTGGTCACACTAAGTCAAATGGGATGATATTCTGAGACACGAAGTGAGTGAGTCAGAAAGACAAACATGATTAAATTTACCATTTTGTTTTGACGAAAGCTTTTGGTAATGAAATATTTTTTGTTTTCAAAAGTATATATCTTTGGGGGGAAGAAAGCATGAGGAAGCCCAGCCCTCAGTATTCTCCTTGGATGGTATTTTCTTTTTATGGTTGGATAGCATCACTGGGCAGGTTTGGGATACTGCCTCATGCTTTTGAAATATTTTCAACTTTATTTAATAGGTGGATTTACATTTTGGAAGAGTGATTTCAAAAGTTAGTTCCTCAAGCGGAACTGATGTTGAAAAAAGAACAAGCCAGACTTAAGAAAGATGTACCGGTTCCCACGTTGGGGAGTACGCGAAGAAATTAAAAAGGGTTCTACTTGAACAGGCTTGCACCCATTTCCTCTTACTGTCCTTCGTTGATGGCACCCATGAAAATGTCTCCAAACATGGTGGTCATGTCATCTGGCCCCTCTTTCTTTGTTGCTAAGGGTGGTACTTCATTGTCTGAATAATACCCAGCCTCCACCAGCCCCTGACAAATATCAGCAGTATGTGCTTTGACATTTCTGCTCTGACTGTCTTCAGAACTGAATACCGCATTTACTTTGTCGGTTTGATTAGGGAGCGAATTGCTCTGGAATGAGAAAGCTTTAGTGTCTAATAGGTTTTGGATTCGACTCTTGAGAGCGAAGCACTCATCAGTCGAGTGTCCGACTTCTCCCATGTGATAGTCACATTTTTTGGACGGGTCATAGCTGGAGAAGTTCTCTATGTTTGGTTGCTTTGGCTCAGTCGAGAGAAGGTTCTTATTTCAGAGGACTGCCAAAACCTGTGATAAAGATCCGGGAAGTGGAGTAAATTGTCTCCTACTGCTGTAACGCTGGGATGGTTGATGTTTGGTGGTCTGTTGTTATCCTGCCCTTGTCTAAATTGTTGGAGGATGATTACAGGTTGCATTGACATTTATTAGGGGTTCTTTGTCTTTCTTCATGCTGGGCCTACTTGTGGGTGCAGATTCAGTGAACCAACCATCCCTCAACCCTATCTTGATTTGTTCTTCTACTAGAATGAGTTGACTAAATGATTGAGCGATCATGGTTACCATTTGATTGCGATGCTCATAGGGGAGGGTTTTGATAAATATCTTACTCAGCTCAAAATCGATTAGTTCGGGACTAATTTGGGTGGCTAGATTTCTCCGTCTAATGGCATACTCTTTGAATGATTCATACTTTTTCTTCTTGGTACACTCAAGATCCTCTCGAGAAGAGGTAATTTCCATTATGAACTCATATTGCTTGAGGAATGCCTCACTCACTTCGCTCCATGTTTCAAGGAGGTTTATGTTATTTGTGATGTACCACCTCAAGGCAGGACCTACTAGACTTGATTGGAACAACTGGATCATCAAGGGTGCATTATTGGTGTGTTGGGCCATCCGAACTAAGTACATTTGCAAATGAGTTATTAAGCAAGTCGTGCTGTCATACTTTTCAAATTCGGGCATTTTGAATTTTTCTAGCACTGTGACTTTGGAATAAATGGAGAGGTCCGTCGAAGTAGGATCTTGGAGGTCTTGCAGTTGTTTCAATCTCTCCTCAAGCTTTTCGAGACGTTTGTCATGCTCAGTTTTAGACAAACTATCTGGCTTAGCTTTCTTAATCGCGGTTTGGAGTGGATCATCCTCCAATTCGGGCATGTTATCATCGGTATCTCCACCTTGATCACCCATGGTAGATGATTGTGGCAAGTATACCTCGATTGAGGCCGAGGCAGGAGTAAGCTTGCTCTGGATGGAGTCAATCTGCTTTGAGAGTTGCTGAAGCATATTGAAGACTTGCTTCATTTCGCTTTCCACGACCGTAATACGGCTTGGTACATTTTCTTGGGCCATTCTTGCTCTTGCTTTTAAGCGAGTTTGGATCGGTGAACATTGACGCTCTGTGATTAACTGTCCATGAATAAGCAAGCATGTGTGAATATAAGGCGTAAATAGGGAGTCAGTCCATGATGACGACCTAATCCTACCCTTTTGTTTGTTTATGAAAAGCTTGTACATGTAAAAGATTTCCTAAGCATAGATTGAAAAAAGGGCATGTGACATGTTCGCATGGACTAGAAAGATACTCAATTTGAAAGGTGAAAAAAAGTATGAATTGTAACAAATTTTCAAAAAGACTTCTATCCCTTTTGAAGCGAATGACTTTGAAGCAAACAAAAATTCTTGCAGAAAGGGACTTTGTAACATGCTTGAGAAAAAAACACCAATTGAAAGTAATTTCCTTTGCCAATGCTCTCTTCTCTTTTTTTTTTTAAGAAAAAAAAACTTTATGACAATTATTTCCAAATTTAAATGACCATGGTATTAAATCCTAGACTAATCATGGACTGCTCAATATATACAGGAAGGTAAGTAAATTGCAAAGTGCACAAATAAAAACTTACTTCATGTGAGAAAATTGATGACAATCACATAGACATGTGCATGATGTGTGTGGCTTGATTTCTAACTAAGAAGGTTTGTTGAAATTAAAAAGGTATCCGCCCGTCGCAGTCTCGCGTTAGCAACGTACCCTCTTAACCTCGGCTAGAGAAATTTGGGGAAAAGAAAGGCAACCTCATAACACAGTCTCATGTTCGAAGCTGTATCTTTCTTAACACCATCCTAAATATCCTACGGCGGCCCAGGTCCGGCAACCGGGTTGTGTGTGCCATGTGTAGTGCCAAAACAGTAAAGCAGGCATAATAATTTATAATCACAAAACAATCTATTTTAACCAAAATTAAAATAAACATTTAAGCTACTGACCTGCATAAAGAAAAAAGACAAAGCAAGTCAGTAAATTGCTTAAACAAGATAAAACGGCCTAAGTCCTAAAAAATTCTCCCCAGTGGAGTCGCCAAGCTGTCGCGACCTCTTTCTTTCGGCGCCCGATTAAGGGCGGGCGCCTTGCGGGGTCTAATGGTTCGGCTAGGTCTATTTTAGCCTGGACTCTCCCAAGTCCACCAATTCATGACTTAATGGTTCAAGTTCTTAACCTGTAAGTCAATTTTAAAATGGAGTCGCCACTAATCGGTTTGGGATGGGTCGATTAGAAACCCAAGCGAAATACTAGGAGAAATACTTGCTTCTGCGCAACCAGAGAAATTAGGATCAGGGACTTGATTACACTAGTTAATCACTAATGCCCTTTCGGTACCTAATCTTGTTTAAACCCTGAGGCTTTTTGGATTTTTGAGGGATTTTCCATGCATTTGTGAAGGAAAAACATTTTTTAGGTATTTTTCTCATTTTTGGACATAAAAAGCATTTTTTGGATTTTCGATCTTTTTGGAAAATACAAGTCTTTTTTGGCTTTTTCTGATTTTTTTGGCCTTTTTTGGAAAAATAAGATATTTTTATTTTTTATTTTATTTTTGAAAATAAATTATTTTTAATTTTTTAAAAAATATTATATTTATTACTAAAATAATATTAATATTTTTTAAAGAACGACCCGGTCGGATCCTCGGGTTGGGTCCGACCCGAGCCGCGACCCTAGATTTTTGTTTTGTTTTTCCTTTTAAAGAAAACACAAGCAGAACCCATTGATTTGGCCCATTTTCATTAAGAAAAACCAACCCAAGGATTAACTGGACCACACGCGCAGGCCCAAAATGGGGGAAACCCTACCCGGATGCTGATCCGGGTCTGACCCGACTGGGGAGGAGCAAACCTCACCTGGTTTGGACCCGACAGGCGCCCCCTCTCCTTGCCCGCGTCTTCGCGGCACTGACAAGGGTGGCCGAGGAGCTACTGGGCTGTCGGACGGCGATGATGATGGCAACGACGGGCTGGAGGACAGCAGCTGGCCGCTTGACAGGGATGGTGTTGCATTGAAGGGCAGGCCGTTCAATGAGGGCAACGTCGCGGTAGAGCAGCAGCAAGCGAGGCTCGCGTCGGGGGGGAATCGATGGACGTGGCTAGGGTCTTAGGTAGGGGGAAGCGACGGGGACAACGTGACTATCGATGACAGCCAGGGTTTCAAAAAAGCTCATGGCTACGCCGCAAGCAGAGCTGATACCTGTCTGTGGAGAGGGTATGGCGCAGCGGTGTTGCTTGTCGGCGAGACCGCGTCGAGGATGCGAGATTGAGTGGAGTCATCAGTGGCGATGGATCAGCTGGAGTCGTCGGTGGTGGAGCAGCAGAGTAGCGGTTTCGGTGACAGCAGGCCTTTCGCAGATTTGGAGTGGCGGCGACATCGGGCACGACTCAAGGTGGCGTCGAGGGTGCGACGGAGCTAGATCGACCCTAGATGTTGGCCTTCACCGACCCCTGCTCTCTAAAACCCACCCGCTCAGCCCCTTGCGTCCTCTGATTTCCCTCTTCTCTGTGGGTTCGCTTGTCAGCGGCCTCCCCCGATGTCTCTCGGTGGGAAGTCATTTAAGCTCATGACCCGCTCTCCCCCTCGCTCGCTCTTCAGCCTTCCCCTGAAGTCTCTCAGGAGAAGGTTTCCAAGCTTGCGATCTCTGTGTCGCCGGATCTCGGCCTACTCGTCCTCGGCCCCCTTCTAAAGTCTCTCAGTGGGAGGTTCGAAGCTTTGCAACCCTTGATCTTTCGCTCTCTCTAAGTGTCTTGGTGTCGTCGGGAGAGGCCTATTTATAGGCAAGGGGGTGGCCGGTCGATACAGCTTCAACCGCCGGTCTTTAGCTTGCCAACCGGACCCCCGCGGCTGAACCGGCGTCTCATCTCAGCATTAAAGGCGTGCATTGAAGGCGCATGTGTATCGTCCTCTCCTTCGACAGCCTACCTCTACTCCTCTCTATCGTAGGTTGCCCTTGAGCGCATCGTCGTTGCTGCGCGTGGCCTGTAGAGGCGGAGAAGGAAGGAGCGAGGAAGAAGAAGAAGGAAGAAGAAGGAAGAAAGAGGCCGGGCTGGTTCTGGGAAAAAAGGGCTGGACCTGGGCCCGTGCAGAGGGGGAAAAAGGGAAAGAAAAGGGGGCTGGGTGTGTGGCATCCCAAATTTTTTTTTTATGACAACCCCTGGATATACCATGAACCATGAGTAGGTAATGGAAGTGCTGTTTGATTTTGTATTAGCCATTGAGTTGACGAATTTCAATTAATTTGAGGCCGAGCATTGTAAAGGAGGATTGCTTGGATGGAGACATATCTTTAAGTGACCCAAGGATTTATTAAAGTGCAAATTGATATAGAAACCTTATTCTTGGTGGTGCACTTTATAAGTAGAATTTTATTGATTTAAATTATAAAGTTTTGTGGGCTTATAAGTTGAAATTAGAAGTTTACTTAAATAAGGGTTAAATGGAGTAGGAATAGGAGAGGGTGGGCTGATTTTTAGGCCCAAAAGCCCGTCCAACCAGCCCACGCCAGCCCCTTGGTCGACCGGCCCATGAAGGCCCAAGACCGGCCCAAACCTACAAGCCCACAAGCCTTGCATGCGAGCTGCCAAGTGGCATGGGGGTTGCGCAAGGTGTGGCTGCCCCCATTGGCCATCTTGGGCGGCCACATGCAGCTGCAATGATTGCATTGAGGGGGGAATAAAAGGAGGAGAGTGACCGGTTATGGGGGGTTGTCGTCCATAAGGAGAGAGAGAGAGAGGGTTGCCGAGAGAGTGAGGAACCGAGAGAGAAAGGAAGAGGCCGCGCGAAGGAGGAAGCCCGCTCGTTTGTCGTCCATCGCCGTGCGTCCGTCGCCGTCTGTGTGCCGTTGTTTGCTCGGTTTGGAAGCCAGTTGGGATCCATATTCTGCTCTTGCATGTGTCTTGCATGTGTGTTTGAAGTGATGGTAAATCTTGGATGTTTAGGGTGTGAGAAACCGAAGCTAGAGTGTGTTGTTCTTTGAAAATGTATTCAGTTTTCGTCTAGACCGCCTGACCCCGAACATTGTAGAGGCTTGCATGTGGGTTTTTAGTTAGATTTTGGCTTTGAATTCTTCACAAAAATTGTATACAACATCTCAAAGTATAACATACTAAAATTTGAGATAAAACGGTTGAGTTTTGAGGGGTGAAACCCTCCCTCTACGAAAAGGCTAGATCTGAAACTTTTTCGTCGACCTCTTGGTGGTTTTGTGTGTTGCGTGTCACTTTTTACTAAGAATTTCACTTCGACTTCTTCACAAAGGTTGTAGAGAACATCCTGATGATTAAAATACTCAAATTTGAGGTAAAACGAGTAAGTGTAGCCTAGTGAAATGATTTTCTTTTGAAGACGGTAGATCTGGAAGTACGGTACTGGACTCCCGAGACTTCGTGGACTAAATGGTGACTATAATTTGAGAATCTCACCTATATCCCTTAATGAAAGTTGTATTGGACCTCTTGAAGAAAAACATATCAAAATTTCACAAGAAATGAAGAAATATAAGTAGGAAAAACCTCGATTTTTCGGAGACAGCTATACTGGACTGTTCGGTACTAGGAACAGTAGTTTCGTCCGTCTATAGTAAATTATCTAGGACGAATCTGTCCTAGATGTCTTCATGAAAAATCTACTTTAAGATCTTGAATATAACCTGGTAAAATTTCATAATTTTTGGAGGTCATTCGGGTATTTTAATGGAAATATTTCAAGAACTGCACGATCTGACTTTATCCGAATTTGGCATGCTGTATTGTGTGAGCCATATCTTATTGTGTGAAACTCTTTTGGGCACGTATTCTTCATGAAATTGCTACCATTATGTCTTATCTATCACATGCTCTGATTTTATGATTTTTAAATATCCATATATTAAATTTACATGTTTTCCGAAACTGTGCAAGCTGAAATTTGCTAAATCTCAAAAGTCATGATGTATGGATCATTTTAAGTTGCATGGATCCCATGGATTGTATCTTACTGCATGTATGATGATGATTAGAAATGCATATGAGAATCAAATGATGAAAATGATCATGTCTGCCATCACATCATATGCCATGTTGAAATTGAGCTATAACTGAAAATGTGAACTAAGATAAGTGAGAAGGTCGTCGGAGGTGTGAACCGACGATGCCCCGGGAGTGTCAGGATGCCTGGCTAGAAGGGTAAAGGCCGGTTGCCCGGTGGCATTAAATGGCTGGATGTTAGAGGGTCCTCAGGAGTTTCGAGATGCCCAAAGCGTGGGGAGCCGGAAGCCCGACAGGTATTGTGCAGGGGGATGCCTCGTGATGCCAGTTGGGGTACGAGATGCCTGGCAGGTATTGTGCCAGAGGGTTCCTTGCGATGCCAGGATTGGATGCGAGCGATAAATGAAGGATGCAAACATTGATCCCTAGAAAGAAAAACTGATGAGATTCTTGTGAAAGATAAGAATTGAAAGTAATCATGTGCATGGTTGTATGCATATGGCATGATGCATGATCTGCTTATGAAAATAAATTGATGCTATTTGATATCGAGAATGCGATCATGATGGCTTGAATGGATCTCATGGTGATGCATGCTTGATAGCATGGATGATACGAATGCATGGTGATATATGCACGATGGCATGGCAAGCTATGCATGACTGCATGGCACTATATGCACGACTGCATGGTGATGTGTGCTTGATAGCATGGATGATATGAGTGCATGGTGGTATATGCATATTACATGGTGATATATGCATGAATACCTGATGATGAGTGCATGGTGATATATGCACATATGGTATGGGTATGCATGAATGCCTGATGATGATGGCATGGTGATATATGCACATATGGTATGGGTATGCATGAATGCTTGATGATGATGGCATGATGATATATGTATGGTCGTGAGGTGAGGTATGCTTGATATGCATGAATGATATGTGCTTTGTTATGATGCCTTGATTGTTCTGTTTGACGCAACGAGTGGTTTATTAGGTCTTTTACCTGCTGAGTAGTTGTACTCACCCCTTTTGGGGAATAACATTTCAGACTAGATAAGATATCTTTGCTGCCACTACCACCGGTAGATGGATTGAGTGGTTGGATATGACTGTGAGGAGAAGGATAGCAAAGGAAGGAACTTTTGGACGCCAACACTGATCGATGGACTTTAAGTATACGACTGTTGGAAGAGATGTCGATCATCTTTTGAAGTATAGCCAAGTATAGAAAACCATGGCATTTTGATGTACCGATGAATGAAGTCCATCTGGTTTAAGTAAATAAAAGTGTTGGGCTTTTACCTATAAATGTTTAGTTGGTGTGCATCGTTTTCTGAATATAAGGAAGGGAGTTGATGGATGTGCTTCCGCCATATGAATTGCGCAAGGGACCGATAATAAAAGATGTAAACCCCCATGATTGTATGGACCTGCTGCAATTGAAATGGTATCAAAGTGTCATGTCATTAGGGAAAGTGAAAGGTAAGCGAACGTGGCGACCCCAATCGGATCGGGGGCCGTCAAGGGGTGCCATAGGGCGCGAAGGCCTAGCCCGATGGGTTGCTTCCTTTTTTTTTTTTTTTTTTTTTTTTCTTGTTTTTATTTGTTTTTATTTGTTTTCCTTGTTGTTTTTGTTATTTATTATTTATTATATGAAAAAGGAAAAATTAAAGAAGTTAAAGCCTAATTAATAGCCTAATCAAAATTTAGGTGTTAACAAACGCATTAGGATAGGTTCCATTAAGTGACCATACAAGTACATATTTAGCCAAGAACATCATGCTTTGCGTTCAAATGCCTTGTTTTCAAATAATGAACTTGGCCAATTTTTTTTTTTTATTACCCAGGAAACCCCAAAAACTGGCAGCCGGCAGGAAGAACCTGAGGGCAGCACAGGTGAAACCACCACCCCATGCCATCAGGTAAGTCACCACACACAGTGCTTCGGCCTCTCTGCTTCGCAAGGGCTTCGAACCTTGGCCCCCTGAGGGGAAGGGCAAAGGATCTACCATCTACGCTGCCACGGTCGGTGGTACTTGGCCAATTTTTCTTATTAAAAATCCTGGTAAAATAATTGTCCATGACCACCTATTCAAAATTGAACCGTGAAACTTAGTACACTCGCATTTTAAAACTCCACGGTTTTATATAGTACATAAAAGTTGGCATCAAAACTTGACACTTTGCATTTTTCTATTTAATTGCCCATAAAACCGAGTTTTGTATTAAAAATCAATAACTACCATCAAGCAATCAATTGCATATCATAGTACATATAAGCCACCAAAATCATGCATAATTCCATCGTAGAAAACGAGCGTAAAATTCTATGTAATTCCTAATCCGTCACTAATTATGCTAATTACGATTAAATAAATAAAATGTGATTAATTTAGTAAATCGTGATTAATTAAGTTAATCCAACTTAATAAACCTAGCCAAGATTAATTAGCCTAACCATGATTACTTAACCTAACCATGATTAACTAACCTAACCAAGCTTGATTAACACTAATTTAGGACTAACTAAAACTAATCCTCATCAAGACTAATCTAACCACCCCAAAGCGTAATTAATAGCCTAATCAACGATTAAGGAGTTAACTCACAATTTTCGACAACGGTGGGCTCGCGACAACAGTGACACAACGACGACGAATACACGAGACAACCACAGCTTGCACGGAGGCTCGACGGTGGCTGTTACGGCCCAACAAGCTCTCGGCCAAGGGGGCTTAGTTTGGAGTTGGTTGGTGGAGGTGACTATTGGCAAGGCTGCTATTTGGCAAAGCTAGGCGCCGGTGCTGGACGTGGGACGAGCAATTGGCAATGCTGGAGTTGGACGATGGGCTGGTGATGGTGGAAAGGTGGCGGGTTGAGCAACTTGGCAAGGTTGGTAGTTGCGGCTATGGTGGTTGCTTGGTGAAGTTGCTGGGCTTCGGTGGTGGCTGGCAGTGTGGAGATGCAGTAGCAGCAACAATGGAAGCGGATGATGGGTGGTGCGATTGCTGGATGTGGAGGGCTGTAGGGCTATGGAGGTGGTGAGGCGACCGTAGAACGGTGTTGGTGAGCTGGTGGTGTGAGGAGCTAGGCATGTGAAGTTGCGATGGATGATGAAGAATGGAGTTGGCATGGGTTGACGGTGGAATGATGGAGTTTCGGTGGGTGCTGGTGGATGTGCTGGACGGTTGATGGCGTGAAGGTGGATGCGACGGTAAAGAAAAATAAATAGAAATGGAGAAGATGGGATACTAGAGGCGTGAGGGAGAAATGGGATGAAGAAGATGGTCAACTGTAGCAAGGAGGAGTTCACGCATGGGTGAGAGAGAGAGTGTGAAATCCTAATTTTCAACCTTGTTTTTGATGAAATGAAATGAGCTTTTCATCAATACGCCTATGGCCTTTTCTCTGAGTTGGCCACTCATGAGATAACTAATCTATCAAGTGAAGCTGTTAAGGGGTTTTAACGCGACAGACTTGAGAATTCGACCAGAAATCGACTGCTTGACCATGCTAATCTGCAAGGGTCAATACGGCCTAGTCAAAATCGATTAGAGGCCAGAGATAGGTCGGTTCGACAAAGGCATGTAATTAAAGTATAGGTGACTCCACCTAATTGCAAATTTTACGTCGAACGACACCAAAATTGATTTTTCTGTCATTTATGTACCCTGTGCCCGTAATTGAAACCTCGAGATTTTCATGACAACTAAGAGTTGTCTATGAGTCGAAGATACACAATTTGAATCGAAAATAATTGACCACGGGTCCAATGCACTAGAAATTCATAAAAGTTACCCGATAGGTGAGGTTATGCTAAAATCGTGTCCGTTTGAAATTAACCACAAAATTGAACCCGATTTGAAGAATCGAAAGTTCCAGTATGTCACGATTTATTTTAGGAACGTCAACTAATCCTTCGAAGAATTTTCGGTAAGTCCGGGATTTTCGGCGAAAAATCAAGATATGGCAAAATTGAACCGAGAAATTAAGAGGTCTGTTTTTGAGTGAGTTTTGGCATCCAAGATGGGTGTTTTGGTGAGGAAAATTATGGAATTGAGTGTGGACTTCCTCCTTGACCTTTTTGCCATTGAATTGGATTGAATTGGAGAGGAATTGAGTTGAATTAAAGGTGAAATGTCACAAATTTTGTAGGCCATGGGGGCTGCAACATTTGGACCTCTTTGGTGGCTTGTTGGGGAAGCTTGGGAGGGGAAAAGTGGCTGTGGATGAGGCTAAAGCTGGTGTGGGCAGCCACTCAAGTGTTCTTGACATTTTGGTGAGCATTGATGGCTCTTGTTCCCCCCTTCAAGCTGCAACTCCTTCTTCCTCTTCTTCTTCATCCATTCTCCTCCATTGTTACTGTTTTAGATCCCTAGAACCAGCTAGGACTAGCAAAGAACCAGCTAGCCTCATCGAAGCCAAGCCGTCGCACGCTCGATCTCCCTCGCACGCCTGTCAACCACCGCACGCCGTCTTGGTAGTCCGCCGAGCCAGCCGTTGCACCGCGCATCCAAGCCGTTGCTCACCATCTGCTAGGCCTCCGTCCAGCTCGTCGAGCTTTCTCCACCGGCCATCCAAGCTGCCGTTGCCTCCGCCTGCATCTTGTTGTTGCCATTTGCCACCTGCCTGGCCGTTTCCAGCCGTCGTTGCCGCTCAGTCTAGCCCCTTCCAGCCAGCCACAAAACCGAAGTTCCAGCTGGGTGCTAAGACTTCGTGGACCTTTTTCGGGCCCTTCCGAGCCTCTTTAGGCTTGAGTCTTGCTTGCCTCCATGTAGCCGTCGCCGTGAACTTATCGGCTCGCGAATCCAGTGAGTTTACTTAATAAACCTTGCTTAGGAGGTTAATTATGCTTAGAGTAGCTTTAGTTTAGGATAAGATTGGTTTAGGTGATTAGATTAGTGTAATTAGTGATTTAGTTAGCTAATTAGGCTAATTAAGTGGTTAGATTAGCTTAGTTAAGGGCTAATTAGATTGTATAATTTATTTAGCTTAGTGCATTATTTAATTAGGTCCAATTAGGTGGTTAGATTTGTGTATTTGGCTTAATTAGGCATTTATCAAATTATTTTGCATTTATTTAATTATTTTTGTAATTCATTTAATTATTTAATATTTTTCGAAAATTATACCGGGATAGCGATTGTTAGAATTTTGTGCTGATTGTCGTGGTGTAATCAATTTATACAATTGAGTGCTAATTTGTGCAATTGAGTGACGATTGTAAATTTTGAGTTATTATTTCAAAATTATGAAATTTTGGTATTTAATTAGAAAATACCAGTTGTTAGGTTTTGATACAAAAATGTTTTTAAGTACTATATCAAATAGTGAGATTTTAAAAGGAAGAATATGAATTTTTATGGCTCAAATCGACCGTGTACCCACACACGATTATTTTACTGGGTGTTTTTAATACGAAGAAAATAGGCCAAGTACATTATTTAAATTAAGGCATTTGTGTGTGAAAAACAATGTCCTTGGCCGAGTCCGGATGTCCGTGTGAGCACCTAATACCCTGACACATTTATGCAAGGTAGTGAATCCGTCTTGACGCGTTTATGTGGGACGATGCTCCTATATGGAATGCCCTTGACAACGAATGTTGGATCGTGGTAGAGGCCAGACCGATGCTCCTTCAAGAATGTTGTCTAGAGGTAGACGTTACCGTGCTCGATGGGGCGAGATGACACCCGGCTATGCCAAAAGACCACTGACTGTTGAGTCAGTCGTGCCCATGGGGCCATAATCAATTGGAAAACATGAATAAGTGTTTTAACCGCGTTTGGTTATGGGACTAAATTATGCGGCACGGAATGGGACGTGTCATGACGATTTGTCCTTATAATCGGGACCCCTATGATTGATAAAGATATGAATTGAGGCGTTCCAATTATTGAGTGTTATTGCTATATATATCCGTTATACGAACTGTACTGATGTGTAGGGAGGAATTGACGCAATGTGAGTCTCATTGGTTATGTGATTAGGCCGCCTCTAGGTGTATTTTCTTCCTAATCGAGGTTTAGAGCGTGAACTCACTAAGACATTGTCTCACCTCGTCGTGGGCTTAATCTTTTTCAGGTTCTTAGATGGAGGCACATCACGTGTGATATGGGGTCTTGCAGACGATGGAGTTTGAGTTCACCTACTTTCCTATTCCAGGGACTACCTTGAGACGGGAGTTGGTTGAGACCACGGTTTGGATTAATGAGGGCCTACCTCAGTTGGTACCTCATAGATTCATAGTGTGGTACATCAGCTTTCCTCAAGGGGGTTAGGAGAGTCCCCTTATGGGTTTTGACGGGCCTCCTGTTGGGACTGGGCAGTGGGAAGCATGTCATTTGATGGATCTCGACACTCCTAATGGTGTCATGGTGGACCCGGAGCCCATGGTTGTAGAGCCCGGAGTTTAGTGAGCTCAGTAGCTCCTTTTGGTTTAGACTCCTCTGTATATAAACTCAAAGTGTTTATAAAGTGTGGCTATTGTGAATTTGATTGTCTTACTTTTCTATCCCATGCCGAGTATTGTTTGGGGATCGTTTTATTTTGCTTCCGTATGTGCTTAATTGATTGGGTCGGTGATGCATCCTGGGAACGTCGCAAATTTTATTGACCACTGAGGGATGTGCGCACACTCGAGGTTCGGAGTGTGACAAAGAGTGTCATACCCCGAACCCCAGGCACGCGCACATCCCTCGGCTGTCGATTAAAAATGCAACGTCCCATGATGCGTCACTAACCCATTCTTTTTATCTTTCAATTAAGCACATGCGGAAGGGAATTAAATAAGCTCGTTGACGGAAAAACCGAATCAATGGTCATATTTCGGGATGTCACAACTCTTCCCCTCTTATAAAAATCTTGTCCTTGAAATTTAAACAATTACAATCCTTCCAAAAAAAGGTGAGGGTATTGACATCTCATCGATTCTTCGCTTTCCCATGTGGTTCCCTTCGTTTCATGGTCTTGCGAAACCACTTTAACCAAGGAAATCGTCTTGTTGCATAGCACTTGCTCTTTTCGATCCACTATCTGAACCGGGCTCTTCATATACGACACTCTTGTCCATGTCTAATTCCTCGAAATTCAGCACGTGGGTTGGATCAGGTTCGTATTTCCTCAACATTAACATGTGGAAAACGTCATGCACTTGTCTAAGTCTCGGCAGTAATGCGAGACGATACGCAAAGTCCCAACTCACTCCAAAATTTCAAATGGACCAACGTATCTTGGACTTAACTTTCCTTTTATGCCAAAGTGTGAAGTACCTCTCATTGATGACTCTTTGAGGAATACATGTTCACCTACTTGGAATTCCAGTGGTCTATGCTGCTTATCTGCATTAACTTTTTTGATGACTTTAGGCGGTTTTGAGTCTTTCTAGAATTACTTTGACGGCATCGACTAACTGTTGAACCAACTCAGGGCCCGTAATCTTACGCTCTCCAACTTTGTCCTAACAAACGGGATTTTTGCAGGCTCTATTATATAACGCTTCAAATGGTGCCATCTTGATACTCTACTGATAACTGTCATTGTAGGCGAACTAAACTAGATGAAGCTATTTCTCCTAGCTTCCTTTGAAGTCCAATACACAAGCTCGCAGTGTATCCTTAAGGGTTTGAATTGTCCTCTCAGATTGACAATCCGTCTGTGGATGATAGGCCGTGCTGTACTGCAGCTTCATTCCCATGGCAGCTTGTAAACTTTTCCAAAAAGCGACCGTAAACTTTGGGTCTCGATCTAACGTGATTGTCACTAGCACTCCATGAAGACGAACTATCTATCACATATACAATTCATCATACCTATCCAATGCAAGGTCCTTTCATACGGCGATGTCCTCCATTCCTGGCTCCTCAACTAACATATCAACTAAGGTTGCCAAATAACCTTGGCAACCCACATCCAGTAACCGGGTTGCCTTACTTGACGAAATTAAAGTAATCAACGGTCCTCCTCAATTTTTAACAAATTCAAAACTTTCACCCACTAACAAGTTAAAATGGATTATTGTATGACAGCAATCCATTATAGCAAGATGCTCCTTGAGCCAAGCAATGATCCAATATGGCTCGTTGCTTCTTGAACCAATCCTTTTCAATCAAGACATCAAAGTCACACATAAGCAAAATAGTTAAGTACAACTCTAGCCAGTGGTCCTCCTTTCTATGACTTCATTTCAATAAATTGAAGTTCTACAAGCTTAAACATATTTTCACTGCACCACTCTGATAAAATTATCCTAGAAACACTGCCCCTCCTATTCGGTGCAAAGTTCTGTTCATTCCTGCCCCCTTCGCTATCCTAGAAGCCTACTTGGAGCCGCTCCTTGCCCAGGCCCTCTAGCCTCGACAACCACTCCCCGCCCTCATCAAACCGGGTCATTATAGGCCCACTAGCTTTCACCTGGTTCATCCCCGAGCTACACATCTACTAGAGGGGTCCCGTTTCAATAGGGACTAACTCACGGAGATCTTGTCCACTTTGGCCTATTCCATATTAAGCCTAGCAGTTTTACCCTTTGGCGCATAGGTAGGCACTTTCCTAGGAGGTCATCCATCTTAGGTCATCCTCCGAGCGCGCGCCCATCCCTCACCGATCGATTGAATAGCGACATCCCATGACGCATTGCCGACCCATTCATTTTAAATGCACATGCGGACGTAATTATACAATCCTTAGACAATAACACAATGAGATAGGAAAGTAGGGTCATATATTTCGAACTAAAAACCCAACCACACACTTATATATACAAGCAAACCATATTGTATATATTACAAGCTGAACTATAAAAGTTAGGTCCTACACAAAACCAGTTCAGAAAACAGGGTCTGCAAACAGGGGTGGAGTTCTTAATCAACTACGGGTCTTTGTCCTCCTCGTCATCTCCTTCCACACTCTAGTTGGAGCCTACAGCAGAATACACAGGAGATTCTGGATCTTCAAGCTTAGGGTTCATTGTGTCCACCACCGATCTAACTTTACGGTTTGTGGTACCCTTCCCAAACGCAACCTCCAGCACATACAAATTTATCTCCGATTGTGATATGGGGCCCTCTCTCAATCCATTACAATCCTGGCAATACCATGATCTGTACTGATGGGGTACCTTTTTGGGTAAGCCCACATCAACCTAGATTATGGATTGAACCAGCTCGTACCCTAACCCATTAGCATCGATTGGAATGTAGTGCCTCTGCTCGGTCATCTTTTTGGGTTGCCCAAAATGCTCAGGAGGAGTTGCCATCTATGAACACTCAGCGAGTTCTACCCCTTAAGACCCAACTCGGAAGAAAATACTCCTTGAGGGCTGCCTCGACACAATCACGAGTTAGAGGACTTAGCTCGACCTTAGTTCCTTCCTACAAGTCAATACAATTTATAATTCATCGAATCACATCAATGAATCAATTCATTACATCAAATTGAATCATTGATCAATTGACTTAGTCAATTCCATGTCATTAAGACCCTTCCTCGGTCATGTCATCCAATACTATCTATAAAGTCCGATCATAATTCAGGACTGTTCACTCTAAGCTGATATATAGATAGTATAGCTCACACTAAGCTGATAAAGTTATGATATATTGCTCTCCCTAAGCTAATATATCGAGGCCCTCGGGCTGATATAGTATACCCTTGATGCTTACTCTAAGCTGATAAGGTGTACTGCTCGTGCTAAGCTGACATATCAAAGCCCGTAAGTTGATATAGTACACTAGTATACTGCTCTCGCTAAGCTGACATATCAGAGCCCGTAGGATGATATAGTATACTATTATGACCATTTCACAAAATCGCCATTTTTATCATTCCCGATAAAATAATCGTGTATGGGTACACGATTGGCCTTAGCTAAAATACGATTTTACACCACATGAAAATCCCACCAATTTTAACAGTCCACAAATCCATTTTTGGTGTTGTAAACCGACGCCGGTGATTTTCCAATTAATTACTGAAATTAAATAATTTTATGAATAAATACCTAAAATCACAAATCACTCATAATCAGCACAAATTATAACTCAATTAAATAAAAAGATCACACCACTACAATCATCATAAAATTCCGATCACTGCTATCCCTCGAATTTTCGGAAAATAAATAAATAATTAAATAATAACAGAAAATAATTATTAAATGCCAATAAATAGAACTTAAGCCCGTAAAGCCTAATTAAAAGCCGAGATGAGACCAGAAAATTTCCGAACTACTCTAGATAAATAATAGAGCTTGTCTAGGCCGTAATTGCACTAAACTATCCACCTAACATGTATCGATAATTAATAAATTCACTAATCCAATCTAACTATCCACCTAATCCTAGCTTAGTCTAAACTAATCAACCTTTAAACGTCATTAACTTACTAAGCGAGGATTAGTGAGTTAAACTCACTTGATTAATGATCCGCTTGGATCAATACAACGAGGATGCGGCGAGGCTTGAGGTACTCCAAAGCGGGCTTGCCAAACGGGGTTGGGAAAGCACAAAAAAGGGCCTAAACAGCGGCTGCGTGACCCATAACTTCCGTCATTGAGCTGGGCCGAAAGGAGCTGAATCGGGCGACTCGAAGTGGCAAGGGTGGACGGCAACAGTGCAGCGGGGTCAAGCGGGC
Source organism: Eucalyptus dawsonii (assembly GCA_016097615.1). Classification (NCBI taxonomy): domain Eukaryota; kingdom Viridiplantae; phylum Streptophyta; class Magnoliopsida; order Myrtales; family Myrtaceae; genus Eucalyptus; species Eucalyptus dawsonii. The sequence goes on from CM027872.1 coordinate 19,947,873, forward strand.
TGAGGCGGGGCTGCACGGCGGTCGGAGGTGGCTACATGGTGGCCTGAGCTAGTCGAAGGACCTCCTGGACATGAGGACAAGTGGAGATGATGCGGTTGGATGGTGCGAAGGTAGTCGGCGCATGCAGGCGAGCAACAGCATCGCGGTGGTTGCTTGGGCTCCAGCGGGTGGCTACAACGGTGAAGGGAGGCAACCAATTCTTCTTCTAGGCTATTGGAGTGTTTTATCAGCTGGAATGGAGGAGAAGTTGGCGTGGACTGGCTAAGGGAGAGGGAGAGGGGACCAACGACAACAAGGGGGGACCACTTGGTCTATATCCCATCTCTTTGGTCCCCTAGCTTGGCCCACCAACCCAGTTGTCTTCCACAACCCAAGTCCAGACCAAAATGGCATCTTCTAGAAGCTTGAGTTGGTCCAAGAGTTGGGTCCAAGCGGGGCACACGAATTTTGGTTGATCTTACTTCAATTGGACACCAAATGCTTCTTGAATCAACACCAATCGGCTTCTATAAATTCAACCAACACATCATCGATCAAATTGGCATTTTTCCTCACCAATAGGATCCACTTGAATCCCAATTTCGAGGTAAAAAATGGTCATTTGAATTTTCTGGACAAAAACGACCCTACTTCGACTTTTTCCCAAAATGTCTTGGTTTGCCTAAAAGTCTTCGAAGACTGAGTCGACGTTCCTAAAATGATTTATGACATGACAAAACTTTCAATTTCTGAAATCGGATTCAAATTCATAGTTAATTTCAATTCGATGCGATTTTAGTGTGATCTAGGCTACTGAGTAGCTTTTAGAAATTTTTAGTGCAAATGACTTGTGGTCGATTTTCTTTGAGCCACAATGAACCTATTTGACACATTGGCAACTCTAGGTGGCCCTGAGAATCTCAAGGTTTCGATTACAGACACAAGATACCAAAAACAGAAAAATTAGTCTAGTGCCAATCGATGAGAATTTTGCAATTTAATGGAATCACCCATGTTTAACCACATGTCTTAGTCGAGCCGACCTATCTCTGATCCTTGATCGATTTTTAACTATGCCATAATGACCTTTAAAGATGAACACGGTCGAGTAGCCAATTCCTAGTTGAATTCTCAAGTCTATTGTGTTAAAATTTCTTAATGGCTTTCCCAAATGGTCTAGTTATCTCATGAGTGATCAACTCTGGGAATAGAACTATAGGCGCGTCGATGAAAGGCCCGATTGATTTTAATTGAAAGCAAAACTGAAAAATTCAGGATGTCACATCCTAGTAGTACACTATCTTTGGCTTGCTTATCCTTCAGGTTCAAGGGCACCAACTGGCTTCGGATGTTTTGTCACGCCTCGAACATTGGGCACGCACACATCCCTCAGCGATTGATTAGAAATGCGATGTCCCAAGATGCGTCCCCAAACCATTCTTTTTTTTTCTTTGATTAAGCACATGCGGAAGCGAATTAGATAAACCCCGGCCAACAGTAAACATAAAGATATTCAACACTATGAACAATTTCCCCAAAAGCAACGATTTGCTTTTCAACTGATTAATGCTAGAAAGTTTAATACTTACAAGCCTTTCTACAACCACTTCCTATCAATCCTCTCAAAAACCTTAAGGATCAGGGTCACTCTTAACTTCACTAACGACAGGGCTAGCCAAAAGGTGTCGCATCCTGCACCCACCACATCCGTACTCAGCAGATCTCCACGCTACCGCCTTGAAAAAGGTTAGCCCACGATGGGGTGAGGTAAAATCTTAGTAAGTCAAAACCTTAAACCCCGATTAGGACGCAAATTCACTCAGAGGTGTCCTAAACACGCACCATACAGAACTCACCTCGCCTCGGCGCATACCTACACGTTAGCTCATCACATATATACCATCATTAGTGCAACAAGTGCGGTTTAATAATCGGAACACATCATCTCAATCACAAACAATCACAGGGGTCCCGATTATAAGGCCAAATCGTTATTACATGTCCCATTTCGTGCCACACAATTTTGTCCAATAATTAGGCATGGCAATCTCAATCACTCAGGTGTGTCCCAATTATTTACGAACCAACGGCCACGGCCAACTCAACAGTCGGTGATCATCCGGCATAACTGGGCATCGTCCCACTCCATCGGGCACGGTAACGTCTACCTATAGACGGCATTCCATAAAAGAGTATCGACCTAACCTCCACTACGACCGGCATCCATTGTTAATGGCATATGAACTTAATCAGGCATTGTCCCGCGTATTCATACACATCAAGACGGGTTCCAATAGTGATCACACACGTCCATACTCAGCCAAGAACACTGTGCTTTGCACTCAAATACTTCCATTTCAAATAATGGACTTGGCCAATTTTCTTCATATTAGAAATTCTCGGTAAAATAATTGTGTGTGGTCGCAAATTTAAATTGAACCAATAAACGTGATACTCTCTCATTTCAAAATTCCACGATTCTATATAGTACATAAAACATTTTTGGCGTCAAAAACCAAGGCGTGGTATTTTTCTATTTAAATACCATAAAATCAAATTTTGCAATAATAATCCATAATGATCTCCAAGCACTCAATTGCACATATAAGCAGTCAATTTCACATATAAATTCAACTTGAGAATCAATGCAAAATTCTAAAAAATGGCTAATCCGTCACAAATTACGCTAATTATAATTAATTAAATAAATTTCGAGTAATTAAATAAGTTGCGATTAATTAAACTGAACTACTTAATTAACCTAACCATGCAAGCACATCATCAATCAAGTCAACTTTTATCTTCTATCATATATTCAAAACACCAAAAATCCCTTTTTAAAATTCACTTGGCGACTCTTTTTTTTTTTTTTTGTTCAAACTCTTCGAAATAAATTCATACGGGGTTCCGTATTTGAAATTAATCTGCCAAACTTTGCACGCATCTAGTATAAAACCTCCTCGTTTTACTGAGCATATAAAATCTAGCGTCCAAACCCGACACCTCATTTTTTTTCTATTTTCTTTGTCAAACCCCCCTTTTTAGAAACAATCCTTGGGTAACCCCCTTTTTTTTTCTTTAAAACTTTTAGAAAGAAATTCGTAGGTGTTTGTGTACTCAAAATTAATCCATCAAACTTTGCATGCACCTAGTTTAAAACCTCATTGTTTTATAGAGCAAATATGTTTTAGTGTCTAGACACAACAACTCATTGTTTTTCTAATTAAAAGCCCATAAGGCCATCTTTTGCATCACCAATAAACGCTCACCATAGCACAATCATTCACATATCATCACACATAAGTTCTAAGCATGCCACAAGTCAACCACATAACCAACTGTACACTATCCAACAAGCACTACACCAAGAACAATCACAAAACCACTACCGGCCCTAACCGGTAGAAACCGGGTCACTTGCGCGCCTCCAAGTTTAATTCCAGAAACATAATAAAAAAAACTCAGAAAATTCTCAAATTTTAATAAGTTCCAAAGGACACTTAAACGAACATTTTTTCTACAGACATCTTGACCCAAATCTTTCTAGATTAAGAGAAGTAAATCGCCCCAACTGTTACAAAAATTGTGACCTTGCCCAAATTCTGTTTTCCAAAATCAGTTTGGTTCAAGGTCCAAAAATTGTCTATTTGATCTGAAATTTGACTATGAACAACTTTTGTGAATGTATTGTTTTGAAAATCGAACCCTAAGAGTTGATAAAAATCCTTTGAACACCAAAAGGTCACCGTTTCCAACATAATCCGAGATTCTGTTTTGCAAATAACGAAGCTGAAGTATCATTCTTTTAAATCCCTAAAATCTTGAGTAAAATATATGTCATAGCTAAGGATGTCTACAATATTTTTAAAGAATGAATCAACATCAACATTGTAGTACATTTTTCCCCACAAAAATGGCAAACAGCGGATGTCTAGTAAAATAGCTCTAAAGATTAAGCTAATTTAATTAACTCTAATCTAACCAGCTAATTAACACTAATATAATCAAGCTAATTAACACTAATCTAACCCCCTAAGAGCAATTAACAACCTAATCAAGGATTAACGAGTTAACTCTCTGGAATTTGATGGCGGTGGGTTCACGATGATAGCCGCGCGATGGCAGTGAGGACCTGAGCCTACCGTGACTTGAATGAAGTTCAAGCGGCGATGGAAACAGTCCTACAAGCCTTCAGCCAAGGGGCTAGTTAGTCTTGGCTTAGGCTGGTTGCGGGGGCTAGTGCGTGGATGCGAGACTGAGCTAGAATGGGCAGCTGTTTTGCTGGAGTTGCTAGGGTCGAGGTGAGCTGGGCTAAGGTTGCTGCTAGAGCTACAACAGTGAAGGTGAGCTGCTTGCTGAAATAGGGCGTGAAGACGGTTATGGGTTGTGATGGGCGATGGATGGTGATGATACAACAAAGAAGATGATGCTGGCCATTGGTTGATGTAGCATCCAAAGGGAAGAGGCCAAATGTTGAAGAAAAGAAATGGAATGAAGGGGGATTAAGGGGATGGAGAGATAGACGTGGGGGAGAATTTGAGGGAGAGAAGCTGAAGAAAGATGGTTAGCAGCAAGGGGGAAGGAACGTGAGGGGGGGGGGAAAGAAGAGAGAGAGAGAGAGAGAGAGAGAGAGAGGGGGCGAGGGAGAGGGAGAGGGGGGAGGGAGAGAAGAAAGCCATGAAGGTCAAGCTATCAACCAATCCCAAGCTTAGCCCAAATATCTTCTCATCATCACAATGTCACCAAAGTCTTCTTGCCACTAAAGTCTTGTGGCTATCCAATGGGAATTTAGCCCTTAATTCCCACAAACAAAGACAATTTGGGGCCAAATAATCCAATTTCCCTTTGATCCGAATTTCAATTTCTTTTCCGATATGTCCGAAATTCGATTTTTCTGCAAAATTCCAGACTCAACGAAATTTCTCCGAAGGATGAGATGATGTCCTAAAAATAATTCGTGACAAGCTCGAACGTCCAATTCCCGAAACCGAATTCAATTTCGTGGTCAAAATCGACCGGACACGATTTTAGTACAACCTAACCTACTGAGTAGCTTTTAGGGATTTTAGCGTGTTTGACCCATGGTCGATAATTTTCGATCCACGTTTGTGCATCTCTGACTCGTCGGCGAGTCTCAGTTGTCGTAAAAATCGCAAGGTTTCAATTATGGGTACCGAGTATAAAATCGACAGAAAACCAAATTAGTGCCATTCGACGTGAATTTTGCAATCATGTGGAATCACCCGCAATTCAATTGTGTGTTTCCATCGAATCGACCTATATCCGATCACTAATTGATTATGACGGTGTCGTATTGACCATTGCTGATTGTTATGGTCGAGCAATTGATTTCTAATCAAATTCTCAAGTTGGTCACGTTTATATCCCTTAACGGCTTCACCTAATAGATTAGTTAAGTCGTGAGTGGCCAACTCAGAAAAAAAGGACTATAGGCGCGTCGACAAAATGTCATTTCATATTATCAAGACGGGGTCGAAATTCAGGATGTCACATATTTAGTCTTAAACCATCCTGAAATCTCTTTGTCCTATTTTTGGTAGTAGCGCCTGTGCTCCCATGGGCCTGCGTGGACAGTTCCTCACCTAATGGCCATGCTAGCCACATCCATAACAAGTTCCCATTCTAGTAGTACACGGGGCTAATCCATCGTTCTTTCCACAGAATTGGCACATGCCATTCAAGCTGGGTGCCAGCCTTCCGATTCCACCCTTTTGGTTAGAATACTTTTCTCCTATCATCGGCCTCTTCCCAAACCAGTTGTTATCTTTGTTGTGCACAAACCGTGATCCAGATGTGGCAGCCCGTTCATTCAAGTTCCTCTCTATCAGCTAGGCACTCTCGTACAGCTCATCATAGTCCTTGAGATTCAGTGGTACTAGCGGGTCCTTGATCTCTGGTTTGAGACCATCTCTGAACCTCCTCGTCATGTCCACCAGGTCCTCAATCAACCTTAGTGCATATTTGGAAAACTCAACAAACCTTGCCTCGTACTGGTCTACTAACATCTGACTTTGATGGAGACGTTGAAATCCGACCATTTTCTGCTCCCTCGCGTAGTCCGAGAAGTACTTTCCATAGAAGACCTCCACAAAGGCATCCCACTCCGAGACTGTACCTTCATGAAACACTCTCCTTTTTGTGGATTCCCACCAAGTGCTCATGTTACCTTGCAACTGGTAGACAACCAAGACTACCTTGTCCTCTGTAGAGCACCTAAGCAGTGCGAAAACCTTCTCTAGCTCTCTAAGCCAGAGGGTTGCAGCCTCAGGATCGCCTGCTCCAAAGAACCTCAACGGCTTTAGCATCAGGAACTACTCCACCAATTTATGCATCAACCATTCACCATTCCCATTTCCTGGTGAGACTTCAGTAGGTGCAGCGGCAACAGCAGTAACGACATTAGTGGCAATAGTGGCAATGGCAGTAGTAGTAGCTTGGTTCTTAGCTTGCTAACCCATCATATTCCCTAGGGTCTTTAGAGCCTGAACGATCCCACTTATCCTAGGATCACCTGGTGCTCCTCCCTTAGTACCAGCCTACGGTGGTACTCTTTCCCTCGCGCTAGCCTGAGCCGGTGCTCTACTTTGGGTACCAATCTGAGTCAGTGTCCTACCCCGAGTACTAGTTGAAACTGACCTCTTCCAAGGAGTCCTCTGCTTAGGATTGCTCATCTTGCAGAATTTTTACAGAAACCTACTTTCCAATTCTAACACAGAATTAGAAATATGAGCGACCCGCACCAAACAATCAATCAATCAATCAATTACAAGCATTGGCGTAAGAAAAATGTCTTTCCTACTAACTATCCCAAGACCCATCACGCCTTATCACTCTAGGCACTAACCAGGCTCTGATACCACTTCAGGTGGAGATGTCACACCCCAAACCCCGGTACGTGCACATCTCTCAGTGGTCAATTAAAAATGTGATGTCCCAGGACGCGTCGCCGACCCATTGTTTTTTTATCTTTCAATTAGACGCACGTGGAAGCGAATTAAATAAACCCCCGACCAACAGATAAACAATAGGGATAGTAAACACTGGGAACAATTTCCCCAAAAACAACAATTTCCTTATCAACTTATTAACCCAAGGAGTTTAATACTTACAACTTTTCTATCCCATTCTGTTGTTGTCAGGGGATTACCTATTTGCGTCCACATGTGCCTTAAAATGGATGGGTCGGTGATGCATTCTGGGACGTCGCTAATATATCGACCAAGCCGGGATGGGCACACGCTTGGAGGATCGGGGTGTGACATCTCCATTTAAGTGGTAACATAGCATGGTTAGTGGTTGGAGTGATAAGGTGCGATGGTTTATGGGATAATTAGTAGGAATGGCCTTTATTTCATGCTGGCGCATGTCTGTGATAGCTGATTGGTAGAATTGTTTGGTTGTGTGGATCGCTCAGCTTCTAATTCGGTGTGGAATTCGAAGTAGGTTTCTTTAAAAAGAACCTTTAGGATGAGCGATCAGGAGCAGAGGACTCCTAGGAAGCGTACTATAGGGCCCGTGACTCGAGGTAGGACGCCAACGAGGGTCGGTACTTGAGGAGGCCGTGGTAAGGTGCCAGCTCAGGCTAGCGCCAGTGGCGTAGCACCACCTCCCGTTGATACTAGTGTAGCGGCCCCAAGTGATCCGGGAACTATCGGGATCACACAAGCTCTAGATGCGATGAGAGATATGATGGGGTAACAAGCCCAGAATCAATCAACCACCTTTACCGCCGCCATTGCAGCCATTGCTACTGCCACTGCCAATGCTGCTGTTGCTGCCACAGCCGCCGGCGCACTTGTCGCCACACCTACTGAGGTTCCAGATGGGAACTTAGTTGTGGAAAGAGAGACACCGATCCACAACTTGGTAGAGCAATTTCTGAAGCTGAACCCACCGAGATTCACAGGTACTGGAGACCCCGAGACTGTCTCACTATGGATTCAAGACCTAGACAAAGCTTTTGCACTCCTAAGGTGCAACGAAGAGGATAAAGTGGTCCTAGTGGTGTATCAACTGCAAGGTAACGCAAATATCTGGTGTAGGGTCGCTAGAGATACGGTATTCCCAGAAGGCGTGGTCCCTGTGTGGAACGTTTTCCTTCGGCCTTTCAACGATAAGTATTTTTTCAGGTAGCACCCGAGAGTAGAAGATGGAGGAATTTCAACGCCTTCGCCAAGGAATGATGACAATTGACCAGTACAAGGTCAAATTTGCTGAGCTTTCTTAGTATGCTCCGAGGTTGATAGAAGATTTGGAAGAAAAAGCTAGAAGCTTCAGGAATGGCCTTTGACTGAGCTGAAACATCCGCTGGTGCCATTTGACCTGAAGAACTATCGTGAAGTCTACAACCGAGCTCAGCTGCTAGAGAGAAGTCTGAACAAGTAAGTAGCCTCGTTGGGATCAAGGTTTAATTCAAGCAGAGAAGGGATTCGACACGTGAAGAGGCCCATGACTAGAGAAAAGTTCCATGTTCCGCCCAATAGGAATGGTGGAATTGGAAAGTTAGGGCCAACTCAAATTGGCTTATGTCGCTTCTGTGGAAGGCGACATGATACAACCCCGTGCCCTCAAAGGACAGGTGCCTATTTTGAATGTGGCCAAGAGGGTCACATGGCCAGAGATTGTCCTAGATGACCAAGAGGACAACCGTAGTTACCACCACCGCCACCATTAGGACAGATCAGAGGGTACGCACCACAAAACGAACCGCATGGAGGACAGCTTTGACCCTCAACTCAGGGAACAATATATGCCCTTACTAGAGGTCAGGCTAAGGACACGCCTGCTGTAATTAAAGGTATGGTTTTGTTGAATGACCATACTGCTTAAGCTTTATTCGACCATGGATCAACTCATTCTTTTATTGCCAAGCAATATGTTAAGCTGATAGGATTAAGTCCTGTATTGTTGGAGTTAGTGGTTAGCATATCTACACCATTGAAGGATAAGGTGTTAGCTGCTTTGGGTTGTTCTGGTCGCAAGTTAGCAATTGATGAGCGAGAGAGGAAAATAGACTTGTTAGTCCTAGCCATATATGACTTTGATTTGATAATTGGCATGGACTTGCTCAAGCAATGAGTTAAAATGGATTGCTATCGCAAAGCGATTCAATTTAATTCGTTAGAGGGTGAGAGCTTCGAGTTTGTCGAGAATCGAGGAGGACCCTCGATTACCTTGATCTCGTTGCTTGAGGTAATTCATTTGTTAGATGGGGGTTGTTAAAGTTATTTGGCAACTGTTGTGGATACGACAATTGAGGAGCAAAAGATTGAAGACATCACAGTGGTACAAGAATTTCCAGATGTATTCCCGAAGGAATTGTCAGGTTTACCGCCAAAATGAGAGGTCGAATTTGTGATCGAACTAGCACACGGGATAGAGCCAATCTCTAAGGCTCCTTACCGGATGGCGTTGTCTAAGTTGAAGGAACTGAAGGTGCAAATTCAAGAATTGTTGGATAAGGGATTCATACGTCTTAGTGCATCACCTTGGGGAGCACCAGTTCTATTTGTAAAGAAGAACAATGGTTCGTTGCACTTGTGCATCAACTACCGTCAACTCAATCAGGTGACGATTAAGAACAAGTATCCACTCCCGAGGATCGGCGACTTGTTTAATTAGTTACAAGGAGCATCAATATTTTCTAAAATTGACGTTCGTACTCAATACGGCCATTATGAGTTCACAGTAATGCCATTCAGTCTAACGAATGCCCCAGCTGCTTTTATGAACCTAATGAACCGAGTGTTTAAGGAATACCTAGATCAATTTGTGATCGTGTTCATTGATGATATTCTGGTGTATTCGAGGAGCGATGAAGAGCATGAGGGTCATTTGAGGGTAGTACTGCAGACTCTGAGGGTTCATCAACTGTACGCCAAGTTTATCAAGTGCAAGTTTTGGTTGACTTATGTTGCTTTCCTAGGTCACGTGATTTCAGGTGAAGGAATCTCCGTGGACCTAAGCAAGATTGAAGCCATGATCAATTGGCCAAGACCGACTACCATGACAGAAATCAGAAGTTTTCTGGGTTTGGCAGGTTATTATAAAAGATTTGTGGAAGGGTTCTCATCATTAGTGTTGCCATTAACAAGACTCCTGAAAAAAGAAGAGAAATTTGTGTGGACAGACAAGTGCGAGCATAGTTTCCAAGAGCTGAAGCAAAAGCTGACTACCGCACCTGTGCTGACCATTCCATCTAGTCCTGGAGGATACGAGATATATAGTGATGTGTTGTTTAGAGGATTGGGTTGCGTGTTGATGCAACATGGTCGAGTTGTTGCATGCGCCTCCCGTCAGTTGAGACCTCATGAACAGAATTATCTGACACATGACTTAGAACTCACAGCAATCATTTTATCTTTGAAAATTTGGAGACATTATTTGTGTGGAGAAAGATTTCATATCTTCACGGACCATCAAAGTCTCAAGTACCTATTCTCTCAAAAGGAGTTGAATATGAGACAGCGCCGTTGGATGTAACTTCTGAAGGACTATGATTGTGATATTCTATATCACCCTCCAAAGGCAAATAAGGTCGCCGACGCTTTAAGTCGGAAGTCTTTAGTCACACATATGTTGGTTAAGGAGTGGAATTTAATCGAGAGAGCTCGAGATTTGGTGTTCAAGTTTGAGGTAGGCCACCTTTCAAACCTTTTGGCCACCTTCATAATTGAGCCGGATGTTCAGATCAAGATCAAATTACTTCAGCCAACATACCCCGATGTTAAGAAAATTCTGCAAGAGGACACCGATAAGAGAAAAGCTGATTTTCAGATTTCTGAGGACGGAACACTGAGATTCTGAGGATGATTGTGTGTACTTGAGGATGCAGAGCTTAGAGAGGATATTTTATCAGAAGCTCATCGTAGCAGTTACAGCATTCATCCTGATAGTACAAAAATGTGTGAGAATTTGCATCAACACTAATGGTGGTCTGGTATGAAGGCGGACATCGCCAAGCATGTCGCCAAGTGTTTGACATGTCAACAAGTGAAGGCTCACCATTGCAAGCCGGGAGGATTTTTGCAACCTCTCGAGATCCTAGAGTGGAAATCGGAGCACATCACGATGGATTTCATGACTGGTCTACCGAGAAGTTAGAGAGGGAATGATTCCATTTGGGTAGACACGTAGAGCTGTACATGCGTCAGATAGTTTGTTTGCATGGAGTGCTGGTGATGATCACTTCAGACTGAGACCCAAGATTCATAACTACCTTGTGGAAGAGCTTGCGGAGTACTTTAAGTACGAAGCTACAGTATAGTACGGCATATCATCCTCAGGAGGATGACCAGTCTGAGAAGACAATTCAAACCCTCGAGGACATGCTACAAGCTTACGTACTAGACTTCAAGGGAAACTAGGAAGAACAACTTCATCTGGTCGAGTTCACCTACAACAACAGTTATCCACAAAGCATTCAAATGGCTCCTTTTGAAGTGTTGTATGGCAGTGTGTGCAGAATGCCAGTGTGTTGGGATGAAGTTGGGGAAAGAAAGATCAGAGGCCCAGAGTTGGTTCAACAATTGGTGGATACAATTGCAGTCATCATAAACAAATTAAAGACCGCTCAGACCTACTAGAAAAGTTACACAGATAAGCATCGAAGACTATTGGAATTCCAAGTTGATGATCACGTTTTTCTTAAGGTGTCACCAATGACGGGTACTTCGTGTTTTGGTAAGAAAGGGAAACTGAGCTCGAGGTACGTAGGTCCATTTGAGATTCTAGAGAGAATCGGGATCGTGGCATATCGTCTTGTGTTACCGCCGAGATTGGTACAACTGTACGACGTATTTCACGTGTCGATGTCGAGGAAGTATGAGCCTGACCTGACCCATGTGTTTAATTTTTAGGAATTGGACGTAGACAATAGAGTGTCGTACGCTAAAAACCTGGTTTAGATCGTGGATTGAAAGTAACAAATCTGTGTACGCAGACCATCCCATTGGTCAAAGTGGTTTGACAACACCACGGCACTGAAGGAGCAACCTGGGAGAGTGAAGAGTCGATGAGAGAGTTTTACCCCCACATTTTTGCTTAAAGATTGTAATGGTTTAAACTTCGAGGACGAAATTTTTATAAGAATTGAAGAGTTGTGACATCCTGAATTTTTCAATTCTACTTTCAATTAAATTAATCAAGCCTTTCATCGGTGTGCCTATAGTACTATTTTCAGAGTTGATCACTTTTGAGATAACTAGACTATCTGGGGAAGTCACTAAGAGATTTTAATGCAATAGATTTGGGAATTCGACCAAGAATCGACTACTCGACCGTGCTCATCTGCAGAGATCATTACGGCATAGTAAAGATTGACTAAAAATTAGAAATAAGTCGGTTCGATTGAGATGTGTGGTTAAACGTGGGTGATTCCATCAAATTGAAAAATTCTCATTGACTGGTACTAGACTGATTTTTTTGTTGTTTTGGTACCATATGTCTGTATTTGAAACCTTGAGATTTTCACAACAACCAAAAGTCACCATTGTGTCGAAGAGGTTCATTGTGGCTCGAAGAAAATTGACCACGAGTCATTTGCACTAAAAATTTCTGAAAGCTACCCGGTAGCCTAGGTCACGCTAAAATCGCGCCAGATTGAAATTAACCGCAAATTTGAATTTAATTTCAGAAATTGAAAGTTCTGTCATGTCACAAGTCATTTTACGATCGTCAACTCAATCTCCGAAGATTTTTCAGCAAACCGAGATTTTGGAGGAAAAAAGTCGACATAGGGCCATTTTCGATCGAAAAATGCAAATGACCATTTTTTATTGCGAAATTGGGATGCAAGTGAGTTCTAATGGTGAGGAAAAATGCCAAGTTGATCGAGGACTCAACGATTGAATTTTTAGAAGCCGAATTACACCGGTTCGAGGACGAATTGAATGGAAATTGATGCAATTCCAACCAAAATTCATATGCCCCCTTGGACCCAACAATTGAACCACTCCAAGGCTTCTACAAGAAGACTAGGCTGCTGGAATTTGGATGTCGAAGATAGCAAGCTTGGTGGGACACACCAAGGGGACCAAGGGATAGAAAAGAGGCTAAGAGGGACCCTCCTCCAGCCAAAGCTGTCCCCCTCCCTCTCTCCTTGCTGTTGTCGACCCCCCCTCCATTGCAGCCCTTGAGACTTCCAGCAAGCCTAGAAAATCGACCAGCATCTCTTCCTCCACTGTCGAAGCCCCGTCGGATCGCCGCTCGCACCACCGTCGTGCCCTGGAGCTAATCACCGCCTACTCGCTCGCGTGCCGGAACCATGCACCCCTGGCCGTCGTTCCGCCTCAGCCATCCCTAGAGTTGTTCGAGCTCACTTTGCCTTCACTGGAGTAGCCTAGAAGCCCGCCGAGCTCCGCCAAGCCTGTTGCAGTCACCGCCGGTCCTTGCTCGCTTAGCCAGCCACTGGTCCAGCCTTTCTCGGCCTAGACCAGAACTGAACAGTGTGGGTATTTCCAGCGCTATTTGGCCCGTTTTGGTGGCTTTCTCGACCTCGCTTGGTGCATCCATTTTGGAGCTTGTGGACCGTCTGCGCATCCCTGTCGTTTTGATTTGAGCGGATGGTTAATCAAGTGAGTTTAACTCACTAATCGCTGCTTAGTAAGTTAATGATGTTTAAGGGTTGATTAGTTTAGACTAAGTATGGATTAGGTGGATAGTTAGAATAAGTTAGTGAATTAATCGTTCGATATTGCATGTTAGGTGGATAAAATAGTGCAATTAGCAAGTAAGTAAGTCGTAGTATTTAACTAACAAGTTTCGAAATTTTTCTGGCCCGTCTCAGCTTTTAATTAGGCTTTTCTGGCCTAAGTTGCTATTTTTGGTATTTATTAATTAATTTTCGTAATTATTTAATTAGTTATTTATTTTTTGGAAATTAGACCAGAATAGCCAGGGACTAGAATTTCATGCCGATTGTAATGGTGTCATTTGTTTATTTAATTGACTGCTATTTTGTGAAAATTGGGTGTTGTTTGCAAGTTTGGGTATTTATCCCAAAATTTATTTAATTTCAATAATTAATTGGAAAATCACCGGGCGTCGGTTGAGAACGCCGAAAATGAATTTGTAGACTATTGAAATTAGTGGGATTTTCAAAAGAGGAAAATATTGTATTTTGGCTAAGGTCGACCGTGTTAGTTTAGATGGGCCTATTCCAGCCAAGCTGGACCACTCGACCAGCCCCTTCTAGCCTTGGATAGAGCCAAACTCACAGCCCAAGCTGTGAGCTTCGTGGCCCATTTTCGGCCTTTTCCTGGCCTCCCTTGGCGTCACCAGTGACCCAAGTCTCACTTGTCGTCGCGCCGCTGTCGCCATGATCTCACCAGCTCACTAATCCGGTGAGTTTACTTACTAAACCTTACTTAGGAGGTTAATTATGCTTTGGAGATAATTAGCTTAGCCTAAGATTAGATTAGGTGGTTAGTTTAGATTAATTAATGGGTTAGGAACTTAATTAGGCCTATTAGGTGGTTAGATTAAATTAGTTAAGGGTTAATTAGATTGTACTATTTAATTAGCATAGTGTATTATTTTTCTAGATCCAATCAAGTGGTTAGATTAGCATATTTAGCTTAATTAGGCATTTATTGAATTAAATTGCATTTATTTAATTAATCTTACAATTTATTTAATTATTTAATATTTTTCGAAATTATACCAGGATAGCTAGTCGCCAGAATTTTGTGCTGGTGTGATTAGTTTATGCAATTGAGTGCTGATTTGTGCAATTGAGTGGTGATTGTGATTTTTGGTTTATTATTTCAAAATTATAAAATTTTGATATTTAATTAGAAAATTCTGAGTGTTGGGTTTTGACGCCAAAAATGTTTTTAAGTAATATATCAATAGTAGGATTTTAAAAAGAAGGATATCCATTTTGATGCTTAGATCTGACCATGTACCCACACATGATTATTTTACCGAGTGTTTTTAATACGAAGAAAATAAGCCAAACACATTATCTTAATTGAGATATTTAAGTACAAAGCACAATGTCCTTGCCCGGAATTGAATGATCGTGTGATGGTTATGAGAACCCGTCCTCGATATGCGTCGGGTGGACGATGCCCCTATATGGGATGCCTTTAACAATGGATGCCGGATTGTGGTAGAGGTCGGACTGAAGCTCCTTCAGGAATGTCATCTAGAGGTAAACGTTGCCGTGCTTAAGGGATGAGACGATGCCCGACAACGCCAGAAGACTGATGTGCATCGGGTAGAACGTGCCTGTGTGAGCAGTAATCAAATGGAGCGCGTGAATGATTGAGATAAACGCGCTTGATTATGGGACAAAATTGTGTGACATGGAATGAGACGTGTCATAACGATTTGAACTTATAATCGAGACCCCCATGATTGATTGAGATGAATGAGACGTTCCAATTGATTTTTACATTTATTATATGCATCCGTGATATCAATTGTACTAATGTGCATGAAGGAATTGAGGAGAGGTGAGTCTTCTATGATGTGTGATTAGACTGCCTCTAGGCGTATTTCTTTCCTAATCGGGGTTTATGCGTGAACTCGTTAAGACATTATCTCACCCCGTTGTGGGTTTCAATTTTCACGTCCCTAGATGGAGCCACGTCACGTGCGATATGGGGTCCCGCAGACGATGGAGTTTGAGTTTACCTATTTCCTTATTCCAGGGACTACCCTGAGACGGGAGTTGGTCGAGACCATGGTCTAGGTCAATGAGGGCCTACCTCAGTTGGTATCTCATAGATTCATATCGTGGTACATCAGCTTCCCTCAAGGGGGTCAGGAGGGTCCCCTTTTGGGTTTTGATGGACATACCATTGGAACCAGGGAATGGGAAGTAGCGCACCCGATGAATCTCGACACTCTTGATGGTGTCATGGTGGACCCAGAGCCCATGGTTGTAGAGCCCGGAGTTTAGTGAGCTTAGTAGCTTCTTTTTGGTTTAGACTCCTCTATATATAAAGCTAGTGTATTTATAAAAGTGTGTTTGGTTTGATTTGATTGTCCTGCTTTTCTATCCCATGTTTGTGTTGTCTAGGAATTATTATATGCTTCCGCATGTGCAATAAAATGAATAGGTCGGCGACACGTTCTGGGACTTCATAATTTTATCGACCACTGAGGGATTTGCGTGCACTCGAGGTTCAGGGGGTGACAAGTGGTCACCACAAGTTCACGGGTCCAGGGGGTCCCGTGGATGGGGAGAAGAGTACGCTCGGTCTCCGCCTCTCATGGCCACCCAAAACGGACGTGTCATACTTCCATCTAAGGACCTAAAAAAGGGGTTAACCACAACGGGGTGAGATAAATCTCAACGAGTCTACACCCTAAACCACGATTAGGACGAGAATTCACCTAAAGGCAGCCTAAACATGCACCATATAAGACTTACCTCGCCTCAGCACCTCCCTACACGTTAGTACATCTCATATATCATATGCAAATAGTAAATGCATTCAATAATTGGAACACTTCATTTCTACATATCAATCAATCACGGGGGTTCCGATTATAAGGCTAAATCGTTATGACCTGTCCCATTCTATGCCACATAATTTCATCCCATAATTAGGCACGGCTATCTCAATCACTCAAGCATATTCCAATTATGCCAGCTCATCAGTTGGTGATCATCCGGCATAACCGGGAGTCGTCCTGCTCCTTCGATCACGGAGACGTCTACATCTAGACGGCATTCCATAAAGGAGCATCGGCCCAGCCTCCACTGCGACTAGCGTCCGTTACAAAGGCACCTGAACTTAATCAGGCATCGTCCCACGTGAACGCGTGAGGACGGGTTTCGATAATGACCGCATGCACATCCATGCTCGGCCAAGAATATCGTGCTTTGCACACAAATACTTCTATTTTAAATAATGGACTTGGCCAATTTTCTTCGTATTAAAAATACCCGGTAAAATAATTGTGCATGGTCATATAGTCAAAGTGAACCATAAAACATTATATTCTCCCATTTCAAAATTCCAAGATTTTATATAGTAATTAAAATATTTTTGCGTCAAAACCCGACACCCGGTATTTTTCTAATTAAATACCATAAAATTATATTTTTGCAATAATAATTCAAAAATCATCACCAAGTACTCAATTGCACAATTCCATTCAACCATGACAATCGGTGTAAAATTCTACTAACCAGCTATTCTAATATAATTTACGCTAATTAAAATTAATTAAAAAATTACAAATTATTTAAATTAAATCACTTAATTAATCTACATAAGCTAACCGGGCTAATCTACTTAAGCTAATTAAACTAGCCTAGCTAATCTAATCAACTAACCTAACTAACCACCTAACTAACTAATCTAACTAAGTAGTCCATCTAACTAACTAACCAACTATTAGTTACATTAAATAAATTAACCCTTAATCCTAGTTAACCTTAAACTAATCCCCTTAAGTATAATTAACTCCCTAATCAAGAATTAGGATGCTAACTCATTGGATTAGCGTGAAAACGGGTTCACGGCGACAACGGCACGACGGCGGTGAGATCCCGGGCCTACGACAACTCCAATGGAGGGTTGGAAGAGGATGAAAACAGCCAACTAGCCTCACGGCTTGTTGGTAGAATTTTGGTTCTACTGGAGGATGGATCACGGAGTTGAGGTGGCGAGCTGGACGTGGGAATGGCACGGTTGGAACGGCATGGCTGCTAAACGATCGGCGTGGCTCGGACAGGTAAAAGCCACGGGTGGTCGAGTGGCTGGCTGCTCGAGGACAACAAGGACATGGACGGGAGGCGAGGGGCTGGACAAACAATGAGCAGCTAGTAGTGACAGCAAAGCTGCTGGTCGCGGTGTTGGCACGAGGAGACTGCAGTGGTGGTGGACTAGTGTTCTGGAGCTAGACAACAAGAGGGAAAGATAGAGGAAAGGGCGAAAGGTTAAAGAAGAAGGTGAGGATTTGAGGAAGAAGAAGACAGAAGCAGGGGCTGGTCGGCCAGGAGACAAGAGCCAAAGAAGTCCAACATGTAGCCAATCCCCTTGCATTTAAAATATCTTGCACTTGAGTGAAATGCCACAAAGTCTTCTGCCCATATTTGTCAAGGCTCTAACCAATGGTTGTTTTTCCCTCAAAACCTTCACAAACAAGCCAATTTGAACGCCAAAAATGCCTCCCAAGTTGTCCCTGCGAATTTCTTGATTTTCTTCTTCAATTCCCCACCAATTCAAGTCATTTTGGTGGCCAATTTATCCCCTTGAAGTTGCCATACGAATTTCCTCGCATTCCCCTCACCAATTAATCCATTTTGAAGGCCAGAAAGTCTCTTAATTTTGCCCATCCGAATTTCCACCATTTTAATTTGCTGAATTTGATTTTTCCGCCAAAATTCAAAGCTCGATGGAATTTCTTCAAAAGATGAGACGATGTCCTAAAAATAAATTGTGACATGCTTAAACGTTCGATTCCTGAAACCGAGTTCGATTTCGTGGTTAAAATCGACTGGACGCGATTTTAGCGCGACTTAACCTATCGGGTAGCTTTTTGGGATTTTAGCACATTTGACCCTTGGTCGATGATTTCGATCCATGTTTGTGCATTTCTGACTTGTTGGGGACTCTCGGTTGTCGTAAATATCTCAATGTTTCAATTATGAGTACTGGGTACAAAATCGATAGAAAATTGGGTTAGTGCCATTTGACACAAATTTCGTGATTAGATGAAATCACCCAGAATTTAATCACGTCACTCCATCGGATTGACCTATATCCGATCACTAATCGATTATAACGGTGCCGTATTGACCCTTGCTGATTATTATGGTCAAGCGATCGATTTCCGATCGAATTCTCTAGTCTATCGCATTTATATCTCTTAACGGTTTCATTTGATAGATTAGTTAACTCGTAAGTGGCCATGTGGCACCCCGAAACACCTAAGGTCGCCACAGGTACCTATCGCTCCACCTAATGAACACTAGTTACACCTCTTAGTATAAGCATCGTAGTTCATAGGCATTTTTTTTTTTATTGAAAACGGTCCCAGCGCAACTTATTAGCGGAAGCATAAACAAGTCTCATCATTCCTCCCTCTAATAACCATAATGCAATGCACATCAACTACACATCATATGAAAAGATGAAGCCGAGCCACTTTTATTTATATATTTTCATGATGGATTTCTCAGGTCGGCACAACCAAAAAGAAAAGCCAAGACTTTTAACTACACTTAGCCACAACCCAAAAGATATCTCGACCCCTATATCGATCACGTGTCATCCTCCATTTACAAGTGTTGGCTATCCTCAAAAAGTGTCAACTCTCCACTCCTCACACAAGCCATCACACCCATCCTGGCGCATCGGGCGGTGGCGGTGGCAACATCCCTCGTATCACTCCGCCACGGGGGACGTGGACCGATAAGAACTCATGGATAACCAGGCCCCCAGCCAGGCCCACATCATACATCACCAGCACGCGAAACCAAATAAACGTCAGACTAAGGATGGTAACACAATCAATCTCTGAACACTCGACCTCCACGTCAGAAGGAATGCTGTAAAAGGCACCCCGCGTAACCGGAGGGAGCGGAATCTTTCTAATCTGAAATGTTGTCCCCGAAGGGGTGAGTACAACCACTCAGCAGGTAAAAGATCCATTAAACCACTTAATGCATCACACAATACAATCATAACACCATAGTAGAGTACATATCTTTCATGCATTCAAGCATAACTTACCTTACAGCCATGCATATGTCATCATACCATATGTGCATACACCCTCATGCACTCATCACCAAGTATTCATACATATACCATCATGCCATAGGTGCATATACAACCATGCACTCATACACATCATATCATACAGCCATGCATACATGTCACCATACCATGCATGATTCAATTTCCACTTTTTATCTTTCGATTGGGTCACTACATTTTTCTTTCCCGGGATCAGTGATTGCATCCCACATTTTATCACTCGCACCACAACCTAGCATCACGAGAAACCTTCGGCACACACCACCGGGCATCCGGAACCCCCACATTCCAGGCATCTCGTATCCCAAGTGGCATCACAAGGCATTCCCCGGGCACAAATCTCCGAGGCTTCCGGCACCCAACCATTCCGGGCATCTCGAAACTCCCGAGGACATCCGGGCATGTATCGTAATACAACCGGGCATCTGGCACCCCTCATTCCGAGCATCCTGACACTCCCAGGGCATTGTTGGCTCACCTCCAACAGTCTCCTCATTCATCATAATTCATATTCACCAATTTATGTCTCACAATCAACATGGCACATGATGTAATGGCAACAAAGTCAAACTCAGCTTTTGATGCTATATGCAATGCCAAATATCATCACATGTACAACAAGATTTAATTACTTACAACAATACAACAAGATTTAATTACTTACAACAATACAAATTATGGGGCTCATGTAAAACAGAATAGTCAATGCATTACAGCCATTGAAATCCGCACAATCCAGCTTGCACAGTTTTAGAAAATATTTCCATTAAATACACAAATGCCCTTTAAAAATTATGAAATTCGAACATGTGATAGTCAAGACTTAAAGGTAGACATTTTGTGAAGAACACTGCACCAAAAGACCCTCATATCATGCGATATAGACCGAGCATCACAGCACCATTATCATAACCAGTTAACTTGCACAGTTTTTGAAACATTTTCAGTTAAATAGGAAAATGAACTTCAAAAATTATGAAATTTGAATATGTAGTGGAGAAGACATAAAGACAGATACTTAATGAAGAACACTTTGCCGAAAGAACTTCATACAAAATGATATGGCCCACGCATTGAAACTGACTAAGTCCAAACGCGTCAGATTACACGATTTTAGAAATATTTCCGATTAAATACACTAATGACCTTCAAAAATTATGAAATCCGACTATGTGGTAACCAAGACCCTAAGGTATATTTTTCATGAAGGAATCAAAGTTAGATTCGTCCTAGATAATTAAATATAGGCGATTAAATCTTCTGTTCCTAGTACCGAAATCTCCAGATTCAACACCCTCCGAAAAACAAGGATTTCACCTACCTATCCTTGTTGGTTTTCTCTAAATTTTTTATATGTTAAACCTCAGGATGTTCTTTACATATTTTGTTAAGAAATCGGAGTGAAATTTCAACAAAAAGATAGCCTTACAGTCCATGCATTCATCAAAGGTAGTTACCGAAATCTCCAGATTCAGTCTCTCCCAAAAATAAAGATTTCACCCACTTATGCTTGTTCATTTTGTCCCAAAATTTTAGTATGTTATATTTCAAGAAGTAATTAACAACTTTCATTTATAATTCAAAGCCAAAATCCAACTCGAACATCACATGCAAGCCACTAAAACATTCAAGGTCAAGCTGTTTTCTCAAGAACAGTTTACTAGTTTTTGAATACCACCCTTAAAACATCCGTTTTTCACACCCTAAACAATCCGAAATTTATCATCACTCACTCACACACTCTAGGCACAACATGCAAGAGTAGATTAAGGATCCCAACTTGCCTCTAAACCAAGAAAACAGCGAGCACACGGCGACTGGACACGGCGGCAACGGACGACGGACGCACGGCCTCTCCTCCTTTCCTCTTCTCTTCTTCCTTTCTTCCTTTCTTTCTTCTCTTTCTCTCTCGGATGAACCTCTCTCTCTACCTCTCTTTCTCGCTTAAACCAGCACCATCTTCCCCTAATTTCTTCCCCTCCATCATTAGTCATCATTAGGTATGCATGAGTGACACTTGGCCATTTCTTTGGGACAAATGGGGGAGGACATGCAAAACCGGTCTCTTCCCCTCCCCTTTGCGTGGTCGACAGCCCTTTCATGGGCTTATGGGCTGGCTAGCTTGGCCCATCTTAGGCCCAACCATCTCAGGCCTAAGACCCAAACTTAATTAACCTAAGATTAACCCTTTTAAAACTAATTAAATCCCCATCAAATCAAAATACTAAATTGCAAATTAAGATAACTATACACTTGCAATTATAAATTCATAAGTTCCAATTTATAATACATATGGCCAAATATAGAACTCCCTTTCCCAAAATTCATCCATTAAAAACTTGACCATACATCTCATCGCGAATCATGGATTAGAAGGCTACAAAAATACAATAAT
Organism: Eucalyptus dawsonii; assembly: GCA_016097615.1. Taxonomy (NCBI): domain Eukaryota; kingdom Viridiplantae; phylum Streptophyta; class Magnoliopsida; order Myrtales; family Myrtaceae; genus Eucalyptus; species Eucalyptus dawsonii. The sequence continues at coordinate 19,969,992 of CM027872.1, forward strand.
GGTGTTTCCATCGCCTATCCATGGCTCATGGCATATTAGGGATTTTTATGAAATTCTAGGATGCCACAGGCCAACTCGGAGAAAAATTACCATAGGTGTGTCAACAAAATGCCTATTTCATATTATCGAGACGGGGTCGAATTTCAGGATGTCACAACTCTTCCCCTCTTTTAAAAGTTTTGTCCTCGAAATTTAAACCATTATAATTCTTATACAAAAAGGTGAGGATATTGACGTCTCATCGACTCTAAACGGTCTTGAGTCCTTCTCGAATGACTTTGACGACAACGACTAATTGTTGAGCCAACTCAAGGCCCATAATCTTACATCCTCCAACTTCATCCCAACAAATAGAGTCTTATAGGCTCTGTCATACAACACTTCAAATGATGCCATTGTGATACTCTGGTGATAATTGTTATTGTAGGTGTACTCAACTTGACGATGAAATTTGTCCTAGCTTCATTTGAGGTCTAATACATAAGCTCGCAACATGTCCTCGAGGGTTTGAATCGTCCTCTCAAACTGGCCATCCGTTTGCGGATGATAAGTCGTGTTGTACTGCAGTTTCGTTCTCAAGGCAGCTTGTAAACTTTTCCAGAAAAGTGCTGTGAACTTCGGGTCTCGATCTGATGTGATCGTCACTAGCACTCCATGAAAACGACTACCTATCACACGTACAATTCAGCAGGTCTATCCAATGCAAAGCCCTTTCGTGTGGCAATGTCCTCCATTCTTGGCTCCTCAACTGACGTATCAACTATGATTGCCAAACCACCTTGGCAACTCACATCCAACAACCAAGTAGCCTCAAGCGACGAGATTAAGGTAATCGAGGGTCCTCCTCGACTTCCAACAAACTCAAAACTTCCACCCGCTAACGGTTTAAACTGTATTAATATATAACAATAATCCATTACAGCAAGATGCTCCTCCTTTCTCCAACCTCATTCCAATAAACCGAAGTTCTACAAGCTTAACGATACTTTTGCTGCGCCACTCTGATAAATTATCCTAGAAACACTGCCCCTCCTATTCAGTGCATAGTCCAGTTTATTCATATCCCCTTCGCCATCCTAGAAGCCTGCCAGGAGCTGCTCCTTGTCCAGGCCCTCTAGCCTCAGCGTTCACTCCCCGCCCTCATCAGACCAGGTCGTTACAGGGCCACCAGCCTTTGCTTGGTTCATCCCCAAACTACGCATCTACTGAAGAGGTCCCATTTCTATAGTGACTAACTCACAGAGACATTATCCGATTTGGCTCGTCCCATACTGAGCCTCACGGTTTTACCCTTTTGCGCATGGGTAGGCACTATCCCAAGAAGTCACCCATCCTAGTAGTGCACTATCCTAAGCTTGCTCATCCTTCAGGTTCAAAGGCACCAACTGACTTCCAATGTCTAGTTTTATATCATCCCAAAACCGCTTTGTCCCATCCACTGAGTCCTCCATTAGTCTCGATGCATACTTGGATAACTTAGCAATTTCGCCTCATACTGGTCCACTGACATCTGACTCTGATGAAAATGCTCGATCTTGGCCATTTTTTGCTCCTTAGAGTCTTTAGCACCTGTACGATCCCATCCAACCTAGGATCGCCTGGTGCTCCATTTCCAGCGCTAGCTTGAGGTGGTACTCTTTCCTCGGTACTAGCCTAAGCTGACATTCTACCACTAGTACTTGCTCATCTTGGTGCCCTCCCTCTAGCACCTGTCAAAACTACTACGTCCCATCTCCGAGGGGCTCTCTGCTCAGGATTGCTCATTTTGCATGATCTTTATAGAAACATGCCTTCCAATTCCAACAAGGAATCAGAAATTTGAACAACCTGCACAAAACAATCAATTAATCACAAGCATCAGCGTAAGGAAAATGTCTTTCCTAGCTAACTATCCCAAACACTAACCAGCTCTGATACCACTTCGGGAAGGGATGTCACGCCCTAAACCTCAAGCACGCGAACATCCCTTTATGGTCGATAGAATTGGGACGTTCTCAGGACACGTCACCGACCCATTCGTTTTATGCACATGCAGAAGCAAACTAATAAACCCCGGACAACAATCAAACGCATGGGATAGGAAAAGCAAGACAACCAATTAACACAAGCTATACTTTATAAACACATCAAGTTCAACCTACCGATTTATATACAAGAGTCTATAACCAAAAGAAGCTATTAAGCCAATCCTATCCCGGACCCTACCTACTCGGGATCCAAGTCTATTACGACACCGTCTAGGATGTTGATGTTTAAAGGATTAGCTACTTCTACTGTAGGGTCTTCGACCTCAGGCCCTGGGTTCCCCCAATATCCTCCAAAATATAAGCATCCACGATGGGGTCGAGTACATCCTCATACTTGGTATCAACGGCAGGTCCGTCAAAACCCTCCAATGGGCCCTCCTAAACCCTATTAGGCCCGTTACGGAACCATGCTTTGAAGCAATGAGGTACCAAGTGAGGTAGGCCCTCATTGACCCAAAGAGTGGTCACCACAAGCTCACGGGTCCAGGGGGTCCCGTGAATGGGGAGAAGAGTACACTCGGTCTATGCCTCTCGTGGCCACCCAAAATGGAGGTGCTGTACGTCCATCTAAGGAATTGAAAAAGAGGTTAACCATGAGGGGGTGAGATAAATCTCAACGAGTCTACACCCCAAACCTCGATTAGAACGAGCATTCACCTAGAGGCAGCCTAAACATGCACCATATAAGACTTACGTCGCCTCAGCACCTCTCTACACGTTAGTACACCTCATATACCATAAGCATACAACAAATGCATTCAATAACTGGAACACCTCATTTCCACATATCAATCAATCACAAGGGTCCCGATTATAAGGCCAAATCATTATGACACGTCACATTCCGTGCCACACAATTTCATCCCAAAATTAGGCGCAGCTATCTCAATCACTCAAGTGTGTTCCAATTATCTACAACCCAACGGCCACAACCAACTCATTAGTCGGCGGTCATCAAGCATAATTGGGCATCGTTTTGCTCATTCGGGCACGGCAACGTCTACATCTAGACAACATTCCATAAAGGAGCATTGGCCCAGCCTCCACTGCGACTGGCATCCGTTGTCAAGGGCATCTAAACTTAATCAGGCATCGTCCCACGTGAACGCGTCAGGATGGGTTCTGATAATGACCACACACACATTCATGCTCGACCAAGAACATCATGCTTTGCACTCAAATACTTCCATTTCAAATAATGGACTTGGCCAATTTTCTTCGTATTAAAAATACCCGGTAAAATAATTGTGCGTAGTCACACAGTCAAATTGAACCATAAAACGTGATATTCTCCCATTTCAAAATTCCACGATTTTATATAATACTTATAATGTTTTTGGAGTCAAAACCCGACACCTGGTATTTTTCTAATTAAATACCATAAAATTACATTTTTGCAATAATAATTCAAAAATCATCACCATGCACTCAATTGCACAATTCAATTCAACCATGACAATCAGCATAAAATTCTACTAACCGGCTATCTCGGTATAATTTACGCTAATTAAAATTAATTAACTAAATTGCAAATTAATTAAATAAATTACAAATTATTTAAATTAAACCACTTAATAAATCTAGATAAGCTAACCGGGCTAATCTACTTAAGCTAATTGAACTAACCTAGCTAATCTAATCAACTAACCTAACTAACCACCTAACTAACTAATCTAACTAAGTAGTCCATCTAACTAACTAACCAACTACTAGTTACATCAACTAAATTAACCATTAATCCTAATTAACCTTAAACTAATCCCCCTAAGTGTAATAAACTCTCTAATAAGAGATTAGGATGCTAACTCACAAGATTAGCGAGAAAACAGGTTCACAGTAACGGTGGCGTGATGGCAGTGAGATCCCAAGCCTATGGCGGCTCTAACAAAGGGTTGGAAGAGGCTGAAAATGGCCAACAAGCCTCATGGTTTGCTCCTAGAATTTCGGTTCTGCTGAAGGATGGATCACAGAGCTGAGGTGGTGAGTTGGACGCGGGAATGGCACAGCTGGAACGGCATAGCTACTGGATGGCCGGCGTGGCTTAGGCAGGTAAAAGCCGCGGGTGATTGAGTAGTTGGTTGCTAGGGGATGATAGGGACGTGGATAGGAGGCGAGGGGCTGGACAGATGACAAGCAGCTGGCACCAACGGCGAAGCTGCTGGTCGCAGCGCTGGCATGAGGACACTGTGGCAGTGGTGGACTGGTTTTTTAGAGTTGGACAGCAAGAGGGAAAGATGGAGGAAAGGGCAGCAACTGACGGAAGAAGATGAAGATTTAAGGAAGAAGAACTAGAACAAGAACAAGAAGGCAGAAGCAAGGGTTGGTCAACCAAGGGGGCAGTAAGAGAGGGGGGGACAAGAGCCAAAGAAGTCCACCATGCAGCCAATCCCTTTACATGCAAAATATCTTGCACTTGAGTGAAATGCCACAAAGTCTTTTGCCCATATTTGTCAAGGCTCCAACCAATAGCTATTTTTCCCTCAAAACCTTCACAAACAAAGCCAAATTCAAGGCCAAAAATGGCTCCCAAGCTGCCCCTACGAATTTCTTGACTTTCTTCTTCAATTCCCCACCAATTCAAGTCATTTTGGTGGCCAATTTATCCCCTTGAAGCTGCCATACGAATTTCCTTGTATTCCCTTCACCAATTAATCCATTTTGAATGCCAAAAACTCCCTTAATTTTGCCCATCCGAATTTCCACCATTTTAATTTGCCAAATTTCATTTTTCCGCCAAAATTCTGGGTGCGATGGAATTTGTTCAAAAGATGAGACGATGTCTTAAAAATAAATCGTGACACGCTCGAACGTTCGATTCCCGAAACCGAGTTCAATTTCATCGTTAAAATCAACCAGACATGATTTTAGCGCGACCTCACCTACTGGGTAGCTTTTAGGGATTTTAGCACATTTGACCCGTGGTCGATGATTTCGATCCACGTTTGTGTATCTCCAACTCATCGGCGACTCTCAGTTGTCGTAAAAATCTCAAGGTTTCAATTATGGGTACTGGGTACAAAATCAACAGAAAATTGGGTTAGTGCCGTTCGAAGCGAATTTTGCGATCAGGTGGAATCACCCACAATTTAATCACATCATTCCATCGGATCGACCCATATCTGATCACTAATCGATTATAACGGTGCTGTATTGACCCTTGCCGATTATTACAGTTGAGCGATCGATTTCTGATCAAATTCTCTAGTTTGTCACGTTTATATCCATTAACGGCTTCACCTGATGGATTAGTTAACTTGTGAGTGGCCAACTCAGAGAAAAATAACCATAGGTGCGTCAACGAAATGCCTATTTCCTATTATTAAGACGGGGTCAAATTTCAGGATGTCACACCCTGCATTAGCCTTTTTTGTCACCAATCAAGCATAGCATCAAGGACTTGAACCTCCAACGATTCCCCCCCCCTAGGGTGGGCCCCCCAACCAAACAAAAAAAAACAATCTCTAAGGCACTCATTTGTATTTCATGCACCAATTATCAAAGGCTAAAATGAAAATGTTGACCATGTGGTATTACTGACTGTATCATAAAATTAGTCCATAGTATTTTAAATACTTTTATTAATCATGTTTTAGTTGTAGGTTCTAAGAATTAACAAAAGTCGAGAATCTAAATATGCACGAGCGGAACATGTAATGTGTGTGGACATGGAATGACTTGAGGGGTTTAACCCACTAGACTAGAGAGAGAGAGAGACAGACGAGAGAGAGAGAGAGAGAGAGAGAGAGAGAGAGAGAGAGAGAGCCATCATATTACGTCAAGTCGGAGTCTAGCATGTATTGCATGATCTTACCTTCTTAAAGAAAAATTTTAGCATGATCTTCAACCTACTTATTATGAGTGAGCTCACAAATTAGTATTATGCCTTTCCTCTAATATTACTTGAAGTGAATTAGTATCATTTGTCAGTGTATATACTAATTATAATGATTCTAGAGAATTCACAATCATGCACTATCAGAAGCCCGTACACAAACTATTTGAAATTTGAACTTAGACCGTATAATGAATTTGAAGCTGGACATCTATTGTCGCAAGAATTCTGCAGCTAGCCATCTCGTGCCAACATATGTCTTCTCGATAGCTCCTCATGCATCATGGGGCCAAAATCACTTCGAAGGATCGTCGCTTTGTCAAAGTTATTGAAACCTAAATTATTGAGGATATAACCAACAATGGCATCTTATTATATGTTATGCATCCACAAATCATCAAAGACAGTTAGGTTTGTCTGTTTGGCAAGGAAAACAAAATCACATGCTCTGGGTCAAAAGAAATGGTCCCCTATTTTAAACGACATCCAAAAGTCTTGATTTGAAGAAAAAGGAGAACAATATAATTCGATGACATAATGCGCATCAAAACATATGCTCTCTGGTCTAACTCAAACTTCTTGGCGTATTAGAAAGACCAAGACTTTATTGGGACTCATCAACTTTTTTGTGTGAAAAATTAAGCAAAAGAGAAAAAGTGAAAGTGGGAAAGAAACTTCAATCAACTCCAAGAACACCAAGACTTTGCAGGACGCAAATTGGCTTTATAGCTTCACTTTTCACATCCCTCTTCTTCCATCCCTATGTGAATGTCTCTTTTTACATTACTAGTAGAATTTCCACATGTTACATGTCTTGCTTAAGATTAACAATACCAGAAATAAGTATAAGAAGGAAGCCAAGAAGGGACTCGAAAAGATCTCTTCAATGATCATGGGTTTACCAATCATTGAGAGAATAACAAGGTTCTAGGTTCCAAGTTCCAAAACATATAGGGGAGGTTTCAAGTTCCAAAAATTGAGAAACCTACTCTAACAAAAACCATTGAGTCCTAAGACATTAAACAAAAACAAAGACCAAGGCTTTTTTAAAAAAAATAATAATAATAGGTGCACAATAAGTCCGAAAACTTTTCATGAAAGTACAATTGAATTCTAAAACTTTCAAAAGATACAATTGAGTCGTAAAATTTTTCACGAAAGTATATTTGAGTCATAAAACTTTTAAAAAGTGCAATCAATTCCTAAAACTTGTCTTGAAAATGCAATTAAATCTTAAAACTTTCAAAAAAGTAATCAACGGAAGAACTTAATTTGACCTATTTGACATGTTTTAGGATTTAATTGCATTTTTTGAAAATTTTAAGACTTAATTCTACTTCATAGCAAGCTTTTGGACTTAATTGTGTTTTTGAAAGTGTTAAAACTCAATTACACTTTTGTGGCAAGTTTTAGAACTTATAATGCACTTATCCCCTTTTTTTTTTGCATCCGTACATTCTTAGTAACCTTATAATTTCAGTGTCTTCGTTTAATGTGTTATTGGTGAATATGCGATCAATGTAGGCTTTTATGTGGTAGTTATAGTGCTAAAGATTCGCAGCCAAATGGGTAACATTGATCTACTGAAGGGTGCTAAGTTTGTGGTTGATGATCAAGAACTATTTGTAGGAGAATCGTGGCCCTTTGCACGATTTTTTCCTGTTCATAAGTGTGATGCCTAGAGTATATCTAGTACTATGTTAGTTGGTGATGCTCTTGTCTAGCAATGAATGAAGCTGACCACAATTAATAGGACTGACAAATAAGCGTCTTTGTACAACTTGCACCGATTGAAATAAATGTTGACAATCCACCTAACGATGGCATCGTACTTTCTATTATAGATCCGCAAGTCATCAAAGATAACTAACTTTGATTGTTCGATAAGATAGGATCATGTGCTTTGGGCCAAATAAGAAAAAGAGTTGTGTACACCAACGAATCCATGAAGCACCTTGCTTAATTTTCACTTTGGAAATAGTACACGATTCACAAATCATCAACTAATCCATCAAGCAAGTTGCTTTGGGCTAGCTTTTTTCGTTCAAAGGACTACGATTTTCCTATCAAGTGACTCACTATCATCAACAACTACTTCAGCACCCTTCAGCAGATCATTGCCGCGCACTTTGCTGCAAATTTCTAGCACTATAGCTACCACATTAAAGCCTATACTCAAAAAAATAAAAATAAAAAACTGACAAAACATTGTAAGTTATAATTTTTTTGTGAAGATATGCATGCCCTCTAAGTTGGTCATGTGAAGAAAGGGCAAAGTACCAAAAAAGTTTTAAACCTATGACATTGGTACCAATTCAATTCTAAACCTTTCAGTTAGGTCAATTTAGTACTACATCTTTTTATATTGATACTAATTTAGCCTTTCTAGCCAATTTTGGTTGGCTGGCTATGATGTGAATGTCTGCCAACTAGCGAACACCGATGTGGCAATTTTTAATTTTTATTATTATTATTTTTTCCTTTTCCTTTTCTTTTTCATCTTCTTCCTCTCGACCTTCTTCTCTCACAATGCCCAGCAAGCCTTCGAGAGCTCGCCAGTCCTCGCCCAGTGGCTGGCAAGCCGCCAAAGGCTCATTGGCCACTGCAGGAGAAGAAGGCCGAGAGGAAGAAGCGCAAAAAGAAAGGGAAAAGGAAAAAAATGGAAAAAATAATTAAAAATTCGAAAATATTATTTAAAAATTGCCACATTAGTGTTTTCCAACCGGAAAACATCCACATTAGCGCTAGTTGGCCAAAATTGGCTAAATGGACTGAATTAGTACAAATGTAAAAATGTTTAGGATTAAATTGGTCCAACTAAACAGTTTATGATTGAATTGGTACTAGTGTCATAGTTTTAGGTCTTTGTTGGTACTTTTTTGGAAGAAATATAACCTATTATCCTATGTTTTGGATGGCCACAAGAAGAGGTCCTCTCTTTCAAATGATAGGCAAAAGTCTTGATATGGAGAAAAAGGAGAACAGTTGATTTACCTAACTCAAAGACACAATGATTCTTATTAAGACTCGAACTCATGGGGAAGAAAATCGATTTATGGATGGAATCAAATATACAATATTTACAGACAAAAGTATTCAATTATTGGGAAAAAATCAATATACTTTTAATGTCAAATCAGGATCAACTAGGACAGAAATAAAGCATTGGGTCGAACTCTTCTTTGGTGTCAAGGTAAAAGCTATGAATAGTCATCAACTCCTGGGAAATGGTAGAAGAATGGGACCTATTATGGGACATACAATGCATTACAAATGTATGATCATTACGCTTCAACTAGGTTATTCTATTCCACCTCTTTACATCCTGAAATTTGACCACATTTCAAATATATGAAATGGTTATTTCGTCGATGCACTTATGGTTGTTTTACTCGGAGCTGGCTACTCGCGAGTTAACTAATCTATTAGGTGAGGCCGTTAAGGGATATAACCATGACAAACTAGAGAATTCAATCGAAAATCGAACGCTCGACCATAATAATTGGTAAGGATCAATACGACACCGTTATAAATCGATTAGCGAATGGATATAAGTCAATTTGACGGAAGTACATAGTCGAATTGCGGGTGGTTTCGTACGATTGCAATATTCGCGTCGAACGGCAGTAAACCGATTTTCTATCAATATTATATTCGGAACACGTAATTGAAATCTCGCGATTATGTGACAACCGAGGGTCGTCTACAATTCAGAGATGTACAAACGTGGATCAAAAGTTATCAACCATGGGTCAAATGCGCTAAAATCTCTAAAAGCTACTCGATAGATTAGATCGTACTAAAATCGCATTCAATCGATTTTAACCACGAAATTTAATTCGGTTTCTAGAATCAAACATTCGAGCATGTCACGATTCATATATTGGACGTCGTCTCATCTTTCGGTGAACTTTCTTCGAGTCCAAAAATTTTGCAAAAAAACCGTTTTTGGACAAAAAGAAAAATAAAAAGAAATTCGGATGGGATGAGAAATTAGGAGTTTTCTACCCTAAAAAGGATTTGTTTGTGGGAAATTAGAGGAATTTTGGGATTGGATGGCCATGGATGAAGCAAGAAGATTTTGGGGGCATTGTGATGATGATTAGATGTTTGTTCCTAAGTTTTGATTGGTTGCTTTCCTTATTTTCTTCCTCTCTCTCTCTCTTTCTTTACTCTCTCCCTCTCTCTTACGTGAACCCCTCCTTCTGCCATTCCCTCCTTCTGCTTCCCCACGATTTTTTACCTTCACGTTCTTCCTTCCCCTCCCCACTAACTTCTTCCTTTTGTTGCCGCACACTTCCATCGTATCATCCTCGTTTCCACCTTATACCCTCACAGCCCGCAAACTTTATCTCACACCCAACACATCTACCACCACCTTCAGCATCATCTTCCTGTTGCACCCTCATCATCCCACACCACTCGATCACCCCAGCTTCTTCATCACCCACCAGCTCCAGCAACAACCCACCAACAGCCGCACCACCACCAGAACACCAAACTTCCACAGCCACCACCCCATCCGCCTAACTCCTCCACCGAACAACCGCTGCCAACTCCAGCTCGTCTTCACACCGCATCTAGCAGCCCATCCAGCCAACCCCATGACCAGCACCAAGCCGAACTCTTCCTCTTGGCCGAGAGCTTGAGGGGTTGACACCGCCGCCATCGAGCCTCCGCACAAGCCGCGGTTGTTTCGTGTTTTCGTCGCCATCACGTTACCATCGCCGCGAGCCCACCACCATCGTAAACAATGATTTAACTCCCTAATCTTTGATTAGACCATTAATTGTGCTTAAGGGTGGTTAGATTAGCGCTAATGAGGGTGGTTTAGCTTGATCTAGTGGATTTTCGGGTTATAGGAGCTCAATCTATGTAGGATCTTAGCTTGCATGTATGCTGTGATGTGTGGAAAATCTTGCATGTGAGTTTCTTGAAGGTTTATGGTTACTAAGCTTGCAAGGGACGTGCTCAAAGGAGCTGAGTCTAGATTTCTCTTCAGATATGTTTACTAGACACTCGCTATTTGCTATTTTTGTGGGTTAAAATGTGCTATGATTTTGAGGTTGCTTCCTTCTTGAAAAGTGTTGTAAACATCTTCATTTATGACATATATTTTACTTAAGATTTTCTGGATTTAAAAGAACAAGATTTCAGTTTCGTTGCATGCAAGGTAGAATCTCATTTTGTGCTGGAACCTGTGACCTTTTGGGATTTAAATGATTTTTAACAACTCTTAGGGTTCGATTTTTAAAAGAGTTTCTTGAAAGAAGTTTTTCACCACATCTTGATGTTTAATATAGTCAAATTTCAAAGCAAACTGACGATTTTTGGACCTCCAACCAAGCTGGTTTTGTAAAACATGATTTCTGGACATGAATACAGCTTTGGTAACGATTTGAGTGATTTACTAATCCTATTATAGAAATATCTAGGCCAAGGTGTCTTAATAAAAAGTGTTCATTTAAATGTTCGTTATGACATATTTAAATTTGAGGATTTTCTAAACTCATTTGGTTATGTTTCTAGAATTAATCTTGGAGATGTGCAAGTGGACTCGATTTCTGCTGGTGAGGGCCGGTTGTGGTCTTGTGGTTGTTCTTGGTATCTTGCTTGCTGAAAATTGTATATTTTGTGATTTGGTTGATTTTGGCATGCTGAGAACTTATGTGTGATTTTGAGTGTTTGCACGTCCGATATTGTGCAATTGATTGCTCTATGGTTGGTTCCAATTTTTATGTCAAAAGATGGCATTATAAGCTTTTCAATAGAAAAAACAATGAGGTGTCGGGTTTGGACACCAAAACTTATTTGCTCAATAAAACCGTGAGGTTTCAAACTAGGTGCTTGCAAAGTTTGACGGGTTAATTTGAGTACGTGAGAACGTACGAAATTCTTTCCAAAAGTTTTAAAGAAAAAAGAAGGGGTTACCAAAGATTGTTTCCAAAAAGGGTGGTTAGACAAAGAAATAGAAAAGAAATATGGTGTCAGGTTTGGATGCCAAGTTTTATGTGCTCAATAAAACCGTGAGGTTTCAAACCAGGTGTGTGCAAAGTTTGATGAGTTAATTTTAAATACATGACCCCGTACGAATTTATTTTGGAAAGTTTTAAACCAAAAAAAAAAAAAAAAGTTGCAATGTTTATTATTTGAAAATGGATTTTGGTCTTCTTGGCTAATAACGGCAATAAAAAGTGGTTTGATTGATGGTGTGCTCGTGCGATCACATAAGTACGCTAATGCGTATGATTATGTGGGGTGATGGCTCCATCCTTATGCGTATGATTATGTAAAACGATACTCGATTAAGTTCGGATGCCCCCAAGTCAACGGAATGCCATTTGCGGATGGATTTCAGAACGAAACTCCTTTTTGGAATGCTGTCCAGAGGCATATGCATACGCGGGATGATGCCATGTCCAATGGGACAAGACGATGCCCGGTTATGACGGAAGACCACCGACTCTTGTGTTGGCTGTGGCCCAATGGGTCGTAATAATTGGAACACGTGTGAATGATTGTGGTGCATTGCACTTGATTATGGGGTAGAATTGTTAGGCATGGTATGGGACATGCCAAAATAGGTTTACCTTATAATCAGGACCAGTGTGAATGCTTAAAGAATGAGTATCTTGTGTTCTAGTTGTTGTTTATGCTTATTATATTGATACTAGCACATGTGACATGCTAACCTGCAAGGGTGTGCTGAGGCGAGGTGAGTTATGTGTGGTGCCTATTTAGGCTATCTCCGGGACAAATTTGGGTCCTAATTGAGGCTTAGGGTTTAACTCGCTGAGATTTTATCTCACCCCATTGTGGTTAAACATTTTCAGGGCCGTAGCGCGGAGATCTGCTGAGTGCAAATGTGGTGGGCACGAGATGCGACACTTTTGGCTGGCCCTGCCGTTAGTGAAGTAGGTTAACCCTGATTCCTGAAGGTTTTTGAGAGGGTCGATAGGAAGCACTCGTAGAAAGGCTGGTAATTGTTAAACTTCCTAGGGGTAACAATGGATAAATAAATAAATTATTTTTGGCAACTTTTGTTGTGCTTTACTATCCCAATTGTTTATTTATTGATCGGGGGTTTATTTAATTCATTTCCTCATGCGTTTAATTGAATATAAAAAGAATGGGCTGGCGACACGTCCTAGGATGTCGCATTTTTAATTGACCGTCGAGGGATGTGCGCATACCTGGGGTTCAGGGCGTGACACACAATGTGCATCAAAACATGGTCTCTTCGGTCTAAACTCAAATTTATTGGCATGATAGTATACTCATAAAGTACTTTTCATCAAGAAGACAAAACATTACTGGAAGGACGCAAATTGTCTTTGTTGCTTCACTTTCCACACCCCTCCTCTTCCATCCCTATGTGAATGTGTCTTTTTCCATTACTAGTAGAATTTCCATGTCTTGCTTAAAATTAACAATTCTAGAAATTAGCATAAGAAGGAAGCCAAGAAGGAACCCTGAAAGATCTCTTTAATAGTCATGGGACAATCAGTCACTAAAGAGAAAAACAAGGGTTGTGGTGAGGCTACGTGATAATGCTCTAAAGGTTAGAGGAAACTATAAATTTTAGGAAGACCAATACTTTCACCTACCAAAAAGATTAAACAAAGACCAAGACTTTTATGCACATAAGAGTTTAGAGAAATCAATATAAGATATTTTTTCTCCACAAGTGCTTGTTTCACAATATCTAAAGAATATTCCCAGAGACTTTGCTAGATATCATGTGCTTTTTATCTAGAAAGTGAAGCAAAAGTAGATAATTTTCACCCACTACATGTGAATCAAAAGTGAAGCACTTTAAGAAAAAGTGAAAATAAATAATAAAAAAACCTTTAATCAATTCCAGATAGACCAAGACTTTGCACAAAAAAGTGATGATTAGAGAGAGACTTCAATTAATTCCATGAAGACCAACACCTTGCGAAAAAAGTGATGATGGGAGAGAAACTTGAATCATTGCTAGGAAGACCAAGACTTTGTAGGACACGAATTGGCTCTATTCCGTTAGTTTTCTCATTTCTCTTTCATCGCTATGTGAATGTCTCTATTTCCGTTACTAGCGAAATTTTCATGTGTTACATGTACAATTAACAATACTATAATTTCGGTTAACTATCATCATGTTTAATCATATTGGGTTTTTTCATTCATTAATCTCTATTATACTTGTCTATTAGAATTATCTCTAGGTTTTCATTCATGTTTACAAGTTTAAGCTTGATAAAAGAAAAAAAGGCAAGAAGAAAAGCGAGCAAGAAAAAAGAAGCAAAAAGCTGAAAAGGAAACCAAAAAAAAAAAAAAAAAATTAGGAATAGGGTGACATAGAGAGCACCACCCATCCAATCGCTGTCGGCATGCCGCTGTAGTCAGCACCTTCCGTAGGATGACTCATTCCAACCCTATCGCCACTTTTGTAGTTGGCACTACTATTTGATTAACCATCTTAACCAGTTAACCTAAATTATCTATGACTAAACTAACTTAATCTATAGATATATTCACAATGGAAAGAATGAATTCTAGGATTTACAATTTCTCATGTGCACTGTGAAAAGTTGGGTTCAACATGGAGTCACAACATTCAATATTGGATGTGACCTAGACTCACATGCTTCGGGTTCATTCAAAAATTTCTTGCCATCCTGTGTCTAAGACTTTAAAAAGAGTTGCTACCATAATGAAAGAGTCTTTCTTTTTTATTTAATAAAACAAAAAGGACTTAGGCTCAAGAGGCCCAATTCAAATTTATTATGCCGATGAATCTGCATCTTGGAATCCCAACAGACTAACTTCCTTAAGCTTAGTTATAATCGTTGTAGTTGGTTTATCGGAGAAAAGAGGAATAGTTAAGAGGGAGAAAGAAAAATCAAGAAAGCTAGAAAAGGGAAGTGAACTGCGCGCTAGAGAGAGAAAGGGCTTGGTTCAAGTTCGCTAGGGACATCTTAACACGTTGGATAATGTCATACAAGAAGTGCTTGATAAGAATTCAAAGACTAAATTTTTCTAGATTAAGCTGTAATTTCAATTCCATTCGGGTTTTAGGTTGCTAGGTGTAGGGGAAAACAAAATTCCTAAAAACGATATGATACTCAATCAAATACCGACAACGAACGCGGAAAACGTGCCCAGAAAAACATGTTACACCGATGAAAGGTATATCACAGGAGTTGGATATACCTTGATTTTCATAGATTAAGCACCGTCGTCGCAGTTTTATGAGGAATTCTTCAAAGCCCTAATTCCGTTCATAAAGAGGAGCGTACTGTTTCACAGGGTAAAACTGAGAGAATGTAGAACGGAGAAAACTTATATCTCTTTTCTAAAACACTGCTTTACAAATAATACAACTGATCAAATAACTTAACCGCTCAGATAATGTAACTACTCAAATAACTTAACCGCTCAAATAATCCCCCCCTTCTTCTTATTATTCTTTATATTACAGTAACTGCACTATTCTATGGGCCCTTCATTTACGGGCCAAGTTTTGATCCAACATGGGCGGACGAGCTTAAGTAGACCCATCAATCATAAAAATCCATCATTTGCCACTCGCACATGGTGGGCCGAATAGAACTCTCTTTACTTCTCTGCAGCATTCATATCGGTAAATAATCCGTGCAACCAGTGTACTTTGAGAGCTTGTTGCTATACATCTGTTAGGAATATATAGCAGCTCATAATGGCCACCACATTTTGAGTAGATTTAGTATGCAGTACCCTAGATCAATCGATCATATTTATATCTTTCTTGATCTCTTTTAAAAAATGATATTTTATATTCACAATTATGATTATCCAAAAAAAAGAAGAAAAAAACAATCATAATTAGTCAAACAGTGAATACAAAACTAGAATATGATTCTCCAAATTCGATCTTCCTCTTTCCTTGAAACTCTCAATTTCAATTCAACTTGCTTTTCTAGAAATGTCCCATTAGATCGAATCAATTTATGATTATTGACAACATTCTAAGATAGCAAATACTAAATAGAAATCTTGAGAATAAGTAAGAGTCATGAGGGCACTTAATTGAGAAACTCTTTTCCTCAAGAGTCTCACACAACATAAAAGTTGAGATCAAAACTTTTGCCACTCTTATTGGTCGTCCCATGCATACGTAGTATGAAATACGTATTACGTATTAACTCCTTTCCTATGAAGCGTATGTCTACACCTTCAATACTGTACAGATGATAGTTCAAACATACCTAATATCTAACTTGAGTTCATGTATCTATTCATTCATGGAATTCATCAAAACTCACATCCGGCATCATAGATAGATAAAATAAAATATGTGCGTTATTTTACCTTCGGACATAGCTAATTTTATGTCCTCATCTTAACACTGAGTTAAGGTAACATATATATTTTAAGCTTGAGCTCTCGATTATCACCTAGATAGTAGGCTTAAAAATTGTCTCATCCCTATTTATCACATAGTAAATAGAAGCGATTACCCATGTGAGTGGGTTAATCTTTTGTCAGACATACTTTCTCAATTTTATATAATGCACCTAGCATTTAGATGTATAAACGTTAAACAAAGACTCATGGGCATTAATAATGAAAAAATAAATTCATTAAATGTGAACACTTAAGGGAAATTATAATATTAAGTACATCAATCTCTACGTAAACCTGGAGATTTCACATTGCCACAAAACACATCTCTAGGTATTGGTTTTGTCATAGGATTTATTACCATTCTATGCATAGATATGTATTGTAAGTTTACATATTTTCGTGCAACCATATCTTTGACAAAATTATACTTAATATCTATATGTTTGGTCTTATCATAATATTTTTTATCTTTGGTGTACGCTATTGCTGTTTGGCTATCACAATTAACCAACAATGAGTTTGTGGCATTCTTAGTAACACCTAAATGATTCAAAAATCTCTTAAGCCAAATACCTTTTGTCACCCCCCGAATCTCGAGTATGCGAACATTCCTCAACAGTTGATTAAAAATGCAACATCCCAAGATGCGTCGCTGACCTATTTCTTTTTGTCTTTTTAATTAAACGCATACAGAAGCGAATTAAATAAATCCTCAATCAATAAACAAACATAAGGATAGTAAAAACACACCACAATTTTTTCACAAACTATGCTTTATTTATTATCAAGTTAACCTGAAGAGTTCATATATATATATATATACAAGCCTATCAAAAAGTGTACTCCTGCACGACCTAATAACAAAAGGATCCAACTACACATCTACCAGAAGCTCCTACAACCTCCACCCTAATACCCATAACCAGGCGCAGTTAGGAAGTGGGGTATGTCACCAGGTAAGCACGACTCCCAAAGCCCTTCTGGCTTGATATCTAGATCAATCACAACATCATCTGGGATGTCTATATCCATAGGGTCAGTGTCTTGCTCAACCTGACTTCCTACTAGCAACCTGTCAAAATCATGCATGGGACACTCCCGACCCCCATTCGGTTCTGTAATAAACCAAGCCTTAAAGCGGTGGAGCACCACATTCACAAAACCCTTGTCGACCCACACTGTAGTCACTACTAACTCACCACATCAGTTGGTCCGAGGGATAGGGTAGACGGTACTCTCTACCTCCATCTCCCAAGGAACCCCAAAATGGACTGGGTGGATCTCCATACTAAGGACCTGAACATATTTAACCACGACTGAGTGAGATAAAATCTCAGCGAGTTAAAACCCCTAATCCCCGATTAGGACGCGAATTCGCCTTGAAGGCGGCCTAAGCACGCGCCAAACATAAACTCACCTCGCCTCGACACGTCCCTACACATTAGCACATCTCATACGATAATAATAGAATAATGTGCATAAATAATAATCAAAACACATAATTTTCACTCTCCAAACATTCACACGGGTCCCAATCATAAGGTAAACCCATTTGGGCACATCACATAATCAAGCACAATGCATCACAACCAATCACATGTGTTCTAATTATTACAACCCATCGGACCACGGCTAACACAAGAGTAGTTGGCTTCCAGCATAACCGGGCATTGTCCCACCCCATCAGGCACGGTATCATCACACATATGCATACGCCTCAAGATAGCATTCCAATAAAGGAGCATCGGTCCGGCCTCAACCTTGACTCAGCTTCTGGAACCCTACTAGGCATCCAATAAAATCGAGCATCGTCCCCAAACTCCCGTTGGGTGACGGTTCCAATTACGTGACCACTCGAGCATATCATCAATCAAACTAGCTTTTATTTCCGTTATTTAGCCAAGAACACCAAAATCCATTTTCAAATAATAAACCTTGCAATCCTTTTCTTTTTTTTTGTTCATAACTTTCCTAAATAAATTCATACAGGGTCACGTATTTGAAATCAACCCGTCAAACTTTGCACTCATCTAGTTTGAAATCTCATGGTTTTACTGAGCACATAAACTTGTCGTCCAAACCTGACACCATATTTCTTTTCTATTTCTTTGTCCAACCACCCTTTTTGGAAACAATCTTTGGTAACCCCCTTTTTTTTTCTTCTTTAAAACTTTTGGAAAGAAATTTGTACGTGGACACATACTTAAAATCAACCCATCAAACTTTGCACACCTTTATTTGAAAACCTCCTTGTTTTATTAGGCACATAAAATTTGGCGTCCAAACCCGACACCTAATTGTTTTTCTATTTAAAAGCTTATAAAGCCATCTTTTGACATAAAAATTGGAACCAACCATAGAACAATCAATTGCACAATCTCGGATGTGCAAACACTCAAAATCACGCATAATTTCATCCAAGAAAATGAGTGTAAAATTCTATATAACGCCTAATCCGTCACTAATTACACTAATTGCGATTAATTAAATAAATAATGATTAATTAAACTAAACCAACTTAATTAACCTAACCACGATTAATTATCATAATCGTAATTACTTAAACTAATCACAATTAAAGAAACTAAACCATTCTTAATCTCAATTAAACTAAACCAAGCTTAATTAAGACTAATCTAGGTTTAAATAAGGCTAACCCTCATTAGCACTAATCTAATCACCCCTAAACGAAATTAACGGCCTAATCAAAGATTAGGGAGTTAACTCACGGGTTTACGACGGCGGCGGGCTCGCAGCGACGACGATGCAATGGCGACGAAAACACGAGACAACCACGGCTTGAATGGAGCTCAATGGCGGTGGTGACAATCCCTCCAAGCTCTCAGCCAAGAGGGGAGTTCGGCTTGGATGAACGACGGTGGCTGGACACGGGGGTGAGCTGGTTGTGGGATGCTACAGGTGGCGTGATGGTGCTAGTGGGATGTGATGTGGCAGCAAAGATGAACGGAATAGAACCGCGTGAAGGAAGAAACGCGGGGGAGATTGAGCGTGAGGGAAAAGAAATAAAGGAAGAAGAAGAAGATGGTCGGCTGAAGGGGGGATGTGCGTGAGAGAGAGAGAGAGAAGAAAAAGAAGTGGCCAATCAAAACTCTTGAACAAATATCTAATATCAACATCACCTAGCCACAAAGTCTTCATGCCTCAAAAGTCCTAAGCTCATCCTTGGTCATCCAATCACCATTTTTCCTCTAATTTCTCACAATTAAGGACTTTTTAGGGTAGAAAACTCCTAATCTTTCATCCCATCCGAATTTCCTTTCCTTTTCATTTTGTTTGAAAATCGTTTTTCTGCAAAATTTCGGACTTGATGAAAATTTGCCAAAAGATGAGACGACATCCAATAAATAAATCGTGACACGCTCGAACGTTCAATTCCCAAAACCGAATTAAATCTCGCGGTTAAAATTGACGAAACGCGACTTTAGTACAACCTAATCTACCGGGTAGCTTTTAGGGGTTTTTGCGCGTTTGACCCATGGTCGATAATTTTTTATCCACGTTTGTGCATCTTTGAATCGTAGACAACCCTCGATTGTCATAAAATCATGAGTGTTCAATCGCGTGTACCGAATATAATGTCGATAGATATAATGTCGATAGAAATCGGTTTATTGCCATTTGACGTGAATATCTTAATCGTGTGGAACCACCCGTAATTCAACTATGTACTTCCATTGAATCGGCTTATATCTGTTCGCAAATCAATTTATAATAGTGTCGTATTGACCCTTGCTGATTATTATGGCCAAGTGGTCGATTTTTTATTGAATTCTCTAATCGATTTATAACAATTTCTAAATGGCCTCACCTAATAGATTAGTTAACTCATGAGTGATTAGTTCCGAGTAAAATAACCATAAGCACGTCGATTAGATTACCATTTAATATATTCGAAACGGGGCCAAATTTCGGGATGTCACAACTCTTCCCCTCTTATAAAAATTTCGTCCTTGAAATTTAAGTTATTACAATCCTTCCACAAAAAGATAGGGGTATTGTCGTCTCATCGACTTTTCACTTTCCCACGTGGCTCCCTCAGTTCCGTGGTGTTGCTAAATCACTTTAACCAAGGGGATCGTCTTGCTACGTAGCACTTGCTCTTTTCGATACACTATTTGAACCGGTCTCTCCATGTATGACACCCTCTCATCCACATCTATTTCCTCTAAATTCAGCACGTGGGTTGGATCAGGTTCGTATTTCCTCAACATCGACACGTGGAAGATGTTATGCACTTGAGCAAGTCTCAGCGGCGATGCAAGATGATACGCCAAAGTCCCGATTCACTCCAAAATTTCAAAGGGACCGACGTACCTCGGACTTAACTTCCCATTCTTGCCAAAGTGCGAAGTACCTCTCATCGGTGACATTTTGAGGAATACGTGTTTACCTACATGGAACTCTAATGGTCTACGCCACTTATCTTCATAACTCTTCTGACCACTTTGGGTGGTCTTGAGTCTTTCTCAAATGACTTTGATGGCGTCGACTGACTGTTGAACTTACTCAAGGCCCGTAATCTTATGCTCTCCAACTTCGTCCCAACAAACAAGAGTCCTACAAGCCCTACCATACAATGCTTCAAATGGTGCCATCTTGATACACTGCTAATAACTGTTGTTGTAGGCGAACTCAACTAGATGAAGCTGTTCCTCCCAGCTTTCTTTGAAGTCCAATACACAAGCTCATAGCATATCCTCGAGGGTTTGAATGGTCCTCTCAAACTGGCCATCCATCTGTAGATGAAAGGCCGTGCTGTAGTGCAGCTTCATTCCCAAGGCAGTTTATAATCTTTTCAAAAAAGTTGTCGTAAACTTTGGGTCTCGATCTAAGGTGATCGTCACTGGCACTCCATGAAGACGAACCATTTGTCGCATGTACAATTTAGCATATATGTCTAATGCAAAGTCCTTTCATACGGTGATGGAGTGAGCAGACTTCAAGAACCTGTTTACTACAGCCCATATGGAATCGTTACCTCGCTGACTCCTCGGTAATCCCATCACAAAATCCATTATGATATGCTCCCATTTCCACTCAAAAGTCTCGAGAGGTTGCAAAAGTCCTCCAAGCTTGCAATGTTGTGCTTTCACTTGCTGGCACATTAGACACTTGGCAACATGTCTAGCAATATCCACCTTCATACCGATCCACCAATAGTGTTGACGTAGATTCCGATACGTCTTTGTACTGCCTGGATGGATGCTGTAACTACTACTATAGGCTTTTGACAAGATTTCCTCCTTAAGCTCTACATCGTCCGGTACGCTCAATCGCCCTCGAAACTTTAGTATTTCGTCCTCAGTAACTTGAAAGTTAGTTTTCCTCTTTTCTACATCTTCATGTAGAATTTTCTAGATTTTAGGGTCTGTCAACTATAACGTCTTAGTGCTTATCTGCACTTCTGGTTCAATTCTGAGGGTAGCCATTAGACTTGAAAGGTGGCCTACCTCAAACTTGAAATCCGAATCTCGAACTCCTTTGAGTAGGATCCACTCCTAAACCATCATCTGTGCAATTGACGACTTCTGACTTAATGCATCCACAACCTTATTGGCTTTTCCAGGATGATACAAGATGTCACAGTTGTAGTCGTTGAGAAGCTCCATCCACCGATGCTGTCTCATGTTCAACTCCTTCTGAGATAATAAATACTTCAGACTTTGATGGTCCGCAAAAATCTGGAACCTTTCTCTGCATAAGTAATGTCTCTTAATCTTCAAAGCGAAGATGATCACAGCAAGTTCCAGGTCATATGTCGGATAATTCAACACATAAGGCCTCAGCTGACTAGACACGTATGCAACAACTACCATGTTGCATTAAAATGTAGCCCATTCCTCTATACAACGCATCACTATAAATCTCATATCCTCTAGGTGCAGACAGAATCCTTAACATGGGCGTAGTGGTCAACTTCTGCTTGAGCTATTGGAAACTACACTCACACTTGTTAGTCCATTCGGACTTCTCTTCCTTCTTCAACAATCGCATAAAGGGCATGGCTATCGCAGAAAATCTTTCTACGAATCATCTATAATAGCTTGCTAATCCCAAGAAACTTTAGACCTCGGTCACTATTGTTTGTCTCGACCAGTTTATAACAGCTTCAATCTTAGTCAGGTCCACAGAAATCCCTTCGCCGCAAATCCCTTCGCTAGAAATCACGTGGCCTAAGAAAGCTATACGAGTTAGCCAAAATTCACACTTACTGAACTTGGCGTACAGCTCGTGTTCTCGCAGGGTCTAAAGTACCGTCCTTAAGTGTTTCTCATGCTCCTCTGGACTTCTCAAATACACCAGTATGTAGTTAATAAACACAATGACGAACTAGTCCAGATATTCGATGAATACTCGATTCATCAAATCCATTAAAGCAACCGGGGCATTAGTTAGACCGAACGGCATTGGTGAATTCATAATGGTCATAATGCGTACGAAAAGCCATCTTCGGTATATCCTCCTTCTTAATCCTCAGTTCATGATAACCTATCCTTAGGTCAATCTTGGAAAGTATCGAAGCTCCCTGTAACTAATCAAACAAGTTATCAATCCCTGGCAATAGATACTTGTTCTTGATCGTTACCTGGTTGAGTTGACGATAGTCGATGCAAAGGCGCAACAAACCATCCTTCTTCCCTACAAACAAAACCGGTGCTCTCCAAGGCGATGCACTAGGATGTATAAATCCTTTGTCTAACAATTTATGAATCTCCACCTTCATTTCCTTTTAACTCTGATAGCACCATGCAGTAAGGGGCCTTAGAAATTGGCTCTATCCTAAGGGCCATGTGACATCCCAAAATTTGACCCCATTTAGAATATATGAAATGGTTGTTTCGTTGACGCGCTTATGGTTATTTTACTCGGAACTAATCACTTATGAGTTAACTGATCTATTAGGTGAGGCCGTTAAGGGATATAAACATGATAAACTAGAGAATTTGATGAGGAATCAATCGCTCGACCATAATAATCAGCTAGAGTCAATACGACACCATTATAAATCAATTAACGAATGGATATAAGTCTATTCGACGGAAGTATGTAGTCGAATTGTGGGCGGTTACGCACGAATGCGATATTCGCGTCGAATGGCAATAACCCGATTTTCTATCGATACTATATTCGGGACACGTAATTGAACCCTCGCAATTTTATGACAACCGAGGGTCATCAATGATTCGAAGATGCACAAACGTGGATCGAAAAGTATCGACCACGGGTCAAACGCGCTAAAATCCCTGAAAGCTACCCTCTCATGCCTCAAACTCCGGGTACTCACACATCCCTCAGCGGTCGATTAAAAATTTACGACGTCCCAGGACGTGTCACCGACCCATTCTTTTTATCTTTCAATTAAGCACATGCGGAAGCAAATTAAATGAACACCCGGCCAACCATCAAACACAAGGATAGTAAAACATGCTAACGCTTTTTCGTAAACTACTATTTATATATGTACCAAGTCAGCCCTACAAGTTCATATACATATAAGCCTACCAAAAGTGAACACCTGTGCGACCGACTAACAAAAAGGGTCGAGGTCAAGGTTAACTTCCATCCGTCCTAATAACCAAACCCATGTTCAAGCAAGATGTCAGGAAGATCATCGATTGAGCACAGCTCAATAGGCCCGACTGGCTCAGTATCTGGATCTACCATGACACCTTCTGGGACGTGGTGTCTTGCTCAACCCCATTTCCTACGGGCGGCCCATCAAAACCATGCAAAGGACCCTCCCAATCACCATTCAAATTTGTAAAATACCAAGCCTGGAAACGATGAGGCACGTCGTAGCCCAAACCCTCGCCGACCCACACTGCAGCCACAACCCGCTCACGGAACCGATTGGTTCCAGGGATAAGATAGAAGGTATTAATTACTTCCATATCCCACAGAACCACAAACCGTACCGGATGCAACTCCATAATAGGGACCTGAAAAAGGGTTAACCACAACGGGGTGAGATAAATCTCAGCGAGTCAAAACCTTAAACCCCAATTAGGACGCTAATTCGCCTCGAAGGTGATCCTAAGCACACACCATACAAAACTCACCTCGCCTTGGTGTGTACCTGCATGTTAGCTCATCACATAGGCTATTATCAATGTAGCAAGCGCAGTTTAATAACTGAAACACATCATTTCAATCACATGGGTCCCGCTTATAAGGCCAAACCATTATGACACGTCCCATACCGTGCCACACAAATTTGTCCCATAATCAAGCGTAGCTATCACAACCATTCAGGCGTGTTCCAATTATTACAACCCATCGGCCACGGCCAACTCTAAAGTCGACGGTCATCTAGCATAACTGGACATCGTCCCGCCCCATCAGGCATGGCATCATCTAGCATCCTTCGCCTAGACAGCATTTCACACAGGAGCTTCGCTCCGAAATCCATCCATGAACATTAATGTCTAGCATCCTCCACCTAGACAGCATTCCACACAGGAGCATCGTCCCGCATATTCATACACATCAGGACGGGTTCCACTTAGTGACCATGCAAGCACGTCACCAATCAACCCATTTCTTATCTTTCGTCAATTAGCCCAAAACACCAAAATCCCTTTTTAAACAATAAACTTTGCACCCTTTTCTTTTGTTCAAAACTTTGCAAAATAAATTCGTAGGTTCTTGCGTACCCAAAATTAATCCTTCAAACTTTGCACACACATAGTTTAAAACTTCCTTGTTTTATAAAGCCAATAAGTTTTGGTGTCCAAACCCGACACCTAAATTTTCTTTCTATTGAAATGCCCAAAGGCCATCTCTTGCAATAATAATAAACAATCATCATAGAAGAACCATTCTCATAATACCACACATGAGTTGTTAGCATGCCAAACATTAACCAAATCACAACATATTCATTTCCCAGCAAGCAAGATACCAAGAACAACTACAAAACCACAATCGGCCCTAATTGGTAGAAATCGGGTTCACTCACGCATCTCCAAGATTAATTCCAAAAACCAAACCAAACAAGTTTAGAAAATTCTCAAATTTGAATATGTTATAAAGGACACGTAAAAGAACACTTCTTTTGCAGACACCTTGACCCAGATCTTCCTAGAATGAGAGTTGTAAATTGCTCAAACCATTACCAAAATTGTCTCCGTGTCCAGAAATTACATTTTCCAAAACTAGCTTGATTCGAGGTACAAAACTTGTCCGTTTGATCTGAAATTTAACTATGTAAAATCATAAGATGTGATGAAAAAAATTTGTGAATAAACACTTTTGAAAACGAACCCTAAGAGTTGATCAAAATCCCTTAAACACCAAAAGGACACTAGTTCTAGCACAGATCGGGATTCTGCCTTGCCTGAAACGAAGCTGGAATCTTGTTCTTTTAAATCCATAAAATCTTGAGTAAAATATATATCATACCTGAAGATGTTTAGAACATTTTTCAAGAAGGAAGTAACTTCAAAATCGTAGCACATTTTAACCCACAAAAATGGCAAATGGCGAGTGTCCACTAAACCGATCCGGAGAGAAATCCACTAGACCAAGCTAAACCACCATCATTAGTACTAATCTAACCAACTAGATTAACACTTATCCATATTAAGGCTAATCTAATCAAACTAGATTAACATTAATCCATCTTAATGCTAAACTAACCCCCTAAGCGCAATTAACAACCTAATCAAGGATTAGGGAGTTAACTCTTCAGAATTCGAAGGTGGCCAGTTCACGGCTACAGTGGTGTGACAGTAGTGAAAACCCAAGACTACTGTATTGCCAACGGAATTGAAACGACAGCTGAAAAAGCCCTACAAGGCTCATGGCTTTGGGCTGGACTTGGTTCTACGGTCGCTGGGTTGGAGGAGTTGGGTGGCTGGTCGTTGGGAAGCTAGACGGCGCGGCATTGCTGGAGCTGCCGTGGGTTAGTGGCTGCTGACCGGAGCTTGACTGAGGCATTGGTCTGGCGGGCGGTTGAGGTGTGGTGGGTTGGAACGGCAGCAAGGACTGAACTGGTGGGTGCTGGTGTGAAGGTGATGAGGGACGGTAAAGATGGAGCTGCTGGCTATGGAGCTAGGTTGGTGTTGAGACAAGTTGGGTGAAGCTGGTGGCCGGTGGAACGGACAGGTGAAGCTTGATGGCATGAGGTGTGAAGTTGGTGTTGCAATCGAAGGCTGGGCAGTGGTGACTGGTTGCGTGGAGCTCCTGAACACTGGAAGTAGAGGGGCTGTTGGGTGGAGCTATGTTGTGGCATGAGAGTGGATAGTGGCTATGGACATGTGGACTGGTGGGATGATGATGAACTTACTGTGGGTGGAGTTAGGCGTGAGAGTGAGGGAACGTGGGGTGGGCTGGTGGAGTGGTGAAGAAGAAGAAGTGAGGGGGAAGAAGCAGAAGGTGGACGGCTATTATGCAGAGGGTGGGGCGCACGCAAGAGAGGAGGAAAGAGAGGAGAAGGAGGGAACAATAAGTCCATGCAACAACCAATGGGAGCCAAGCCCAAAATATCCAAGCACTCAAGTGATATGCCTCAAAGTCTTTAGCCCTTCAAAGTCAAGCACCCCTCCAATGGCTATTTTTCCTCAAATTCCTTGCAAATCAAGCCCTTTTGGCAGCCAAAAATCCCATTAAAGCAGCCTATCCGAATTTCACTTATTTTCTTTTTGCCAAAGTTGATTTTTCCACAAAATTTCGGACTTGACGGAATTTTTTTGAAAGATGAGACAACGTCCTAAAAATGAATAGTGACACGCTTGAATGTTCGATTCCGAAAATCAAATTCAACTTCGTGGTTAAAATCGACCAGACACGATTTTAGTACAACCTAACCTAGCTGGTAGATTTTAGGGATTTTAGCGTGTTTGACCCATGGTCAATAATTTTCGATCCACGTTTGTGCATCTTCGACTCATAGATGACTCTTAGTTGTCGTAAAAATCACAAGGTTTCAATTACGTGTCCCGTGTATAAAATCAATATAAAATCAGGTTTGTGCCGTTCGACAAGAATTTCGCAATCATACAAAATCACCTGCAATTCAATTATGTGTTTCCGTCGAATCGACCTATATCCGATCACTAATCGATTATAACGGTGTCGTATTGACCCTTGCCAATTATTATGGTCAAGCAGTCAATTTCTGATTGAATTCTCAAGTCTGTCGCGTTTATATCCTTTATCGGCCTCACCTAATAGATTAGTTAACTCGTGAGTGATCAGTTCCGAGTAATTGTATTATAAGCGCGTCGACAAAATAACCATTTCATATATTCGAAACGGGGGTCAAATTTCATGATGTTACAACTCTTTCCCTCTTATAAACATTTCATCCTCGAATTTAAACCATTACAATCATTCTTCAAAAAGGTGGAGGTATTCACATCTCATCAATTCTTCACTTTCCCACGTGGCTCCTTCCATTCTGTGGTTTTGCCAAACCACTTTAACCAAGGGAATCGTCTTGTTGCATAGCACTTGCCTCTTTCATCCACATCTTATTCCTCAAAATTCAGCACGTGGGTCAGGTTAGGTTAGTACTTCCTCAACCTCGACACGTGGAAGACATCGTGCACTTGTGCAAGTCTCGGCAGCAACGCAAGACGATACACTGAAGTTCCAATTCGCTCTAAAATTTCAAAGGGACTGACGTACCTCGAACTTAACTTCCATTTCTTCCCAAAATGCAAAGTACCCCTCATTGGTGACACTTGGAGGAATATGTGCTCACCAACTTGGAATTCTAGTGGTCTACGCCATTTATCTGCATAGCTCTTCTGACCACTCTGAGTGGTCTTGAGTCTATTTGGAATTGCTTTGACGATGTTGACTGACTGCTGAACCAACTCAGGCCCCGTAATCTTATGCTCTCTATTTTCGTCCCAATAAACAAGAGTCCTACAAGCTTTGCCATATAACGCTTCAAATAGTGTCATCTTAATACTCTGCTGATAACTGTTGTTGTAGGCAAACTCAACTAGATGAAGCTATTCCTCCTAGCTTCTTTTGAAGTCCAACATGCAAGCTCGCAACATGTCCTCGAGGGTTTGAATCGTCCTCTCAGACTAGCCATCCGTTTGCAGATGATAAGCCGTGTTGTACTGCAGCTTCGTTCCCAAGGCAATTTGTAAACTTTTACAAAAAGCTGCCATGAACCTCAGGTCTCGATCTAACGTGATTGTCACTGGCACTCCATGAAGGCGAACTATCTATCGCACGTACCATTCAGCATATCTTTCCAATGCAAAGTCCTTTCGTACAGCGACGTCCTCCATTCTTGGCTCCTCAACTGACGTATCAACTAAGGTTGTCCAATAACCTTCGCAACCCACATCCAATAACCGGGTTGCCTTAAGTGATGAAATTAAAAAAGAATAATCGACGGTCCTCCTCGATTCCCAACAAACTCAAAACTTCGACCCGTTAACGGGTTAAACTGGATTACTGTATGACAACAATCCATTACAGCAAGATGCTCCTTGAGCTAAGCAACAATCCAATACAATTTGTCGCTTCTTGAACTAATCCTTTTCAATTATGACATCAAAATCACACATAGGTTATATATTTAAGCATAACTCTAGTTAGTGGTCCTCATTTCTATGATCTAATTTCAATCAACCGAAGTTCTGCAAACTTGACAATACTTTCGTTGCGCCACTGTGATACTTTATCCCATAAACATTGCCCCTCCTGTTCGGTGCATAGTCTGGTTCATTCCTGCCCCATTTGCCATCCTAGAAGCCTGCTAAGAACTACTCCTTGCTCAGGTCCTCTGGCCTCGGCGACCACTCCCTCCCCTCATCGGACCGAGTCGTTACAGGCCCACCAGCCTTCGCATGGTTCATTCCCGAGCTACACATCTCCTAAAGGGGTCCCGTTTCTATAAGGGCTAAATCATAGAGATATCGTTCGCTTTGGCCTATCCCATACTAAGCCTCACGGTTTTATCCTTTGGCGCATGGGTATGCACTTTCCCAGAAGGTCACCCATCCTAGTAGTGCACTATTGTAAGCTTGCTTATCCTTCACGTTTAGGGGCACCAGCTGTCTTCCAATGTTTAGTCTTAAACCATCCTGAAATCTCTTTGTCCTATCCACGGAAACCTCTTGGTTGTCCTATCTGCAGCAATGGCGCCTGTGCTCCTATGGGTCTGCAGGATAGTGTTTGATCCGGTGGCATACTAGCCACACCAATAACAATCTCTTGTCTTAGCAGGACATGGGATTGGTCCATGTTTCCTTCTACAAATTCAGCATTTCTGGTTGTGTGCCGGCTTTATGATCCCACTCTTTCAATTGGGGGGAATGGAATATTTTCCTCTTGCCATCGGCCTCTTCCCAAATTAATTGTTGTCTTTGTTGGGCACGAACTGCAACCCAGATGCGGCGGCTCGCTTGTTCAGATTCCTCTCAATCAGCTAGGCCCTCTCATATACATCATTATTGTGACATCCTGATTTTTTACCCAACTTTCGACTAAATGAAACGGGCTTTTCATTAACGTGCCTATAGCCTTTTTCTCTAAGTTAGCCACTCACGAGATAACTAGTCTCTCAGGTGAAGCCGTTAAGGAATCTAAACACAATAGACATGAGAATTTGACTATAAACCAACAGCTCGACCGTGCTAATCTGCAAGGGTCAATACAGCACCATCGAAATTGATTAGAGACCGGAGATAGGTCGATTCGATAGAGGCATGTAATGAGAGTGTGGGTGATTCTACTTGATTGCAAAATCCTTGTCGAACGGCACTAAACCGATTTTGCTGTCATTTCTGTAACTTGTGCTCGTATTTGAAACCTTGAGATTTTCACAATAAGCAAGAGTCACCAATGAGTCAAATATGCACAATGTGGCTAAAAAATAATCGACCACGGGTCAAGTGCGCTAAAAATTCCTGAAAGCTACTCGGTAGGTTAGATCACGCTAAAATCGCGTTCGGTTGAAATTAACCACGAAATTAAACCAAATTTCAGAAATTGAAAATTTTGTGATTCGCGATTTATTTTAGGAATGTCAACTCATCCTCCGAAGAATTTTCGGCGAGCCTGAATTTTTGGCGAAAAATCAAAATTTGACGATTTTGGACCGGTAAATTTGGAGGCTCATTTTTTAGCACACTTTTGGCGGTCATGATGTATCAATTGGTGAGGGAAAATTGTGGAATTGAAGTGGGCACCTGCCTTGGCAATTTGGCCAATGTTTTGAGTCCAATTGGAGAGGAATTGGATTGGAATTGAAGAGGAAATGTTGGAATTCGTATGCCATGGGGGCAGCAACATTTTGGACTACTTGGGTGGCTTGTTGGGGAAGCTTGAGGGAGGAAAATGGGCAAGGGATATGGCTGAAGAAGGTGGGACAGCCACTTGAGTGTATTGGATATTTTGTGAAGACTTTGCAAGCCATTGTCCCCTTAGCCAGCTACAGCTACTTCTTCTCCTTCCTTCTTGCCTCTCCTTCCTTCATTGTTGCTGTTTTCTGAGCCAGAGAACTAGAGAACCAGCCAGCCAAGCCCCCTGCAGTCGTCGATCGCCCCCCCTTGTTGTCCGAGCACCGTCGAGCGCCACGCGAGCCCGCCTGCCTCCTACTTGCATGCTGTCTCTTGCACTCGAGCTCGCACGTCGTCCAGCTCGTCGCCCGCGCCCTAACCGCTGTCGTAGCTCCACCTAAGCTGTCTCCACCGCCCGTCCAAGCCAACCATGGCCGCTTGAGCAACCAATAACCCGCCTGACCCAGTTCCAAGCAAGCCGACCGCTCGACAAGCTCCTTCAGCCCTTACATAGAGCCGAACTCACAGCCCAAGCTGTGAGCTTCGTGGACTGTTTCTGAACCCTTCCGAACCTCCCTTGGTGATGCCATAGGCCCGAGTCTCGCTCATCGTCACGTTGCTGTCGCCGTGAACTCACCCACTCGCTAACCCGGTGAGTTTACTTGCCAAACCTTGCTTAGGGGGTTAATTATACTTAGGAGATAATTAGATTAGCTAAGATTGATTTAGGTGGTTATTTTAGATTTACTAGTGGTTTAGTTGCTTCATTAGGCTAATTAGGTGGTTTATTAGATTAGTTAAGGGTTATTTAGATTGTATTATTTAGTTAGCGTAGTGCATTATTTTTCTAGGTTCATTTAGGTGGTTAGATTACATATTTAGCTTAATTAGGCATTTATGTAATTAATTTTACAATTAATTTAATTATTTAATATTTTCCATAAATCATATCGGGATAGCTGGTTGCCGGAATTTCGTGCTGATTGTCGTGGTGTGATTAGTCTATTCAATTGAATGATAATTTGTGCAATTGAGTGATGATTGTTAATTTTGAGTTATTATTTTAAAATTATGAAATTTTGGTATTTAATTAGAAAATACCGGGTTTCGGGTTTTGATACCGCAATTGTTTTTAAGTACTATATCAAATAGTGGGATTTTAAATAGAAGGATATCAATTTTTACGCACACACGATTATTTTACCGAGTGTTTTTAATACGAAGAAAATAGGCCAAGCACATTATCTTAATTGAGGCATTTGAGTGTAAAGCACAATGTCCTTGGCCGGGATTGGGTGTACGTGTGATGGGTATGAGAACTCGTCCCCGATTTGTGTCGGGTGGACGATGCCCCTAACAACGGATGCCAGCTCACGGTAGAGGCCGGACCGAAGTTGCTTCGGGATTGTCGTCTAGAGGTAGATGTTGCCATGCTCAAGGGATGAGACGATGCTTGGCTACGCCAGAAGACCAATGTGCGTCGGGTAGGCCGTGTCTGTGCGAGTAGTAATCAATTGGAATGCGTGAATGATTGAGATAAACGTGCCTAATTATGGAACAAAATTGTGTGGCACAAAATTGGACGTGTCATAACGATTTGGCCTTATAATCGGACCCCTGTGATTGATTGAGATGAGTAAGACGTTCCAATTGATGTGTGCATTTATTATATGCATCTATGATATGAATCGTACTGACGTGTAGGAAGGAACTGAGGTGAGGTGAGTCTTTTATGATGTGTGATTATACTGCCTCTAGGCGTATTTCCTTCCTAATCGGGGTTTAGGGCGTGAACTCGTTGAGACATTGTCTCACCCCTGTCATGGGCTTAATCTTTGCAGGTCCTTATATGGAGGCGAGGCCGGTTCGTTTTGGACAGCTGTGAGGGTATACCGAGCAGAGTACCAACATCCCTATCCCTAGGAGTCTGGCTCCATGAGCACATCGTGACCACTATCTTAGTCAATGAAGGCCTACCACAATTGGTACCTCATCGATTCAGGGCGTGGTTTCGTCATGGGCCTAATGGGATATGGAAGGTCCCTTGCGGGGTTTCAATGTCCCCGCCATTGCGGTTAACGCCGCTGTGGACGAGGGGGTAGCTGACCCACCTGACGGTGTCGTGGTAGACTCGGAGCCCAAGTAGATAAGGTCTAAGGTAGAGTTAGCTAGGGACTTCTTTTTGAGACCGTGACTTTTGTATATACCCTTGTGAGGTTGACCTGCTTGTTTATAAAAATGTGTTTGCAAAAATTTGTTATCTTGCTTTTCTATCCCATGTTTGTGTTGTTTGGGGATTATTATATGCTTCCGCATGTACAATAAAATGAATGCGTCGGCGATGCATCTTGGTACGTCGCAATTTTATCGACCACCGAGGGATGTGCGTGTGCTCGAGGTTCGGGGTGTGACAATTATAGTCCTTAAGATTTAGCGATACCAATGAGTCCTTAATCTCTGGTCTCAGACCATCTCTGAACCTCCTTGCTTTGTCCACCGGGTCTTCAATCAGCCTCGGTGCATACTTAAACAACTCCACAAACTTCACCTCATATTGGTCCACATACATCTAACTTTGACGGAGACGCTGGAACTTGACCATTTTCTACTCCCAAGCACAGTCCAAGAAGTACTTCCCATAGGAGACTTCCATGAAGGCATTCCACATTGGAACCATACCTTCAGGAAACACTCTTCCTCTGGTGGCTTCCCACCAAGTACTTCCCTTCCCTTGCATCTGGTAAACCACCAGGACTACCTTGTCTTCCTCAGAGCACCTCAGTAGTGTGAAGACTTTTTGTAGTTCTCGAATCCATAGGGTTGCAGCCTCAGCATCGCCTACTCCAGAGAACCTCACGGATTTAGTTTTAGGAACTGCTCCACCAATTTGTGCATCAGCCAATCATCATTCCCATTTCTTGGTGGGACTTCAGCAGGTGTGGTGGTAACAGTGGTGACGGCATTGGTGGCAGCAGTGGTAGCGGTCGTAGCAGCAGCTTGGTTCTGAGCCTACTGACCAATCATATTCCCTATGGTCTCTAGCGCCTGAATGATCCCATCTATCCTAGGATTGCATGGTGCTCCTACCCCAGTACCAACCTACGGCGGTACTCTTTCCCTCGCGCTAGCTTGAAACGACATTCTACCTCGGGTACCTATCTGAGTCGCCGTCTTACCCCGAGTACCTGTCAAAACTGTCCTCTTCTGAGGATTCCTCTACTAAAGATCACTCATCATGTAGAATCTTTATAGAAACCTACTTTCCAATTAGAAATCTGAGCGATCCGCACAAAACAATCAATCAATCACAAGCATCAGCGCAAGGAAAATGTCTTTCCAAGCTAACTATCCCGAAACCCATCGCACCTTATGACTCCAGACACTGACCAGCTCTGATACCACTTCTAGCGGGGATGTCATGCCCCAAACCTCGGGTACGCACACATCCTTCGGCGGTCGATTAAAATTTTGCGACGTCCCAGGACGCATCACCGACCCATTCTTTTTATCTTTCAATTAAACACATGCAGAAGCGAATTAAATAAACACCCGGCCAACCATCAAACACAGGGATAGTAAAACATGCTAACACTTTTTGGTAAACTATTTTTATATGTACCAAGTTAGCCCCTACAAGTTCCAATACATATAAGCCTACCAAAAGCGAACACCTGTGCGATCGACTAACAAAAAGGGTCGAGGTCAGGGTTAACTTCCATCCGTCCTAATAACCAATCCCAGGTTCAAGCAAGATGTCAGGAAGATCATCGATTAAGCATGGCTCCCCGGGCCCTATTGGCTCGGTATCTGGATCTACCATGACACCTTCTAGGATGTCTATATCCATGGGGTTGGTGTCCTGCTCAACCCCATTTCCTACACACGGCCCATCAAAACCATTCATAAGACCCTCCCAATCACCATTCGAATTCATAAAATACCAAGCCTAAAAATGGTGAGGCATGTCCTAGCCCAAACCATTGTCGACCCACACTGTAGTCACAACCAACTCACGGAACCGGTTGGTTCCAGGGATAGGATAGAAGGTATTAATTATTTCCATATCCCATGGAACCCCAAACCGTATCGGACGCACCTCCATACTAAGGACCTGAAAAATGGTTAACCACAACGGGGTGAGATAAATCTCAGCAAATCAAAACCCTAAACCCCGGTTAGGATGCCAATTCGCCTCAAAGGTGGTCTTAAGCACACACCATACAAAACTCACCTCGCCTTGGCATGTACCTGCACGTTAGCTCATCCCATAGGCTATTATCAATGCAACAAGCCCAGTTTAATAATCGAAACACATCATTTCAATCACATGGGTCCCGATTATAAGACCAAACCATTATGACACATTCCGTACCGTGCCACACAATTTTGTCCCATAATTAGGCACAGCTATCACAACCATTCAGGCGTGTTCTAGTTATTACGACCCATCGACCACGGCCAAGTCAAAAGTCGGCAGTCATCTAGTGTAACCAAGCATCGTCTCGCCCAATCAGGCATGGCATTGTCTAGTATCCTCCGCCTAGACGGCATTCTACACAGGAGCTTCGTTCCGAAATCCATCCATGAACAGCAACGTCTAGCATCCTCTGCCTGGACGGCATTCCACACAGGAGCTTCGTTTCGAAATCCATCCATGAACAGCAACGTCTAGCATCTCTGCCTAGACGGCATTCCACACAGGAGCATCGTCCCGCATATTCATACGCATCAAGATCGGTTCCACTTAGTGACCATGCAAGCACGTCACCAATCAACCCATTTCTTATCTTTTGTCAATTAACCCAAAACACCAAAATCCCTTTTTAAACAATAAGCCTTGCGCCATTTTCTTTTGTTCAAAACTTCGCAAAATAAATTCGTAGGTGCTTGTGTATCAAAATTAATCCGTCAAACTTTCCACGCACCTAGTTAAAAACTTCCTTGTTTTATAGAGCCAATAAGTTTTGGTGTCCAAACCCGACACCTAAATTTTCTTTCTATTTAAATCCCAAAGTCCATCTCTTGCAATAATAATAAAAAATCATCATAGAACAACCATTCTCATGATACTACGCATGAGTTCTCAACATGCCAAACATCAACAAAATCACATCATATTTATTTCCCAGCAAGCTAGATAAATCACAGCAACCAAGACACCTTGACCCCGATCTTCCTAGAATGAGAGGAGTAAATCACTCAAACCATTACCAAAATTGTCTCCGTGTCCAAAAATTACATTTTCCAAAACCAACATGATTCGAGGTACAAAACTTGTATGTTTGATCTGAAATTTAACTATGTGAAACTATAAGATGTGATGAAATTTTTTTGTGAATGAACTTTTTTGAATATCGAACCCTAAGAGTTGATAAAAATCTCTGAAACACCAAAAGGACACATGTTCCAGCACAAACTGGGATTCTACCTTGCCTGAAACAAAGTTGGAATCTTGTTCTTGTAAATCCATGAAATCCTGAGTAAAATATATGTCAAAGCTAAAGATGTTTAGAACATTTTTCAAGAAGGAAGTAACCTCAAAATCATTGTACATTTTAACCCACAAAAATGGCAAACAACGAGTGTCCAGTAAACCGATCCAGAGAGAAATCTTGTGACATCCTGAATTTTTCAGTACTGCTTTCAATAAAATTAATCAGGCCTTTCATCAACACGCCTATAGTTCTATTCTCAGAGCTGATCACTTGTGACATAACTAGACTATCTAGGGAAGCCATTAAGGAATTTTAATGTATTATACTTGAGAATTCAACCAGGAATCGGCTACTCGACTGTGCTCATCTGTAAAGATCATTGTAGCAAAGTTAAAAGTCAATTAGAGATTAGAGATAGGTCCGTTCGACTGAGATGTGTGGTTAGACATGGGTGATTCCACCAAATTGAAAAGTTCTTGTCAACTAGCACTAGACTGATTTTTCTATCATTTTGGTACCCTGTGTCCGTATTTGAAACCTCGAGATTTTCACGATCATCGTGAGTCGCCCATGGGTTGAAGAGGTTCATTATGGCTCGAAGAAAGTCGACCGCAGGTCACGAGTCACGAGTCATTTTAGGAAAGTCTTCTATCTTTGCAATATCCTTTTTCCTTTGTCTCTAGTCCAAGGTGGACACTTGGAGCATTGTAATCACTAAAGTTGCTTGATGTGAACCCTGTTTAATTATGCTACGAACACTCGTCATTATGCTAATTGTTACTTAGAGATCGCCTTTTCGATTTACCCTTATCCACCTAAGTTTTCCCCTTTTTGAGATAAAAGAGGCCAAACCCATTGCTGCGTATACGTCGCATATTCAAACTAGAACTGACGCCATTGAGAAAAGTGGATTAGCTTTACAAATTGACAACAAATAAACTAAAGATTAAAGTAATCCAGTTTAACCATGCAAAAGTACCACCAAAGAGCGGGATTGACATGATGGGGGGTCATAAAGAAGAAGTCGTAGAACCAAATAATAATAATAATAATAACAATAATAATAATAACAATAACAATAATAACAATAATAATAATAATAATAATAATAATTATTATTATTATTATTATTATTATTATTATTATTATTATTATTATTATTATTATTATTATTATTATTATTGTTATTGTTACTATTATTATTATTATTGTTATTATTGTTATTGTTATTATTATTATTATTCTTCTTCTAAATTTCTTTTTGGAGCTTCAACTTTATTGGATTTCATGAAAACTGTTGATGGAAATGACATAAAGTTAGATCGAAAAGAAAGCTTCTTGCTTATTGATAGAAGAGTTGAAGTAGCTATAGCTTCCTATCCCCCAAAAAGCTTCTTGCACTAAAAATTTCTAAAAGCTACCCAATAGCCTAAGTCACGCTAAAATCGCTCCAAATTAAAATTAACCATGAATTTGAATTCGATTTTATAAATTGAAAGTTCTGTCAAGTCACGAGTCATTTTAGGAAAGTCGACTCAGCCTCCGAAGATTTTTCTGCAAATCGAGACGTTTTGGGAAAAAGTCGAGGTAGGGTCATTTTTGTCCAGAAAATTCAGAAGACCGTTTTTAATCGCAAAATTGGGATGCAAGTGGGTCCTATTAGTGAGGAAAAATGCTAATTTGATTGGGAGTATGATGGTTGAATTTTTTAGGGCCAATTGGTGTTGATTCAAGAAGGAATGGAAGTCCAATTTGTCGGAATTGCCTCCATAATTCGTATTGCCCCCATCACCCATGATATTTGGACCTCTTCAAGGCTTCTAGAAGGGGGTTTTTGGTTTGAAATTGGCTGTGCAAGCCAGCTATGCAAGGTAACACACCAAAGGGACCAAAGGGATATAGATTGAGCATGGTGGCCTCTCCAAGCCAAGCTTGTCCCCTTCTCCTTCCTCTCCCCAATACCGTCGAGTAGCCCCCTTCCAGAGAAGGACCAGTAGCCAGCCCCTTGCCGCCAAAGCTGGAGCCACCGTCGCGCCCCAAAGCTGCACCACCACTACTCGCGTCTCGCTTGCACATCGTCGTCGTCCGTGGCCTTCGTCTTCACTCCAGCTGCATCCCCAAGCCTCCCTCGTGGTCATCGAGCTCGGCTTGTCGCCGTTCAGCTGCTGATCAGCCTCGCTTGGACCTGCATTCGCACCCGCCACTCGTCTTCGCCGGTTTTCGCCTCAGCCAGCTGACCAATCCACCTTTCTCGGTCAAAATCAGCACCACCACAGAACTGAAGCCCCTGAGTATCATTGCCACTGTTTGGCCCGCTTTGGACCATTTCCCGACCCCATTTGGCTAGCCTGCTTTGGAGTTTCTCATTCCCTGCCACGTCCCCGTCAATTTGCTCCAAGCGGATAATTAAACAAGTGAGTTTAACTCACTAATCCTTGCTTAGTAAGTTAATGATGTTTAAGGTTGATTAGTTTAGACTAAGGTAGGATTAGGTGGTTAGTTAGAATAGATTGGCGATTTAATTAATCGATATGGCATGTTAGATGAATAGTTTAGTGTAATTAGGGCCTAGACAAGCTCTAGTATTTATCTAGAATGGTTTGAAAATTTTTTAGGCTCGTCTTGGCTTTCAATTAGGCTTTACAGGCCTAAGTTGCTATTTTTGGCTTTTATTAATTATTTTTCAAAAATTAGACCGGGTTAGCTAGTGACCGGAATTTTATGCTGATTGCAGTGGTGTGACCAGTTTATTTAATTGACTTTATTTTATGCAAATTGA
Organism: Eucalyptus dawsonii; assembly: GCA_016097615.1. NCBI lineage: Eukaryota > Viridiplantae > Streptophyta > Magnoliopsida > Myrtales > Myrtaceae > Eucalyptus > Eucalyptus dawsonii. The sequence continues at coordinate 20,008,703 of CM027872.1, forward strand.
GTGTTGTTTGTAAATTTGGGAATTTATCCCAAATTTTATTTAAATTCTGTAATTAATTGGAAAATCATCGAGTGTCGGTTTACAATGCCAAAAATGGATTTGTGGACTGTTCAAATTGGTGGATTTTCAAGTGGCACAAATTTATATTTTGTCTAAAGCCGATCGTGTACCTACGCATGAGTACTTTTATTGGCAAGTATATTTAGTATACTATATCAGTATTTGAGGCAGCTTCTGGCAAGCATATTCAGTATAATATTTGAGGCAGCTTCTGCCGAGGATATTTAGTATACTAAATTAGTTTTTGAGGCAGCTTCTGGCGAGCATATTTAGCATACTATATCAGGATTTAAGGCAGTTTCTAGCGAGCTATACTATCTACTTTTAGCTTAGAGTGAGCGGTCCTGATTATGATTGGACTTTATAGATAGTATTGATTGAGATGACCAGGGAATGGTCTCGATAACATGAGATCGACTGAGTCGATCGATCGATGATTCAATCCAATTTGATGAATTGAATTGTGGATGTGAATTGATGAATTGCAAACTATATCGACTTGCAGGAAGGAATCGAGGCCAAGGTAAGTCATTTGACTCATGATTGTACCTAAGCAACCTTCAAGGCGTATTTTCTTCCTAGTCGGGTCTTAGGAGGTTGAACTTGCTGAGATGTCATCTCACCTCGTTGTGGGATAACATTCCAGGTCCATAGATGGCAGCTTCTCCCGAGCATTTTGGACAACCGAAGAAGATCATAGAACAAAAGTAATATATTCCTATTCATGGGCACCCTAATTTGTTAGAGTACAAACTAGTGAAGTACATAATCTAGGTTGATGCGGGCCTACCCAAGAAGGTGCCCTGTCAATACCGATCATGGTATTGCCAAGATTGTAACAGACTGAGAGAGGGCTCCATACTAGAATATGAGATACCTCGGTATGTGATGGAGGTTGCTTTTGAAAAGGGCACAACAGATCCTCGAGGAGGTTCGGTGGTAGACCCAATGGACCCTAACCTTGAAGATCTAGGATTGCCTATGTATTCAACAGTAGGTTCCAGTTGGAGAGTGGAGGGAGATGATGAGGAGGATGAGGACCCATAGTTGTTAAACCCCCCCTCTGTTTTGTAAACTTGTGAATAGAGTGGTTTGTTATATATATAAGAGTGTTGTGGTGTAGGTTTTCAAAATATGGCCCTACTTTTCTATCTCATTGTATTGTTGTCTTGGGATTATTTATATGCTTCTTCATGTGCATTAAAATGAATGGGTCGGCGATGCGTCCTGAGATGTCGCTATTTAATTGACCAAGCCGGGATGTGCACGCGCTTGGAGGAATGGGGTGTGACAAATCCACTAGACCAAGCTAAACCACCCTTATTAGTACTAATCTAACCAACTAGATTAACATTAATCCATATTAAGGCTAATCTAATCAAACTAGATTAACATAAATCTATATTAAGGCTAAACTAACCCCCTAAGCACAATTAACAACCTAATCAAGGATTAGGGAGTTAACACACCGGAATTCAATGGTGGCCGATTCACGGCTATGACGGCATGATGGCAGTGAAAACCTGAGACTAGTGCATTTCCAACGAAGTTCAAATGGCAACTGAAAAAGCCGTACAAGGCTCATGGCTTGGGGCTGGTCTTGGTTCTATGATCGCTGGGTTGGAGGAGTTGGGCGGCTGGTCGTTGGCAGGTTGGATGGCACAGCGTTGCTGGAGTTGTCATGGGTTGGTGGTTGCTAACCGGAGCTGGATTGAGGCATTGGTCTGGCGGGCGGCTGAGGTGTGGTGGGTTGGAACAGCAGCAAGGACTGAGCCGGTGGGTGCTGGTGTGAAGGTGATGAGGGATGGTGAGGATGGAGTTGCTAGCCGTGGAGCTAGGGTGGTGCTGACGCGAGCTAGGCGAAGTTGGTGGCCGATGGAACAAACAGGTGAAGCTTGATGGCATGAGGTGTGAAGTTGGTGTTGCGATGGAAGGCTGGGCGGTGGTGACTGGTTGATTGAGCTCCTGGACGCTGGAAGTAGAGGAGCTGTTGGCGTGGAGCTGTGTTGCGGCATGAGAGTGGACAATGGCTGTGGACATGTGGGTTGGTGGGATGATGATGAAGTTACTGTGGGTGGAGTTAGGTGTGAGAGTGACGGAACGTGGGGTGGGCTGGTGGAGTGGTGAAGAAGAAGAAGTGAGGGGGAAGAAGCAGAAAGTGGGCGGCTGTTCTGCAGAGGGTGGGGCGCACGCAAAAGGGGAGGAGAGAGGGGACAAGGAGGGAACAATAAGTCCATGCAACAACCAATGGGTGCCAAGCCCAAAATATCCAAGCACTCAAGTGATATGCCTCAAAGTCTTCAGCCCTTCAAAGTCAAGCACCCCTCCAATGGCTATTTTTCCTCCAATTCCTAAAAACCAAGCCCTTTTGGCAACCAAACCCATTAAAGCAGCCCATCCGAATTTCATTTATTTTCTTTTTGCCGAAATTGATTTTTCCGCAAAATTCCGGACTTGACGGAATTTTTCCGAAAGATGAGACAACATCCTAAAATGAATCGTGACATGCTCAAACGTTTAATTTCTAAAACTGAATTCAATTTTGTGGTTAAAATCGATCGGCTGTGATTTTAGTACAACCTAACCTACCGGGTAGCTTTTAGGGATTTTAGCACATTTGACCTGTGGTCAATAATTTTCGATCCACGTTTGTGCATCTCTAACTCATAGACGACTCTCGGTGTCATGCCCCGATCCTCAAGCATGCCCATCCCTCACCTGGTCGATTAATAGCGATGTCCCAGGACGCATCACCGACTCTTTTATTTTAATAGACAAGCGGAAGCAGAAATAAAATCCCTAGATAATAAAACAATGGAATAAAAAAGTCGGGCCACATTTTTCAAACCCGGAGAACCACAACCACACTTTTATGCAAAGCAAACCTCATAGTATATATTACAATACTATTAAACAAGTCAGATCTATCACACATAGGTCCACGACTTAGGGTTTGCAAAATAGGGTGGGGGTCTCAATCCTCATCCAAGTCATACTCTGGATCCTCCTATGGATCCTCTTCCGACTCCTCTTCAAGCTCTTCTTCAGGGTCCTCCTCTTCAGGTTCCTCCTCAGATTCCACCTCCGGCAAAACGATCTCTCCTTCCTCCTCACTCCAGCTGGAGTCCACAGCCAAGTACACAGGAGTGTCAGCATCACCCTCGAGCTTAAGGTCCTTGGCATCAATCACCGCTCAATCCTTAGGATCCGTAGTTCCCTTTCCAAACGCCACCTCTAAGACATACAAATGTACATCACTATCTAGTATGGGACCTTCTCTTCACCCATCATCATAATGGCGATACCACGACCGATACTTATGTGGCACATGTTGAGATGTGCCCACATCAACCCAGACAGTCGATTTAACCAGTACATACTCTAGTCCCTCGAGGTGGTGGTGTATAGGGATGTGATAGCCTATCTTGATGATCTCTTCAGGTATACCAAAATGCATGGGAGGACGAGGAGATGAAGGTGCTACCATATAGAGGCCTGAGATGTTATCCCACAACGGAGTGAGACGACGTCTCAACAAGTTCTACCCCTTAAGACTCGATTAGAAAATCAATACGCCATAAGGGCTGCCTATGCACAACATAGGTCAGAGGACTTACCTTGGTCTTAGATTCTACCTGCAATTCAACAAAATTCGATTAGGCACCCAATCAATCAGCACAAATTGAAATATCGATCAATCGACCTAGTCAATTATATGTCACCACGACCTTTCCCCGGTCGGTACATTCAATATTACTTATTCTCCAAGATGACCTATCAAGTCACCAAGCTAAAGTGATACAATATCTTTCTCCTAGATGACATTCCGAATCATCGAGCCAACAAAGTATACTATTTATTCTCCAAAATGACATATCAAGTCACCGAGCTAAAGCGATACAATGTCTTTCTCCGAGATGACATACCGAATCACCGAACCGACAAAGTATATTATTTATTCTCTAAGATGACATATCAAGTCACCAAGCCGGTATAACACAATGTCTTTCTCCGAGGTGACATGCCAAGTCACCAAGCCGAAATAATATAACGCCTTTCTCTAAGACGACATCCTTAGTCATCGAGCCAGCGTGATATATTGTATAATCCATTTCCCATTTATATCATGCCCGATAAAAATACACGTGTGTGGATATATGGCCGGCCTTAGCCAAAATACAAGGTTTTCACTTTTGAAGCTCCCACTATATTCAGTCGTCCCAAAATAATATAGGGTGGGGTAATTTTTCCATTAATTACCAAAATTTTCTATTTTTGGAATAAATACCCACCAACACCAATTTCACTCAATTTGCACAATCAGGTACTCAATTAAATAAACAAAGAGCAGCACTGCAATCAGCACGAAATTTCGATCACTGGCTATCTCGATCTAATTTCCAGAAAAATAAATAAATAATTAAATAATTACGAAAAAATATTAAATAAATGCCAAAAAATCCAATTTAGGCCTGTCATGCCTAATTGGACGCCGAAATGGACCCGGAAAAATTCCGAGACTCATTGAATAAAAACTAGAGTCTATTTATTCGCTAATTATACTAACTAACCACCTAACATGCATTGGTAAAGCATTAAATTAATTACTCTACTCTAATCTATCCACCTAGTCACACTTAATTAAATCTAATCAACCCCTAAGCATCATTAACCTACTAAGCGAGGATTGGTGAGTTAAACTCACTTGTTTGACAAATGGGTTGGTGCAAATCGACGGGAACATCGAGAGGAACAACTTTCTCCAAGGCGGGCCTAACTTTCAAGGCCCAGAACCACCTCAAAACGGGCCTTGAAGATGGCTGGAAACCCTCTCTATTATGATCTGTTATTGGCTGGAAAAGAGAGTAACAAGCTCAATTATGGACGGGAATGGATCGAGGAAGGTGAAAAGGGCTAAATCGGGCCTTGGCAGGCACTCACGGGGGTTGGAGGCGGACCAAACTACTCTGGCACGGGCTAAGATGGCTGCTGGAATGTAGGGACAAATGCGGAGACATGGTTGGGACGGCGAGAGGGCGTCGAGCTGGCGGACGTGCGCGTGGCACTCGCGTGGGCGGCGAAGCAGCGATTCGGCAACGGTGGCGGCGTGCGACGGTCCCAGGCAACTACTACTCCTTCTATGGCTTGCTACTGGCGTCCGAACTACTCAAAGGAGGGGAAGGAGGGCTGGTCTACGGCAAATGAGGGAGAGGGGAAAGCTTGGGGGAGCAAGGGCCCTACCATGGCAATTCCTCCTCCTCCATGGTCCCCTTGACTACCCTCAACCACTAGCAGCTCCCTGGCCCTTATTCAGCCACCAAGGCTCATCATTGGACTCTTGAAATGGTCCAAAATGGCTAGGCAATGGGGGAGCTACGAATTTCAATAATTTTGGCTTCAATTGGACCTTGGTTCTTTATTGAATCAACACAATTCGGCCCTCAAAAATTCAATTGGTACCTCAATGATCAAATTGGCATTTTTCCTCACCAATTGATCCCACTTGCTTCCCAATTTTGCGATATAAAACGGTCCCAGCCTTTTCCTAGACAAAAATTACCATAAGACGACTTTTTCCCAAAAAGTCTCGAGTTGTAGAAAAATCTTTTGAGACTGATTCGACGCTTCTAGAATTTATTGTAACATGACAGAACGTTCAATTTTTGAAATAGGACTTGAATTCGTGGTTAATTTCCATTCGGCATGTTTTTAGCGTGACCTAGGCTACTGGATAACTTTCAGAAATTTTTCAGTGCAAATGACTTGTGGTCGATTTTTTTCGAACCACAATGAACCCACTCGACTCATTGGCGACTCTCAGTTGTCATGAAAATCTCGAGAATTCAAATACGGACAAAGGGTACCAAAATAATAAGAAAATCAGTATAGTGTCAGCCGATGAGAATTTTCCAATTTAGTGGTGTCACCCACGATTAGCCACACATCTCAGTCGAACAAACCTATCTCTGATCTCAGATCGATTTTAACTACGCTGCAATGGCCTCTAAAGTTGAGCACGTTCAAGTAGCCGATTCATGATCGAATTCTAAAGTCTATTGCCTTAAAATTCCTTAAATGTTTCCCCAGATAGTCTAGTTATCTCAAGAGTGATTAGTTCTGAGAACGGCTATATAGGCGCGTTAATGAAATGCCTAATCTATTCAATAAAAAACAGGATTAAAAAACTGGGATGTCACACTTGGTTCTCGTAAAAATCGTAAGGTTTCAATTACGTGTTCCGAGTATAAAATCGATATAAAATCGGGTTAGTGCCGTTCGACGCAAATTTCGCAATCATGTGGAATCACCAATAATTCAATTACGTGTTTCCGTTGAATTGACCTATATCCATTCACTAATCGATTATAATGGTGTCGTATTGACCCTTGCCGATTGTTTGACTTCATGGTTCTCTCTCTCTCCCGCTCTCTCATGCATGCACGTTCAGCCTCCGCCTCTCTACCCATTCTCTCTTCTTCCTCGTGCCAACCTCCTTCCCTCCATTTCATTTCCCTTCCTTTTTGCTGCCGCATACACCACAGCACCATCATCACACCATCTTCTTCAATTCATGCACAAGAGCAATCTCACACCTCCACTCTAGCAACACCGCACCACACCCAACATCAACCTCACGCCAGCAGCTCCCATCCATCACCACCGTCCACTTCACCGAGGAGCCACCACAGCCGCCAGCTACCACATGCCCATCCCCGTCCATCCAGCGTCCAGCAGCCCGTCCGGTGGCCACTGCTGCCACCAGTTTCACCGTCCGTTCCAGCCCAGTAGCCCACAGCGTCCAGCATCACTAGCAGCCACCGAGACCAGCCCCATGCGGGCAAGTCCCCTCCCTTTGGCCGAGAGTTCATAGGGCCGTAACAGCCGTCGTTGAACCTTTGTTCGAGCCGTGGTTGTCTCGTGTTTTCGTCACCGCCACCGCAAGCCCGCCATCGTCGAATCGCGTGAGTTAACTCCCTAATCATTGATTAGGCCGTTAATTACGCTTAGGGGTGGTTACATAAGTCTTGATGAGGATTACTTTTAGTTAATCCTATATTAATGTTAATCAACTTGGTTAGGTTAGTTAATCATGGTTAGGTTAATTCAGTTAGTTTAGCTTAATTAATTGCAATTTACTTAATTAATCTCAATTTATTTAATTAATTGTAATTAGTGTAATTAGTGACGGATTAGGTGTTATGTAGAATTTTATGCTCGTTTTCTTGGATGGAATTATGTGTGATTTTGATGGTTTATATGTACTATGATATGCAATTGATTGCTTGATGGTAGTTAGTGATTTTTAATACTAAACTTGGTTTTGACGCCAACTTTTAGGTACTATATAAAACCGTGGAGTTTTGAAATGAGATTGTACCAAGTTTGACGGTTCAATTTTGAATACTTGGCCACACACGATTAGTTTAACGGAATTTTTAATAAGAAGAAAAATTGGCCAAGTTCATTATTTGGAAACAACGCATTTGAAATCAAAGTATGGTGTTCTTGGCTAAAGCTGTGCTTGTATGGTCACTTAATGGAACCTGTCACCCGACAAGAGTAGGGGGTGATGCCCGATGAAGCTCGGATGCCCCCATGTCAATGGGATGCCGAGTCGCGGTTAAGGCTGGACTGATGCTCCTTTATGCAATGCTATCTAGGTGGGGAGTGCTAGACGTTGCCATGCCCGATGGAGCAGGACGATGTTCGGTTACGCTGGATGACCGCGAACTTTTGAGTTGGACGTGGCCGAGGGGTCATACTAATCAAAACACTTGTGTATGATTGTGCTGTATTGCACTTGATTATGGAGTAAAACTATTAGGCATGGTATGGGATGTGCCATAACGGTTTTGCCTTATAATTGGGACCTATGTGAATGTTTGGAGGGTGAGAATTATGTGTTCTGGTTATTAATTATGCTTGTTGTATTTACAATGGCATATGTGATGCGCTAATATGTAGGGACGTGCCGAGACGAGGTGAGTTTTGTATGGTGCATGATTAGGCCGCCTTCGAGGTGAATTTGCATCATAATCAAGGCTTAGGGTTTGACTCGCTGAGATTTTATCTCACCCCGTCGTGGTTAAACATTTTCAGGTCCTTAGTATAGATATCTGTCCAGTCCGATTCGGGGTTCCATGGGATATGGAGGTAGAGTCTACCTTCTACCCTATCCTTGGGACCACCCGAACTCGCGAATTAGTAGTGACTACGATTTGGGTCGATGAGGGTTTCTTTAACGTGGTGCCTCATCGCTTCAAGGCACGGTTCGTTAATGAGCGCAATGGTGGTCAGGAGGGTCCCTTGCAAGGTTTTGATGGACCACCCGTCGGAACGGAGGATGGGCAGGTAGGTCACCCCATGGATATTGACATCCTGAACGGTGTTGTGGTGGATCCAGAGCCCGAGTCGGAGGGGTCCGGGGTGTAGGTCGCCTAGGAGTTCCTTTTTGAGGCAAACTTGTATTTATGAACTCGTAGGGTTAACATGGTATATATATAAATCGTAGTTTGTAAAAAATGTTGTGTGTTTTTACTATCCCTATGTTTGTTTGTTGACCGGGATTCATTTAATTCGCTTCCGCATGTGCTTAATTGAAAGATAAAAAGAATGGGTGCACGACGCGTCCTGGGACGTCGCATTTTTAATCAATTGTTGAGGGATGTTTGCACACTCAAGGTTCGGGGCGTGACAAAAAATGCAGGGGAATATGATTGTGGAACACCATTGATTCTTCGTGATTCTCATGTATTTGAATTAAAGAAGGATAAACTATAATCTTTGACCAGGCCACGCAAAGCCTACATTATAGTACAAGCAATTCTATACTTAGAGTTGAATACAAAGTTTTGTTGACCATGATGATATTTTCATAATTAATTCTCCAAAATAGTGCCAAAGTGTGAAAATGGGGAAAATATATTAATACAACTTTCTCACAAAATAGATTGTCTTACAAAATAATTTACTGTGCTAATATTTCCTTTTGCAAATGATTAAATCACTTTTAGTGTGCATGGGAAAGCTGACTTCGGCAGCAATAGAGCATCAAACTTCCAGGGGCACAACAATTGAACCTTTTGCTAGACAAAATGTACAAGGAATCATAAATTATAGCAACATTGCAATCCCAACTCAGTTTTTAAGCTATTGCAAATGATACTGCATGCTCGATATCAAAAACTTAAGACTCATCATTCCACGAGCCCTTATCAAGTATAAATGACAAATGAGGGCTGGTGTAATTGTGAGTCCGTCCTGTATACCAACAGCAATCCTTTCTTCATCTTTTTTTCGCTTTCTCTATGTAGCTAAGCCTCATTTTCTGTTTTGTGAGGTAATGCGAACCCAGTGAACCACTCTTAGTTGATGGCAATAACTAGATACACTTGATTCAACAAAAACTGAAGTACATTCCTATAGTCCCGGAAATTCCCATGGAGAGGTGCCACCTTGCCTTGTGAAACCACCCAGACCTTATCCAAGCTTCTAGCTATTAGATGCTTATCGTGATTAACCTGCAAATCAAGGTGAAAAGAGGGCTATTAGCTGTGAAATGATCCATCATTGGTCAAATTGAAGTATTTTGACAAGAAAATCAATCTCACCAACAGAATTACTCCCTAGAACAAGACCAGACCTTGAATGAGCGCCTCAGCCACATTTAAATCCTACAGGTGTGGATAGGCAAAAAAAAAAAAAAAGTAACTCTAATCATTAGACAAGAAACTAACAATTTACAAAGATAATTCTTTAGTCATCAGTCATTAAAGCTAAACTTAAAGACCGAATTTACAAACAAAAAGGGGTCCGCATATTTGTATGAAAAGCCCAATATTGCCTATAGGCATCGAGATCAGTACCATTTGGTATTGTAGATTGCTCTATTCCGAATATTTTCTACATTGGAACAATTAGATTGGTTTTTGTTCCATTATTTGCTAGATGTATGATGACAAGGCCTACCAGCAACTGTGACCACTATTTGGTTCTACTATATTTTTAATGTAAAGACCATATTTCGACAAGTTCAATTAGTGCAAGAACAATAACAAGCTAACTGGAAAAGTAATCAAAGTCATGAAGTGCAGAAATATGAGTAGAACTTACCAAATGATTGGATGGCTCGTCAAGCAAAAGTACGTGAGGTTGCTTGAAATTTATCTTGGCAAATGCAACTCTGCTTTTCTAACCACCTATTTATATGGTCAAAGCACCATGTTATATGTGCAATAACATCCAAAATGCTTGGGAGAATTATCTAACCTCTAATAGAGCTTCGCAATGTCATAAGAACATTGCTTCAACAAAAAAAAAAAAAAAAAAATTATACATGCTACACTAGCACAGAGAAAGGAGATATACCAGGCAAGATACAAATTTGTTGAATTACAAGATTTCCAATTACTCCAAAGGAGCCCATGTCAGGTCGAACATTTTATTTCGAAACTCCCTACAAGAAGAATGCCACATGAGAAGGTACTTTAAGATAAAATGGCATGATGTATGATGAAATCATATTCCGTGGTCGAGTAAATGGAAATGCCAACCCAGAGGTCACTGCTGATAATGCAAACCCAGAGGTAGGCAGCCTATCATTACAATCTGAACCAAACAAGCATAAGTATATTTGCTAAAAATTTCTAGCAAGCTGTGAGCAACAGTTCCCAAACCACCAGAGTTCAAGACCCAACCACAAAGCGATTTATGGAATATCAATGCTGTCACGCAAATGCTTGGAGCCATGATCTGCCTTAGAATTTTATCCCAGATTGACTACTTAATACTACGAAGAATCATCATTAAAAAAAAAAAGGTTCCCAATTCTAAAGAAAACCATAAAAAGAAAAAACTGCATCCCCTTTCTTCACAATCACATCACAGCTTCCACAAAACTAATCATGCTTTTAGATTTTGAAAAAGATTTGTTCTTATTTAGATCATATTCACTAGAAGGAAAATTCAGAACATAGCAGTGCAACAAATATATTTAATTGCTTCTTCCTTTTATGATAAATTGCAAAAAAAATTTAAAAATTGAAAACAAGACATTGACACTAACAGCATTAACCCTACCTTAGCAGCGTTCGCACATGATCCTTCCAAGAGATTTTGCCAATGCAAGATCACAATGGTATCTACAAAACAACCAAACTGAATGAGCTTAAGGGCCCAAGAAAAAAGATGTTGGGAAGGGAATAGATGATAGACGTTGAAAATGCAAAGGACTATGATTGTGGAATGCTACAATTCTTCATGATGGTGCGATATCATTCACAATTGGTTGGGGCATCAAGCAGAAATGAGGATATGTCATGAACAAAGCAAGGCCACACTACGAGCGTTTCGTCCTACAGTTTATCGTCCAACGAAACAGAGCCAATCCAACCCAACGAGATCCCCCACCCTAAAATTAGTTCATATTGAGCATTGAATTGAGAAAGTAGAATGGAAAAGGATGCCTTCAAAACCAAAACTAACTTACCCGAACCGTAAGAAAACTGACTGTAGTGTAGATGCACGAATCAATTCATCAGATCGGATCATCAATCCAGATCTCAGGGATCTCTTGGATGAGGAGCCAATAGTCGCCAGTGAATTTTGCACATCGCTCTTTAAGAATCTTGCATCCAAATATGCATAGTTGTTGGAGGGAGGGAGGGAAGCCATCTTCTGGCAAGTACCTCAATTTGGGGCAATTTTCAATCAATAACAATTGGAGAGAGGAGAGATGCTTGCAGAGACCGCTTGATAGTCTTTCCGTGTTTCTCAACTTATATATCCAAAGACAGGTTAGAGAGGAAGGAAAGAGACTCCAGGCATCCTCATCCTCCGAAGGAAACCACTCCTTCTCTCCCTCCCCTCCCATGTTAAACTCAATGTCCAAACTCTCGAGAGATGTGAGCAGGTGTAAGCCCCACTTTCTCATTGGCTGCTTCAAATTCACAAGCCCCCAAATTCTAAGGGCTCGCAAATGGGGAGGTAGACTTCCTTTGGGGAAGCGTTTGATATTTTGGCAATAGAGAATTGCTAGCTTTTGGAGGGACGTAAGATGATGCCACTGATTTGGTAGCGACTTTATCATCGAACATTGATAAAGTGTGAGACTCTGCATGGTGATGGGAAGGGGTGGGAAGTCCTCTATCTTCAATGCCGGACACTCCCATATTTCCAATTCAGTGAGATTGTTACAGTTGGCAATGTTACAGTTGGCAATAGACTTTATCTTAGAACAAGAATGAAGTCGAAGAGTCGAGAGGGTGATGGGAAGGGGAGGGAAGTCCTCTATCTCCGTTGCTTCACAATTATAAATATGCAATTGAGTGAGATGAGAGAGCATGTGAAGGCACTGTGGTAAGCTTCCCATATTTTCACAGTTGCGAATTGTCATTGTTTCAAGCGATCCTACGGTAATCCCTTCTAGTGACTCCACTCCCTTGCAGTCATATATAGAAAGTGCCTTCAGAGGAGCAAGTCTATCCTTGGCAAATGAAAAGGATATCGGAGAATCATAGTGATGTATCTTAAGAGATTCAAGTTGAGAAATCGAATTATTGCTGCTGGGGTCACCCTGAGGAATGTTTAGAGCCATGATTTTTGGACAATTCTCAATCACCAAATGTCTAAGTGTGTGCATCTTGCTTGGAAGGTTTTCTAAACTTGTGCAATCCACCAATTCCATCCTTTCAAGACTACTAGGTAGCTCTATCTCTCCGTCTCCTGCCACAAAAGATGTAAATTGAGCACATCTTTTAATGGTTAATTCCTGGAGGCAAGTGAGATTTTGCGTTTCATTTCCATCTTGCCACAAGCATGTTAGCTTGTCACATAGTCCTATATGAAGCTTCCTTAGCTTGCCCAAGCAACTTATAAACCGATGATCAAAGGAAACAAGCTCTATGAGTTTGTTAATTTTGAGAACTGTCAAAGAAGTTAGCTTGAACAAGCTCTTCAAGATCTGCTTATTACAATCCTCAAGGTATAACTCATTGAGAGACGGAAGACATAACTCACTGGTTGAGTTATTCAATTGTTGGCATGAATGAATTTCAAGCTTTATAAGACGATTAAGTTGACAAGGCAATGTCCCGAACAATGAAGGACAGGTCCGGACAACAAGATGCTCAAGACATGAGAATGGGACTTCTTCTTTTGGGCCCCCTGCATAAGGAGACCAATCCTTCCATGCCAACATCTCTTCGAACTGCAAAGTAATTAAGGACGAAAAAGGCCTATCACCTTTGTAAAAATTAGAACCTATTATTCTTACTGCATTTAGACCTTTAAGAGATAATTCTCTCAATGAAGGTAGTTGTCCAAGTGAAGGCAACGATGTGACATAAGGACAGTCCCACAAGCTCAAAAACACTACATGAGAATATGATGAACCATCTAACCATGACGGTAATATTGCACCGCCATAGTTCAAAATAGTGAGATTTTCAATATCAATGGGAGGTTGCAAAGACTCGAGCACCTGTGATTCATGCTTATCATTCCGAAGAATTCCAAAATCATTATCCCAATGCAAGAATAATTTTCTTAGGCCTTGCTTTCCTAACAAATTAGCATCAATAGCATCTCTAACATCTTCCACCTTTTGTAATTTTGATATGAATAATTCTCCTTGAAGATGCGACAGGGTCTTTAACTCCTTTAACTGTAGCCCTTTCTCTGTTCCTACCACAAACTTGGACAATATAGTAAGATTCTTCAAATTACCAATACCCAGTGGCATCTCTTTTAGACTTTCTGTATCTCTAATATCAAGAAATTGTAAGCTGACCAACTTTGTGATACCGTAAGGCAACTTTGAAAGTTTATGACAATTTCTTAAGATCAAAGCTTGTAATTTGCACAAGTCGCCAATTGTCTCAGGTAGCCTTTTGATACAAGTGTTTGAGAAATTGAGATATCGAAGATATTTTAATTCACCAACACAATTTGGTACCTCTACGATGTTACAATGACATAATGAAAACACCCTCAGAAACTTCAAGTTTGTCAACAAGTCATGCAACACCTTGTCGGATATTAGGAGAGAGTTCCCACTAGATCCAATACGCACTAGAATTAAACTTCTTAATACCTTCATATCATGATATGCCCTCAAGCATTTTGATGTAACAAACCGCGACCAGATGAATGATGCATAACGAGCTCTCTTAAGAGATTCATAATCTTCATTAATTGCTAGCTGAGACTCCCCAGAGCTAAAGCATATCCCACCCTCAATTGACTTTGCTAGATCATTCAAAAGATCATGCATTGAAAACTTAGATGTGTTAACACTTGATTTTTGAAGAAATGATCTAGATACTAATTCATCGAAGTAATTCCATCCTAATTCCAACATATTTTTGTTTGATTTTTGTCCATCTAAAAATCCCTCCGCTATCCATAAGAGTACTAGCTCATCCCTCTCAATTTCATAATCCTTAGGAAATACCGCACAATAAGAAAAACATCTCTTCAAATAGGAAGGAAGATGGATGTAGCTTAATTTCAAAATAGGGAGAACCTCATCATTCTTTGTCGTTGGAAGATCCCATATTATGTTATTTAAGGTATCTTCCCATTCACTAGGATTCATTTTATAACGTAGGGCACCGCCAAACATCTTCGCTGCCAAAGGTAAACCTTTACATCTTTTAGCTATTTTTTTGCCTATTGCTTCAAATTGCGGGTGGCTCTTAAAATTTGTTGCTTCAAGAGCATGAAAGGCTAATAAGCTTGTACAATCATCGAGGGACAATTCCTTCAAAAGATTTGGTGGTGCTTTTGTCATTGAAACAACAGCATGGTTGCGAGTTGTAACAATAATCTTGCTTCCCCTAGCACCCACTACAAATGGCTTTAAGAGGTCAGTCCATTTTTCGCACTTCTCATTCCATATATCGTCTAGAACCACAAGAAACTTCTTTCCAAAAAGATTGTCCCTCAACTTAACTTGAAACTCGTTTAGATCTTTGCCCTCGCAGGGCAACCTAGTGATTGACCGCAAAATAGTCTTTGTTATGTTGAGAACATCAAAAACATCTGAAACACAAACCCATGCTCTCATCTCAAAACATCTATTCACTATGGCATCATTATATAGCTGTTGAGCCAAGGCAGTCTTTCCAATACCGCCCATCCCAACTATTGGGACTATGCTCAGCGTGGCATTAGAATTTTCGACCTCATTGATCAATAGTTTGAGTATTTGTTCTACTTCCTTCTCCCTGCCAAAAAACTGAGGTTCCGATAGAGAAGTGGTTATCCTTTTGCTAGTGTAGTTAATTATGTTCACAGCATTCTCTCTTAAACTTAGATGAGCCTTTCTACTAACAATCTCTTCCAATCGGCCATTGATCTCTTGTACCTTGGTTTCAGACATGAGCGAGGGTGGTCGGCCAAAGAAAGAGAACTCCCATTTCACTAAACCTTTGTTTGTGTTGGATTCTGCCTCTGACTCAACTTGAGCAGCTTTGATCTCAAACTCATCGAGCAAGTCTTCCATGTCATAGGCCAAGTCCTTAACCTTGTCCAACCACAACTTTGCTTGATGGTTACCACTAAGTTCCTTGTCCTCTGCATCAACCAACACTGCATTGATTATGACTAGCATCTCTTTCCACTCCGCAAGCAAGGAAGTGCTGATTCCTTTATGTTGTGCATAACCTAATGTGGGAGAAGCCAACTTGTAGAACAAGACTTGAAAGAATGAAGCCAAAGAGGAACCCAACACGATCTGTCCAAAGTCCATAGGTGAATCAGTCCCTGTAATGAACAACAAAGGTGTTATGGTGAAGCAAAGTGAAAATGAACTAATGGAGAGAGAAAACTATGAAGTCCTAGGAAGACCAAGATGATGACCTAGGAAAAAGATTAAAAAAAAAGACCAAGACTTTCAAGGGATGCACATCAAAGGTTAGACAAATCAAAATAAAATACTATTTGTCCACAAGTGCTAGTTACATCAATTGCTCTCCTTATCCTTTAGATCAAGACTTTTTGGCTATTGGACCTTTACTTTTGGCCATCCAAAACAGAGTCTTAATATGACCAACTTAGAGTGTATGCATATTTTCGCCATAAGTGTTATCACTCACGAGTGTTTTGTTGGCTTTTCTAGCGTTTGTATATTCTTAGTAACCTCATGATTTCAATGTCTTTGTTTTCTACTTTATTGGTGAATGTGAGATTAATGAAGTCTTTTACATGGGAGTTTCTATGCTAAAGATTCACAACAAGATGGGCGATAATGATTTATTGAAGAGTGCTGAGGTAGTGATTGATAATCAGGTATCACCTTGATAGGAGAATCACGGTCCTTTGAACATGATTATCAAGTTCATTAGTGTAATGGGTAGAGTGTGACATCCAGTGGATTATATGTTGTTAATATTAGACTCATTTACCATTTCCAGAGTGAGAGAAAGCAACTTGATTGATGGATTAGTTTGTGTGCTTATCCCTTTTTTTCTTATTTAGCGATGTATGAAGTTGACCAAATTAATAGGATCAGCAAATAAGCATATTTGTGCAACTTAGTAAAATAAATGCCTTTGAAACATAACATATTGAGGATTCACCCAATAATGGCATCTTATTTTCTGTTATACATAAACATGTTATCAAAGACAATTAACCTTGTCTGTCCACTAAGGAGAACAGAAACACATCCTTTGGGCTAAATAAGGAAAAGGGTCAAGCACACCGACTAATTCATTAAGCAACTTGCTTTCTTTTACTCTGCAAATAGTGAACAAATCAGAAATCACCAAACGACAATGTATAATCTACTGAAAATTATACTCTACCAATCACACCAATGAACAGGAAAATCGAGTTCAAAGGACCATGATTCTGGCTTCAAGCGATTCCCCATCATCAACTACTAACCCATCACCTTTCAGTAGATATTGCCGCCCATCTTGCTACAACTTTTTCTTTTTTCTTCCTTTTTTTTCACAAGTGCTTGTTCTGTAATAATTAGAGATTTACCATACATATGTAGTTTCCACGATCATATACTTGTTCATATGAACAAATCGTAAACTTGGGAAGAGCAAAACTTCACTGGGTATCATGAACTTTTTTGTCGTGAAAGTGACGTATAATTGATAAAGAGCTTATGGGAAAGAAAATTTAATAAAATCGAAGAAGGCTAAGACTTACGGAGATGCAAATTGGATTTGTCGCTTCACTTTTCAAATACCTCCTCTTCCGTTCCCATGTGAATGTCTTTTTTACATTACTAGTAGTTTTCCACGCGTTACATGGATGCCAATTTTTTTTTTTTATGTGTGTGATTGACAATTAGTAGTGATTATTGTTCTCTTGGTCAAATTGACAAAACTATAATTTTAGTCCAACTTTTGTCATTTTTAATCATACTGTGATTAATCATTCATTAATCTCTGTTGTACTTGTCTATTGGAATCATGTCTAGATTTCCATTTCTCTTTTCAAATATAAGTCTAATAAATGGAAAAAAGAGCAAGAAGAAAAACTAAATAAGAAAAAAAAGCAGGAATGGGGGGATAATACTCTTCGTGACTCGCGGAGAGTTCCACTTCACATTTTTGTTTTGTTTTTTTTTTTTTTATGAAGATGCAATCTAAATTTATTAATATGCAAGATATGATTTTCCTAGATTTTCCAAGTTATAGCATGTGATTTATCAAAGGAAACGTGCAAAAAAGAGAATTAATAGTAATGCACTCCAAAAAGCCTAGATGCGCATGATAATGCTTATCCATGAAAATACTAAGTTTTCTAATATAATTGTCCTGATACGGGTATAATGCAATTCTATGCTAATATGTAAGGAAAAGTCATAAAATAAAGGTCTGAGTTTTGGCTCAAACAATTATGCGTGCAGATGTATCACCTGATTAAAAAAAAATTAACAAATCACCATGAATTATGCAATCAAGCTGCAACTTTAACCTGGCCAGCAAGTATATGGCATCAACTTTCCCCAATTTTGCTATTAAACTTGCTGCATCAGTTCAAGGGAAAAGGAGAGCAGGTAGAAAGATGTCTTTTACCTATTCCAAGTAGACTTCCTGGAGCTGACCAGGCGAACGGGATAAGATCCACAACAGCAATCCAGCAAGCACGAGCACTAGGTTCGGCAGTTCACTGTGTATGCGTGCGTATTCAGCTACGGCAATGCGTGGTCGCTGCTTGCAACGACGAACGATGGTATTGATTGAGCGACGACTGGAGATGGTGGTGATTGGCGACAATCGATATGCATGCAAGAAATGATTGAATGAGAGTGAAGTCTGTGGGCGTGAGTTTAATGATGATGATGGTGGTGGTGGTGGTGGTGGTGGTGGATGAAGAAAAAGTGAGGCGGTGTGGTTTTAAAGAAAGGAGCGAGAGAATCAATATGAATTCTGCCGTGTGTTTTTCTCTCGGAGGTTCCCATTTTACCTTTGCCTTTCTTTTCTTTTTCTTTTTCTTTATTTGGGAATAAATTCGAACGAACCTAATCCTATTTGTCGAAATTCTGGTATATGGTTATAAAATGCTTTAATTCGAATCAACTTCTTCTTTGGGAGGAAAATCTGTTCCAGTTTTCCAAAAATATATGAAAACCACTTTTGGGTAGAAGTTAGGTATTCACAAGTTTTAACAATTAAATGATTATTTCTAAGCTATTTATACTTATTTTGGTAACTTTCGAGATTTCTTGCTCTAATTAGGCCGTTTGATAACGATTCGATTCATGGAATAATTTTTTATTAGAAATGTTTTTTTTTTCTGTTCTCGTGAACAATTTTTGAGTATAAGAACGCTTGGTAATTGCATAAAATTTATATTCTCGGAAAAGAAATGTGTTTGGTAGAATTGTATAATTTTGTTGTTTCTTTTAACATTTTAAGATAAAAAGCCTTGTCACCTTTGAAGAACATGAGGTCATTACCCCCAAACCTTACCCCACATCAACTAGTGTTTAGGTGTTGAATCGAAAAATCAAAATCTCGGTTATTTAGTGGAAAATTTTCAAGCCTTGGTATGTTCAACAGTTTATATTGGAGTCAAAAAGAAAATGTTCATCACACAATGCTTTATGTCTCTTCTCAGCCTACTCAAATCCAATCTATTTGGACCCCTTAGAGGTTCTAATTGAGGAGCAGGCAGAATGTCAGAAAAAAAATGCCCTCATCTGATGTGGATGCCTAACTAACCTTCTTAATGGTGCAAATTTTTGATATAATTTGGCCAGGGCAGTTTGTGCTTGAAATTTGAAGAGAGAAAAAGGAAAAAGAGAGGCGCTTTAAGGTTCTTTTGTGAAGATGATCCGATCCGTATGATTTTACTCGTTCAACTTTTTAGTGTTAGTTTACGTCACTCACGTCCCGGCTGAATTGTGGTCCCAACTCCTAACTTCAGCTTTTACAAAATCCCCCGGATGTGTAAAAGAGTACATCCAATTTAATAAGTAAGGCAAGTTGACGGTGATAATATTTTTGTAGAAAAATTATATTAGATCAAATTAGATGATTAATTTTTTTTCCAACTTTATTGTAAATTTATATGGACAATTAATGGAATGGGAAGTGGGAGGAATTGAGTTTTGTGATGACGTGGCCCATCCATTAAGTTCCATTCTTCTTAACTTTCTATTGTTGATGTGTGTGGTTTCACCAATGAGACGTTACAAAATAGAACGAAAAAAGGTAATCACGATGGCTCGAATCAGCTAAATTTTATGTAAATTACTTATCAATACTTACGTATTATAAAAGATTCATACGTTTCAAGTCAAAAATATGTAAAAATGTGTCCAGACAAACTTTCAGGTATTTTTTTAACATTATGCAAGCGAAGAGCTTGAAATCCGCTAGAGATGGTGAAACATATCATTGTTCATCGATTTGATGTGTTTTCTTCCCCCTTTTCCCCTTTTCCTTACTTTTCAGTTTTCCCTTTCCAGAAGGCGACCAGAAGACAAAAGTTTT
Organism: Eucalyptus dawsonii; assembly: GCA_016097615.1. Lineage (NCBI taxonomy): Eukaryota > Viridiplantae > Streptophyta > Magnoliopsida > Myrtales > Myrtaceae > Eucalyptus > Eucalyptus dawsonii. Next base: position 20,028,727 of record CM027872.1, read on the forward strand.
CCACACTTGCCCTTTTATATAAGCTGGACTTAATCATAAACTAAAGCATGCAAATATATAATGGAGAAGCAAATAAGGAATTGAAAAAAATTGAAGTTAGGATCTCCTACTCTATTATCATATAAAATTTAGTCTAACTATTGTCAAAACTAAGCTTTCAAAAGTAGATATGGTGACAACCATTTGAAATTAAGTCCAAATTTATGAGTATTATCGTGAGCTTCTCTTGTTCAACATGAGACTAAAGATTATGCAAAACATTTGGCAAGATGCTTGACCTCGATTAGCTGTTGGATCTCATAACTTCCCTTCCACATTAGTTGCATGTCTAACATTTCTATGGATGTCAATTTAATTATATGTCATTCCATTTCTTTCTAACCCTTCCTTGCTCCACCAGGATTTTGGAAGGAATTATGTAACATATAAGTATATATGTGACTAATGATTCTTCATAAGATTAGTAACTTTCTACAAGAAATTCAACTTTAATCTATGACTACTTACTAACTCGTTTACAGTCGTAGTGTTTTGTAGAAAATTAACTTTTCTATGCTAATTCTTATCTATCAACATATTAAAAAAAAAAAAAAGATAAATTTTGAACATAACTGATGATATCTGCTTAACTTTTCTATGCTGATTCTTATCTATATTTTCAAATTTAAGTTTAAGAAAAAAGAGCAAAAATAAATAACTGATAAAAAAAATTGCATGAATGAGGCGATAATACTTTTCGTGACTTGCGGAGTTTCACTTCAAATTTTTATTTTAATTTGTTTAAACAAAGATTCAATCTAAAATTAAAAAATGCAAGATATGATTTTCCTAGATTTTCCAATTTATAACATTTGATTTACGAGAGGAAACATGCAAATATAACAATTAATAATAATGCACTCTAAATGGCCTAGATGTGCATGATAATGCTTGTCCATGAAAATTCTGAGTTTTCTAGTATAATTGTCCTGATACTAATATAATGCAATTCTATTCTAATATGTAATGAAAAATCATAAAATAGAGGTCCAAGTTTGGGCTCAAACGAGTATGCGTGTAGAGGCATCACCTTACTAAAACAACTAAGCCATATCAACAATCAAGCGGCAACTTTAATCTGGCCAGCAAGTATTTGACATCAAAATCCCTCGATTTTGTTGTTAAACTTGCTGCATCAGTTTGAGGGGAAAAGAAAGCAAGTAGATGGATATCTCTTACCTATTCCAAGTGGACTTCTTGGAGCAGATTGGTGAACTGGATTAGATCGACAACAGCAATCCAGGAAGCGCGAGAGCTAGGTTCAGATGAGTTGGAGGAGAACACTGTTGAGCAAGGGAACGAGCATGGGTTATGGTGAAGCAAAGTGATAATGAGCTAGTTGAGAAAGAATATTATAAAGTCTAGGAAGGCCAAAACTTTCACCGACCAAAAACATTAAACAAAGACCAAGACTTTGAAGGGCACACACCAATAGCTAGAGGAATAAAAATAAATTTATTTTTGTCCATAGGTGCTTGTCTCCTCATGTTTAGAGATTATCCCAAGATATCTTAAGTGAAGACCCAGACTTTTTGTTGCACATCTACTAGTCATCAAAGACAGCTAATTTTGTCTGATCAATAAGGAAAACAAAAGCACGTTCTTTGCACCTAAACATCTACAAGTCATCCACACTAACTAATCCATAAAGCAACTTGGTTTATTTTTCTCTGAAAACAGTAAACAAGTTAAAAAAAAAAAAAGCCACCAACGAATATTTATAACCTACTGAAAATAACTCTTTAAGCATGACATTAATGAACTGGAAAATCGTGTTCAATCCCTACGTGGGAAGGAAACTTTAATGAAACCCAGGAAGTCCAAGACTTTGCAGTATGCAAACTGGATTTGTTGCTTGGCTTTTCCCATCCCTCTTCTTCCATCCCTATGTGAATGTTTTTTTTTTTTTTTTTCCATTACCAGTAGAATTTCCAATCATTACATGGATTCTAAGTGATTTTTTGTTTGAATGAAATATTATTTGACAATTAGTATTGATTGTTGTTCTCTTGCTTAAAATTTACCATACTACAATTATTGTCGAACTTTTTTTCATTTTTAGTCACTCTGATTTTCCATTCCTTAATCTCTATTGTACCTGTCTTTATAGTTATGTCTACATTTTCGTCTATCTTTCCAAGCTAAAGTTTAATAAAAGAAAGAAAAAGAAAAACCTGAAAACCCAAAAAAAAAAAAAAAATGCAAGAATGGGGCGAGAGAGCGCGCCATCAATCCCATTGTCACGGCCGCACCGTCGTGTTAGCACCACCGCCTGGGCAACTCATCCAATGCCGCCACTACTGTCCCTGCCGGTGCTTCTAAGCGGAGCAACCATCACAGGCAATTGCCTCTGATTACCTAATAACTAACCTAAATCGATCTAGAGGCGATTTCATAATGTAAAGGATTAATTATAGGGTTATCAGTTTCTCACGTGCATCGTGAAAAATTGGGTTCCACGTGGAGCTCACATCATTCAACAATGAATGTGAATTGGTTTCACATGCTCCAGGTTAACATTTGTTACCTTTGTCCGTTGAATAAGGAAAAGGTAACTCTGTATGTTCGTGCCCATTTGAGGAACCGAGGAACTTCTTATACTTCCATAACAGACTCGAGTTGTTTGAGTGTATTATTTTCTCAAATGTAGGTGAATTCTTTATACTGTAACTACCATGGCATATTCACAATAAAGCATGAAATAAAGATATTGGAATCACAAGGATACTGACGATATTTGACTGCTAAAAGAGCCAGAAAGCCAATAGTAATCAACAGATTTTTGGAGAAAATACACGTGCACTATAAGTTGGTCATATGGAAAACAATCACCTCTTATTTTCTGTTTTGCATGGCCACAAGAAAGAATCCCCTATTTCAAACACAAGCCAAAAGTCTTGATCCCAAACAGAGGAGAAAATGTGATTTTTCTTCACATGACCAACTTAGAGTGCTTTCGACCAAAAAAAAAAAACTTAAGAGTGCATGCAGATTATCATTAAACATTTATTACAAGTGTCTCATTGTTTTTTTTTTTTCTTTCTTTCATCCATACATTCTCAATGACCGTATGTTTTAATGTCGTCGTTCTATGCGCTATTGGTGGATATGCGATCAATATAGGTATTTACGTGGCAGTTACGTGCTGAAAATTAGCAGCAGCAAGATGAGCAGCAATGATCAGCTGAAGGGTGATAAGCCAGTAGTTGACGATAGGGAACCGCTTGATAAGACAATCGGGATGGACCTTTACTTTTGGCCATCCAAAACAGAGTCTTAATATGACCAACTTAGAGTGTATGCATATTTTCCCCATAAGTGTTATCACTCACAAGTGTTTTGTTGACTTTTTTAGCGTTTGTATATTGTTAGTAACCTCATGATTTCAATGTCTTTGTTTTCTGCTTTATTGGTGAATGTGAGATTAATGAAGTCTTTTACATGGGAGTTTCTATGCTAAAGATTCATAGCAAGATGGGCGATAATGATTTGTTGAAGGGTGCTGGGTAGTGGTTGATAATCGGGAATCACCTTGATAGGAGAATCGCAATCCTTTGAACACGATTATCAAGTTCATTAGTGTAATGGGTAGAGTGTGACATCCAGTGGATTATATGTTGTTAATACCTAAGTAGCACCGACATTAATACACAATACGTGACACGACACGACACGACACGCTGACAAGTCATTTCTAAAAAAACAGAGAATTTCGACACGTTGGAACACATTGGATATTAAATATATATTTTTATATATACATAATAAATTATCATTTTTATGTTTATTTCAATCAAATTAATTTTATTCAAATTCATAAATAAATAAATAAATAAGCATATAATGAATTTACACTAAAAACATTAATCCAGCATTTATTAATATCATTCATTGTTTTAATTTGACAAATTCAACTCCATCATAATTCATAAAAGTTGAAGAAAAGACAAGCAATCCACATTCTGGACCCTGCATGCTAGATATGTTGGAAGAGGAGAAAAAACACTTAAGAAATGAATTGTATATCACAAGAAATGAGAATCAAAATAGAAGAGAAGACTAGGTTTTTCTCTTTCTTCATTTATTATTTTTATTATTGTGTTTATTTTTTTACATATATATATTTTTTGACCTCTCATTTATTAATTTTTTTTAAAAAAATTGACCTTAATATCGAAATCACATGTCGAAACTCGTATGTCGGAATTCCGACTCGAGTGTCGGGAAAGTTGACCAGGTGTCGGATTTTTCGACACGTCTTGACAAAGTGTCGGAGAGTGCCGGAGAGTGTCGAAGAGTGTCGGACACGTGTCGAAGTGTCTGACACGACATGAAAGCTCTTTGAGAGTGTCAATGCTTCATAGGTTAATACTAGACTCGTTTAACATTTCCAGAGTGAGAGAAAGCAACTTGCTTGATGGATTAGTTGGTGTGCTTATCCCATTTTTCTTATTTAGCAATGTATGAAGTTGACAAAGTTAATAGGATCAGCAAATAACCATAGTTGTGCAACTTAGTAAAATAAATGCTTTTGAAACATAACATGCTGAGGATTCGCCCATTAATGACATCTTATTTTCTGTTATACATATACATGTTATCAAAGACTAAGGAGAACAGAAACACGTGCTTTGGGCTAAATAAGGAAAAGGGTCAAGCACACGGACCAATTCATTAAGCAACTTGCTTTATTTTACTCTGCAAATAGTGAACAAGTCAGAAATCACCAAACGACAATGTATAATCTACTGAAAATTATACTCTATCAATCACACCAATGAATAGGAAAATTGAGTTCAGATGACCATGATTCTCGCTTCAAGCGATTCCCCATCATCAACTACTAACCCATCATTTTTCAGCAGATACTTGCTGCAACTTTTTCTTCTTTTTCTTTTTTTCACAAGTGCTTGTTCTGTAATATTTATAGATTATCACCATACATATGTAGTATCCACGATCATATACTTGTTCATATAAAAAAATCATAAACTCAGGAAAACCAAAACTTCACTGGGTATCATGAACTTTTTTGTCGTGAAAGTGACGTATAATTGATAAAGAGCTTATGGGAAAGAAAATTTAATAAAATCGAAGAAGACTAAGACTTATGGAGATGCAAATTATTTGTCGCTTCACTTTTCAAATCCCTCCTCTTCCGTTCCCATGTGAATGACTTTTTCACATTACTAGTAGTTTTCCACGCATTACATCAATGCCAATTTTTATTTTTATTTTTTTATGTGTATTTGATTGACAATTAGCAGTGATTATTGTTCTCTTGCTCAAATTGACAAAACTATAGTTTTAGTCCAACTTTTGTCATTTTTAATCATATTATGATTAATCATTCATTAATCTCTGTTGTACTTGTCTATTGGAATTATGTCTAGTTTTCCATTTATCTTTTCAAATATAAGTCAAATAAATGGAAAAAGAGCAAGAAGAAAAACTAAATAAGAAAAACAGCAAAAAACTGATGAAGAAAAAAAAATGCAGGAATGGGGCAATAATACTCTTCGTGACTCGCGGAGGGTTCCACTTCACATTTTTGTTTTGTTTTTTTTTTTTATGAAGATGCAACCTAAATTTATTAATATGCAAGATATGATTTTCCCAAATATCCCAAGTTATAGAATGTGATTTATCAAAGGAAATGTGCAAAAAAGAGAATTAACAATAATGCACTCCAAAAAGCCTAGATGCGCATGATAATGATTATCAATGAAAATTCTAAGTTTTCTAATATAATTGTCCTGATACGGATATAATGCAATTCTATGCTAATATGTAACGAAAAATCATAAAATAAAGGTCTGAGTTTTGGCTCAAACAATTATGCGTGCAGATGTATCACCTGATTAAAACAAAATTAACAAATCAGCATGAATTATGCAATCAAGCTGCAACTTTAACCTGGCCAGCAAGTATATGGCATCAACTTTCCCCAATTTTGCTATTAAACTTGCTGCATCAGCACAAGGGAAAAAGAGAGCAAGTAGAAAGATGTCTTTTACCTATTCCAAGTAGACTCCCTGGAGCTGACCAGCCGAACGGGATAAGATCCACAACAGCAATCCAGCGAGCACGAGAACTAGGTTCGGCAGTTCACTGTGTATGCGTGCGTATTCAGCTACGGCAACGCGTGGTCCCTGCTTGCAACGACGAACGATGGTATTGATGGAGCGACGACTAGAGATGGTGGTGATTGGCGATAATCGATATGCATGCAAGAAATGAATTGAATGAGAGTGAAGTCTGTGGGCGTGAGTTTAATGATGATGGTGGTGGTGGTGGTGGTGGTGGATGAAGAAAAAGTGAGGCGGTGTGGTTTTAAAGAAAGGAGCAAGAGAATCAAGATGAATTCTGCCGTGTGTTTTTCTCTTGGAGGTTCCCATTTTATCTTTGCTTTTCTTTTCTTTTTCTTTTTTTTTATTTGGGGAATAAATTCGAACGAACCAAATCCTATTTGTCGAAATTCTGGTATATGGTTATAAAATGCTTTAATTCCAATAAACTTCTTCTTTGGGAGGAAAATCTGTTCCAGTTTTCCAAAAATATATGAAAACCACTTTTGGGTAGAAGTTAGGTATTGACAAGTTTTAACAATTAAATGATTATTTCTAAGCTATTTATACTTATTTTGGTAACTCGAGATTTCTTGCTCTAATTTGGGCGCAACTTGATAACGATTCGATCCCGGAATAATTTTTTATTAGAAATGGTTTTTTTTTTTTTTTTTTCTGTTTTCGGGAACAATTTTTTAGTATAAAAAACGCGCTTGATAATTGCACAAAATTTATATTCTCGGGAAAGAAATGTGTTTGGTAGAATTGTATAATTTTGTTGTTTCTTTTAATTTTTTAATATTTTCATTATATTTTTCCTTTTTTTCCTTCTTTCTTTTTTTTTTTTTTTTTTTTGCTTTTTCTCTCATTCTTCCTCCTTTTTGGTCGATCATCGGTGGTCGACGACTGACTGGGCGAGATCTGGCGAGCTCGTCGGAGCCTTGCCAGGCTAGGGCGAGGGCCGGCGAGCTCGCCGAAGCCTTGCCAGGCTAGGGCGAGGGCCGGTGAGCTCGCCGGAGGCTCAGCCTCGCCTTGGCTAGGTGAGCTCGAGCTTGCCCAAATCTTGCGAGGCTGAGCATCACCATGGCTTGGCGTCGTCGGGGCTAGTGACACTCTGGCGAGGTCGCCGGCCCTCATCGGCCGGTTGCTGGCCATGGCCAAGGTTGGCAACCGGCCAAAAGGAAGAAGAAGGAAAGGAAAGAGAAGAAGAGAAAAGAGAAGAAAAAATTATTTCCGGGAACAAGAAGCTATTTTTTTCTACTTCTTATTTCTGTTCCAAATCTATTTTCGGGAACAAAAATTTTTCCAAATGCATTTCTATTCTTTTTTCGTTCCCTAGAACAAAACAACAGAAATAGTTGTTCCAGGAACAGAAACAATTTTTACCAAACAGACCCTAAGTTGCTGGAAGAAAGAACCCACCTCGCTAATAGTAGGCTGACTGACAGTTGACCTACAAAAGCAAGCCCAAAACCCACGAGATGGCAAGACCAAGACAGAGAAGAGATGCAACGGCGCCCACGGGACAGAAAAAGGAGAAAAATTGAGAGTGCCACTGGAGAAAGTCGAATGACTAGAGAGACAAAGAGAGAGGGGCCAAATCTGAGAGTAAGAACTAGAAAAGAAAGCAGAACTTAAATAGACAAGATTCAGGATTGGTTTTGACCCGGCTCAAAACCAGTTTTCCCTGAGAATTACCTTTGCAAGGCCGGCTCATGGGTGTTACAACCAGTTCATATTACGAAACCAAGAAGTGAACCGATGAAGGCCGATTCAAAGAATTTTTATTTGGAACTAAACTGGCTCCCATGTGAACAGCCTCGAAATTAGTCGCGTTCCATTCATTTCCCATATTGAATCGGTCCAGTTACTCACCTTTAATAAAATGTCATATATGAAGTCTAACGGCAAACATTGTAAAATTAATCAGTTGATTAGCAGAATGGGAAGGACCATCACAAAGCATAGAGTTCTTTTGATCTAAATAAAGTAGATAGCCCCATTCCAAGCAAAGCTCTAATAGGATTTTCGAAAAAACTATTTAAAAATAAGAGATTTAACATTTTAAGATAAAAAGCCTTGTCACCTTTGAAGATCATGAGGTCATTACCCCAAACCTTACCCCACATCAACTAGTGTTTAGGTTTTGAATCGAAAAATCAAAATCTCGGTTATTTAGTGGAAAATTTTCAAGCCTTGGTATGTTCAACAGTTTATATTGGAGTCAAAAAGAAAATGTTCATCACACAATGCTTTATGTCTCTTCTCAGCCTACTCAAATCCAATCTATTTGGACCCCTTAGAGGTTCTAATTGAGGAGCAGGCAGAATATCAGAAAAAATGCCCTCATCTGATGTGGATGCCTAACTAACCTTCTTAATGGTGCAAATTTTTTATATAATTTGGCTAGGGCAGTTTGTGCTTGAAATTTGAAGAGAGAAAAAGGAAAAAGAGAGGCGCTTTAAGGTTCTTTTGTGAAGATGATCCGTATGATTTTACTCGTTCAACTTTTTAGTGTTAGTTTATGTCACTCACGTCCCGGCTGAATTGTGGTGCCAACTCCTAACTTCAGCTTTTACAAAATCCCCCGGATGTGTAAAAGAGTACATCCAATTTAATAAGTAAGGCAAGTTGACGGTGATAATATTTTTGTAGAAAAATTATATTAGATCAAATTAGATGATTAATTTTTTTCCCAACTTTATTGTAAATTTATAAGGACAATTAATGGAATGGGAAGTGGGGGGGGAATTGAGTTTTGTGATGACGTGGCCCATCCATTAAGTTCCATTCTTCTTAACTTTCTATTGTTGATGCGTGTGGTTTCACCAATGAGATGTCACAAAATAGAACGAAAAAAGGTAATCATGATGGCTCGAATCAGCTAAATTGTATGTAAATTACTTATCAATACTTACGTATTATAAAAGATTCATATGTTTCAAGTCAAAAGTATGTAATAATGTGTCGGAGACAAGACTTGATTAAATAAAATGTAAAACTCTATCCAGACAAACTTTTAGGTATTTTGTTGACATTTATGCAAGCGAAGAGCTTGATATCCGCTGGAGATGGTGAAACATATCATTGTCCATCGATTTGATGTGTTTTCTTCCCTCTTTTCCCCTTTTCCTTACTTTTCCCTTGCCAGAAGGCGACCAGAAAATGAGTGCCGGACACCTGAAATACCAAAATTTGGCATGGATGGACACTTAAGTGCCAAAAGTTAGGAAAGTGACACTTAAGTTCCAAAATTGGAGCAAAATAAATCATTTAAGTGTCAATCTGGCCAAAATGCTAACGTGGCAATTTTCTGGCAAAATAAGTGCAAAACGGCATCATTTTGCACGTTGACGTAGCTAGAAAATGCAAAAACAACGTTGTTTAAATCTCTAACGTGATAAACAATTAATATAAAAATTAATTAAATTAAATTTAAAACTAAATTTATTTAAAACATTTAAAAAGGGGGGGCAAGGCTGCCTCACCGCCACCACCGAGAAGGGCCGTCGACGGAGGGGGGAGAGTTGGCCGGGGTCGCCGGCACCTGGCCAATCGACGGCGAGGGCCGCGACCATCGCTGGATCTGGGTGAGGGCCACAACCCCGACCGACGCTCCCCCCACTGTCGCTAGCCCTTCCAATGACGGCGAAGAGGCTAGGGGCCGGCGACCTCGGTCAACGGGTGGAGAGGGCCCGCGAGCCCTCGCCTAGATCTTGGGAGAGGGTCGGCGGCCCTCACTTGATCTAGCCAAGGGCTGCCAATCCTCACTGACCTCGCCAGATCTAAGTGAGGGTCGCGGGCCCTTGCCATTGGTCAGTCAGGGGCCGTCGACCCTGATCGACCCTCCCCCTCCGTCGCCAGCTCTTCCCAACGATGGCTGGGAGGCGGTGGCAGCGAGGGCTCAGCTCTCAGCTGCCTCCCTCCCCTTACCCACCCCTTTAATTTCTTTTAAAAATGTTTTAAATAAATTTAGTTTTAAATTTAATTTTATTAATTTTATATTAATTTTTTACCACATTAGCACTAAAATGTCGTCATTTTTGCATTGTCTAGCCACATCGGGTGTAAAACGACGTCGTTTTGCACTTCTTTCGCCAAAATATTGCAACGTCAGCATTTTAGCGAGATTTTGGCTGGATTAGCACTTAAGTGATTCATTTTGTTCCGATTTTGGCATTTAAGTGTCACTTTCCTAACTTTTAGCACTTAAGTATCGTTTGGTGCCAAGTTTTGGCATTTAGGTGTACTTCTCCTCTAGAAAACAAAACTTTTCCATACTTGCCCTTTCATATAAGCTGGACTCAATCATAAACTAAAGCATGCAAATATATAATGGAGAAGCAAATAAGGAGTTGAAAAAAAAAATTTGAAGTCTGGATCTCCTACTCTAGTTTCATATAAAATTTAGTCTAACTATTGTCAAATATTTTAATAGCTTAAGTTAGTAGATGAGGGTGTTGCTTATATATTCAATACTTTAACACGTACAAGAAACGCGCCAATGGCTGCATAATCTCTGGCGCTTAGTGGACAAGATCAGCTTATACTCGATGATACAATTCATAACAGCGAAACATGGGTCATTTGTCCGTAAAAAGACATGGCTTTGAGATTGAAGATGGACCTTTACCACCATTTCTTGGTTCTAATTTTTGCCAAGTCAAACAACATATTTCTTTATTTCGAACACTTGCTGCAATTATATTGCCGATATAAATATATGAACTTCCGTCGTAAGACCGTACGTATCAAAGATTAAAAGACAAATAAAGATATTGAATCTAGGGTTCGCTGTCCTTGTCATTTCGTAGACACACTGCTTTGAGCTCTTTAGGTCGCTTTTCTAGTAATCATTACATTCACGTTCTATTCTCAATCATACCGAGCAAGTAAGATAATTTTAAGCCAACACTTGTTCAACACAAAGAACTAAGCTTTCAAAAGTAGATATAGTGACGACCATTTGAAATTAAGTCCAAATTTATGAGTATTATCATGAGTCTTCTCTTGTTCAACATGAGACTAAAGATTACACAACTCGATTAGCTGTTGGATCTCATAACTTCCCTTCCACGTTAATTGCATGTCTAAAATTTCTATGGATGTAAGTTTAATTATATGTCATTCCATTTATTTCTAACCCTTCCTTGCTCCACCAGGATTTCGGGAGGAATTATGTAACATATAAGTATATATGTGACTAATGATTCTTCATAAGATTAGTAACTTTCTACAAGAAATTCAACTTTAATCTATGACTACTTACTAACTTGTTTACATTCGTAGTGTTTCGTAGAAAAAAAATAACTTTTGTATGCTGATTCCTATCTATCAACATATTAAAAAAAAAAAGATAAAAAAAAGATAAACTTTGAACATAACTGATGATATCTGCTTTACAATAGTAAGTTTCAATATAGAAGACTAGGAATTTATATGAGTTTAGTACCTGATTCAAGGGATTAGAAAGTTTATGCATTAAAAAAGTAATTACCGGCGACCGTTTTAATTAAAAAATGTTATGTACTGGCAAGCAACGGTTAAGCCTCCCACGTGGTCTTGAAAGTAACAATTAAAAATTTCTCCAAGAGAGAGCTAAAGAACAAATAAGCCCAGCTTTTTGCTTATGACGCCCATTTTAATAGTTTTATCACATGCTTTCCATAGAAAACAATGCACGTTCACATGCTTTCCTTGGAAAACGATGCACGTTCACATTCATGTCCCAATTGTTTAGTAGCAAACATCGGAGTTTTGAAATTAACAATGCAAGGATCTTGAGAAGAGACAAAATTACTATAGTTGTCTGGGCAACTTCAGCATCTAACTTCACATGGCTAAAAAAAAAGGCAAGGAAAGTAAACTTTATGTCCATGGATGTCTGCTTCTGCCAGAAATTAAAATGAAAAGAAAATGATTATTAAGTAACATTGTGAAAATAAATTAGCCCAGCTTTCTCTAATGACGCACATTTTCATAGTTTGATCACATGCTTTCCTAGAAAACGATGCATGTTCACATGATTTACTTAGAAAGAATGCACGCATGCCTCGTTTGTTTAGTAATAACATCATAGCATTACCATAACGGGATGAGGATCTTCAGAAGATAGAAAACTATTGTAGCTATCTCAGCAACTTCAACATCTAACTTCACACGGTATTGAAAAAAAGAAGAAGCTATGTTTTATAAATCTCTGATTTTGCGTGAATAGAGAACAGAAGAAAAAGATTATGAAGTATAAATTGTGAATGGAGTAGTATGAAACCTTTTGTGTGCCAAGAAAAAAATTTATATTGGTGCTGAAGTACCAATGTGCGGTGAGATAATTAAATCAAGCTGATGAGGATGCTTTTGGGCTTTAATTTTCATATGTGAAATAAAACAGCTCTTGAGGTTTTTTTTTTTTTTTGAACAGGAACAGCTCTTGAGGTTGGCTAATATAAAAAATCATGGCCAATCACCTCATTTATGAGATAAAACATAATACAGGCACCCTACCTCAATTATTGCACAAAAATTCTCTTAAGACATTACAAATCTACAATACTAATAAACAATAGAAAATACTTAAATGACAAACACTAATTAAAAAACACCCCCTGCAATCAATGCTAAAAATTATTTAATCACAAGCTTTCCTTAGCAAACAGTGCACGTTCACATGCTGTCATTGGAAAATAGCACACGTTCCCATGCATGCCCAAACATTAAGCATTAAAATTAACAGGATCTAAACCTTGAGATAATAGAAATTTATTACAGCTGTCGAGCAACTTTAGCATCTAACTTTATATGGCAAAGAACTTTGGGTTCATGAATCTCTGCTTTTGTCTGAAATTAAAAAAAGAAAAGAAAAGAAAAACAATTATGAAATATTATTGTAAATATGAATGAGCCCAGCTTTTTTCTGATGATGGCCATTTTCAAATTTTCATCCCCAGCTTTCCTTAGAAAGCAGTGCACGTTCACATGCATGCCCAAACATCGAGCATTAAAATTAACAGGATCTGAATCTTGGTATGATAGAAATTTATTGTAGCTATCTAGGCAACTTTAGCATCTAATTTCACGTGGGAAAGAACTTTGGGCTCATGAATCTCTGCTTTTGTCTGGAATTAAAAAAGGAAATCAAGGGAAAAAAGATTATCAAGTATCACTGAGAAAACAAATAAGCCCGGCTCTTTCCTGATGATGCCTATTTTCCTAGTTTCAGCACATGCTTTCCTTTGAAAACAACGCGTGAATCTCTGCTTTTCGCCTCGAAAGCCCCCTTGATATCAACACCGCATAGAGAAAGGACGTGTCCTTTTGCTGTCTCCGAGAAAGAGAACTCAGATAACAACTGCAGCTTGTAGAACAGCATTGACCGAGTCCATTAGTGAGCAGCTTGCCAAGTTATCAACCCTAACTTGGGAACTTTAGGATTAAACCAAGTAAGTCTATGCCATAGCAATTAGGACCTCCTATTTCTGACTAATTACCAAGCATCAGCAAATGGCATTAGAGCATGGCAAGATTGAATCACAAAACCTTGCTTAGCGGGGGATCATTCCCAATAATCACCATAAATAACGTCTGAAACTTTAACATTAATCTCAAGCCAGCATCGTACGCAACTCTTGAAGAATAAAATTGTGGTGGCACTCTAGGATGCCCATTGTCAAACCATAAAAAAGTAGCTTTTGCAGCTACCAGTGATATTTTTTACATAAGGCGTCATTATACTTCTTCCATTCAAAATCTTTCACCAAACGTAAGTTGAGTAACTCTTAGGTTTAACAAACCGAATAAATACTTAGGTCCTTTAACAGATATTTAAAGGAAGTTTGTGGTATTTAATAGACAATGCTCTCCTTAGAATGTCGCTTAATTGTGGCTAATAATCGCAACAAGCTCCACCATACATAACTAGAAACAATTCTATTTGTGATGATTAAGCTTCAATCCAAAAATTTGTTGAAACTGTTAAAAGTGATTTTACATTTAAAGTTCCGAGGAGCCTTGTCACCTTTTAAGAAGATCATAACATCATCACAAACTCAAATAATATCAGCTTGATTTGGATAATAGATTAGGCCCAACATTGGCTCCGGCCCAAGACCGTCCATTGATCAACTTTCCTCCACAGCTTACCCCAAACTTACTGAGACTCCTGTCGCCCGACGCGTGGAGCGACAATGATATCAAGTTTGGGTTGATGATATTAAGACTCAGTATTTCTGGAGAGAAATGAAGAAAACTATTATTGCAAAATAACCTATTTAGTGTGATTCAATGAAAAAGAAGAACCCTAGGACCAAAAATTTGCATAATTGTAGAAAAAAGTACTGACCAAAATAATCACGAGCTTTAACTGGCTTATTTAGCTACCACACATAGATCACATTTTATTAATCACACTAGTAATATGCCCCTGCATTGCACGGCTTTAAGATTATATTCATTATATTATCCAAAAGAGTGTTGTAGATGTGAATTGTTCTTTCAACAATTAAAATTGTTGCTAGAGCTTACGTGGAGCTTTACTTAAAGTGGATCCACCCGTGTTAGTTTAACCTCTAATTAAAAGAAAACATAAGACGTAAAATTGTAGATTTCTCTCTTTTGATAGATTTCCTCCATTTGTTGGAATCTTCATGGTTGTGTCATTAATTTGATGTGCAAAAGGCAAGAGAGTTATCTATGTAAAATCTTCTCAAGAGCAAAGTGGTTTGTTCTCTCTTCTCCATTTGCTCATATTATTGATAGAAAGTTGGAGGTGATTTCTTCTAAATTATCTTTCAGTCTCCACTTTTATGGAAAGTCTCCCTTGTATTTTTTCTTCTAATTATTTGATACTAATCTTTTCTTTTGATAGAGTTGATGCGTATCTCATCATTATCATTACCAAAATGTAATGACAATGTATCATAAAAGGCATTGTTGGATTTTTTGCTGAAAAATGCAAGGTTGAATATGCACATTCAAAAAACTTCGCACTATATTTTTACTCCAAAAAATGTGTATCTAATTTATTTTTAGATAGGAATATTCACATATCCCATTCTTTTCTTATGAAAATTTTGTTGCCAATGGTTGGTTATAATAAATTTTGCACTTATTGATACTTCAAGTAAATTATTTTGCCCAACTTTGTAAATCTTAAATCGGTTGCATCATGATTTGTTAATATTTGTTTTACTTTACGATATATAATATGTCATCTAAACATTCATCTCACAATTATGAAGTATTGATGGCCCCATATTTGGACATCTCTAATATATATTAAATTAAAAAGAGTGTGAGATATTCTTTAGAAGTTATGACCAATGTTATTGGATATGCTAAATGTCGATTGGTCTTGTCTTGATCGGTTTGCAAAGTTCATGATAATAGCCTTAAATTTCCTTCAATGAGTCAAAACACATACTCATTTATCATCACCAAATTTAGGTAAATTGATTATGTGACATCCTCGATTTAAACCCTTAATTAGATTGCGAGGGATGAGCTAAGGATTGGTACGTCAATAACGAAGATAGGCCATGATCCAATCCCATGGATTGTTCATGAGTTGACTAGCTGATAAGGGCAAGACAATTCAGAATTGGGGTTGCAATAGAACATGAAAGGACCGTTCAACCAGAAGGATCGCTGTGGATGATCATGTGCTGTCACGAGTCAAACAATAGACAAGCATAGATCAATTCAACTCAAGTATATATCGGTCGTGAGTAACACAGCATGGTCAATGTACTGTTCGTGAACAACCCTAATCCGATCCCAAACAACCATGAGGTAGGACAAGTTGATCGATCCTACTCGATTATATGACAACTGAGGGTCCTTTACAGATCGACCAAGCTCAATTGAAAGTCGCATGTAAAATCCTAGACATGCATAGAATTCAATTCAAGTTTAGTTGCGTGAATTATGCTAATGACTCCTAAATTCGCATACGTCGCATTAAAGCCGTTTCCGATTGAAACTTAACTACAAACCCCGGTCCAATTGTGGGTATTGACAATAAATGTTATCAAGGCATTCTTTTCCAATTGAAATGATTTTAATGAGCCCTTTAATGCATTAATCTAGGAAATGCGCTAATTTGAGGATATAAACTTTAGCAGACCTAGAGGTGAGGCCAATTTAGCTTATTAAGATTTAAATTGAGGGAGACAAACTTTGTTTTGAATAGGAAGAGAGGAATGGACCAAATTGCTGTTTGAGTCAAGCTAATAATTGAAGTTGCAAGAAGCTATCCTAGCTCTTGATCTTGGATAAGGCACATGGCCTAATGAAGGGTTAAGATTTGCTCTTACTCTCCAAGTTTGGAGTCATGATGGAGAAGGACAATAATGCATGAAGCATTTAATGTTTAATGGACATGCCTCTTCCTTAAGTTGCTTCATCTTCTTCTTCTCTCTCTCCCTTTCTCTCGCACCATCGGCCGAACCTCCTCTCTCCCCCTTCTCTCCCTTTTTTCTCTCTTTTTCCTCCCATTCTCCTCACCGCATGTGCCCTCCACCCGTCCACCCTAGTCGCCCACCCTTCACTGTATATGTGTGTGTATTCAGCTACGGCGATGCGTGGCCACCGCTTGCAATGATGAACGATTGTATCAATGGAGCAACGACGAGAGATGGTGGTAACTGGCGACAATCGATATGTATGCAAGAAGTGAATTGAATGAGAATGGAGTCTGTATGCGAGAGTTTGATGATGATGATGGTGGTGGTGGTTGAAGAAAAAGTGAGAAGGTGTGGCTTTTAGGGTACGAGCAGGAGAACCAAGATGGATTCTGCCGTGTGTGTTTTTTTCTCTTGGAGGTTCCCATTTTCATCTTTCCTTTCCTTTTCTTTTTCTCTCTCTTTATATATTTATTTTATTTGGGGAATAAATTCGAAAGAACCTAATCCTATTTGTCGAAATTCTGTTATATGCTTATAAAATGCTTCAATTGCAATAAACCTTTTTTTTTGGGAGGAAAACAGATCCAACTTTTAGAAAATATGTCAAGATGAACTTTGGGCAAAATTGAGATATTAACAAGTCGTTACCTCTCAAATGGTTATTGTTGAGCTATTTATACTTATTTTGGTAACCCACGGTTTATAATTTTACGAGTTGTCGAATCGTCGGATTGTCGGATGATCCTTCCAGATGTGGCTATAACCACTTGTTTATTGCTCACGTTTCGCCTCTCTCTGCGGAAGAACCGACGATGTGGCAATGCAGTTCTTGTGACATCCAGATTTTTCAACCCTGTCTTCTACTGAATAAATCGGGCATTTCATTGACGCGTCTATAGGGTTATTCTCGAGCCGATCACTCTCGAGATAACTAAATGCACTGGAAAGCCATTAAGGATTTTAAGGCAAATAGACTTGAGAATTCGACTCAGAATCGAACTTCTCGACCATGTTCATCTTTAGAGGTCGAAGACGGCACAATATAAAATCGATTCGAAATCAGAGATAGGCTGGTTCGACTGAGATGTGTGGCTAATCGTGCGTGGCACCACTAAATTGGAAAATTAGCGACCGACACTAGACTGATTTTCTTATTGTTTTGGGACCCTGTGTCCGTATTTGATCCTTGAGATTTTCATGACATCGAGAGTCGCCAATGAGTCGAGTGGGTTCATAGTGGCTCGAAGAAAATCAACCACGAGTCATTTGCATTTAAAAAATTCTGAAAGTTACCCGGTAGCCTAGGTCACGCTAAAAACGCGTCGAATGAAAATTAACCGCCAATTCGAGTCCGATTTCAGAAATTGAAGTTTTGGCCATGTCACAATAAATTTTAGGAGCATCGACTCGCCTCGAAGATTTTTCGAGATTCGGGAAATTTTACGGAAATTGGGTTCGGACGTCGCGGAAATTTGGCAGAAGTTCAGATTGGCTAAATTAGTGGGAAATTGGATTTTCAGATTGAGCCGTTGTGTGTCGGGGATTTATAGAAAATCATTTGGGATTTTTCTACATCAAAATTGGACCTCAATTTGGAGAGATTGCAATTGAAATTTAGTTCGAACTTAGTTAAAATTGAATCTCAAGATGGGGTGTGCAACATTGGTATCAGTTTGGATTTTTGGTGGATTCTTGAATGAGGAAAAATGCAGAGACGAACCACCGCCCGCGGTGGAAGCGTTGGTTAGGGCTTGGTACCCCAAACGCAGGGAAGCGTTCAAGCCTCCGCGGAGCGATCTTCAACATAACGCATGTCTTACGCGCGTCTTACCAGCAGGGGGGGTCGCGGTGGTAGCGTTACTCCGGGATTACTCTCGGAGGTTCCCTGGGTCATCAAAAAAAAAAAAAAAAAAAAAAAAAATGCAGAGACGATCAATGAATGATCAATTGAATTTATGAGAATCAAATTGAGATAGAATCAAGAGAGAATGGTTGTGCAATTTAAGCCATCTCCCCCAAATTCGTGTACTCACCTACCACAACATTTGGACCATTTTGGCTTCTGTAAAGGGTGTCATGGTGGATCATCAAGAAGGCAAAGATATATCGTGACCTAGATTGATTTGTGTAAAGATATTTTAAAATATCAAGCCAAAAGGCCCCACCTCTTCCTCATCCTCTCCATCTTACTGCCGTGAACTACTTCTCTCCTTTTCATCCTTTCTTGCGTGCGACACCTCCAACAGCAACTGAAGAAGACCCAGCTGCTTCCTTCGAAAATTTTCCGAGCGTCCACCAAACTGCCCGAGAAGCTCAGCATCCACCGAAACCGAAGCTGCTCCATCGTTCACGCCAGCCTCCACTACCGTTGGTCCCCTTCGGTCAGAGCTTTCCTCGATAGCCTCGCTTGTTGACTGAGCGATCTGGCCAGCAGCAAGCCTAAAGAAGCCCACGAAACCTCAAGTTGAAGCTGTTGTCGTTCGTTGCTTCTCTAGCGAAGATCCCACCGAAGCAAAGTCTCCAGCAAAACTTCTCTCGATTGTTGACCGCTTGAAGCCACGACTCCACCGAGTTTGGTCGGCCACTCACGCCAGCCTCCACCAAAATTCAGCAACCAGCAGTCCAGCGAAACTGCCCTCATCCGCGCCATCTGTCCGCAATCCAACTTCTCTCGGTCAACTTCAAGCCACGCCGAAGCCCCTTCGTTGACTGCATCTCGTCCGCAACGCCAGCCCACGCGTCTTCAGTCACGAAGCTTCAGTCCGCGCGTCCACGAGTGTCTTCGGTCAGCAATCTCCACGGAATTGAAGCCCACGAAGACCGTCTGCCAGTCTTGCTTCCCTTCGGTCTTCACGCTCCATCATCACACGTCCAGAAAGCCACCGAATTGAAGACTGAAGCTGCTCTCTCTTCATCCCCGAAGCCAGCTCGTGGAATCGAGCAAAGCGCAGCCCACCAGCCGCAAACGGCCCAGCAAACTCTAGTGATTTGGGCCATGTCTTCAGTCCAGCACTTTCAGCAATTCGGGCCCAGCAAGATTCAGTCCAAATGAGGGCCATTTCAAGCCCGCAAGAGTCCAACAGCCCAGTCTTTTTCAAGGCCCAGTTTCCAGCAATCAATTGAAGTCCAGCCCCCAATTTGAAGCTCAAGTAAATTCAGTCCAGAAATTTCAGCAGGCCCAATTCAACTTGGGTCTAGCCCAAAGCATGAACAAATCTCAGTTGGGCTGAGATTTGTTGGGCCAAAGTCGAGGCCCGGTCCAAGTCCGCCTACGCAGTGTTGTGAAAGTCCGATTTCGCCGTCAATCGTTGTCAATTGCGGTGATTCGATCCCCGTTTTTAATCAAGTGAGTTTTACTCACTAATGCTTTATTAGTTTGCTAATTATGCCTTAGGGTTGGTTAGATTTAATTACATGCACTTAGGTGGTTAGATTAGGTTAGAACAATTAATTTAGTGACTTAATGATCATGTTAGGTGGTTACCTAGTTATTAGCAAGTACAAATGTTTGCTTATTTATTGAATGTATCTCGGGATTTTTCCCGACCAAGCTTTGGCTCCAATAAGCGCACATAGCCTAAATTGGATTTTTAATATTTATTTATTTATTTTTCGAAATTAATTATTTAAATAATTATTTTGCCGGAAATTCAACCGGATGACCGTGACCGGAATTTCGTGCGATTGTCGTGCAGTCCGTTTATTTAATTGAGCTTCAATTTTTATGGAATTGATTTAAATTGTGAAATTTGAGGAATTGTCCTAAATTGTTTGTTATTGAGTATTTGATTGGTAATGGCCGAGCATGGATATATAGCGCCAGTATGTTGATGGGCTATATAGTAGAGAGAATGATGAGAGCTAACTGAGAACATTATTGGCTGAGGCCAATCAGGTACGATGTTATTAGACATACGTGGTTCGGTGATTGGAAGATTACCATGCGAAACGGCGCTTTAAAGAACGCATTAAATGACTTATAGACAAACGTGGTTTCGGGTGATTAAAGAAATATAACTGGTGAAAACGACGCCTTAAAGAATTCACGATGTTGTCTATTGCCGATGTCACCTTGGCGAAAACGGCGCCCTAGAAAGGACACGTGGTTCGGTGATCGAGGATATCACTGGTGAAAACGGCGCCTTAAAGAACGCACGGTGTCGGTGATCGGTATGTCATTGGCGAAAACGACGCCCGAGAAACACATGTGATTTGGTGAATGAGTACACCATTTGGGAACCATGGTACGAGTGGGAATGACCTAGAGATAGTCCAACTGATATGTAATCGACTAAGTCGATTGATCAATGCTTGATCGGATGTCGTGAACAATTTGAATATCTGTGTTTAACCTTGAATTGTAGGTTGGAACTGAGGCCAAGGTAAGTCCTCTGACTCGTGTTGTGCTTAGGCAACCGTATGGCGTATTAGTTTATTAATCGAGTCTTAGGGAGTAGGACTCGCTGAGACGTGGTCTCATTGGTTATTGAATAACCATTTTAGGACCCTGAGGAAAAGCTGAGGAGGAAGAACCTGAAGGGAAGAAAGTATTTTGAAGTAGAAGATGATCCAGAGAGGGATCTTGAGTACAACCCAGATGTGGATTGAGATCCCATCCCTTTTGTGCACCCTGTCTTAGTGTAGATAGGTGTGAGACTTTTATGTTGTGAATAGTATTGTAAATATACTATAAGTTGTGCTGTTAATGAAAGTGTGATTGTGAATTTCAATATGAAAAATATGGCCTGCTTTCCTATCCCATTGTTTTATTGTCTGGGGATTTATAATTGCTTCCGCATGCGAAATGTGAAAGAGAGGGTCGGCGATAATTAGTTCTGGGATATCGCACTTTAATAATTGACCAACTTGAAGGATGGGCGCGTCCCTGAGGATCGGGGCGTGACAGTTCTGGACACTGGGATATGTATCTGACCTCTGCTGCTTTCTGGATTTTCCATTATGTTCCTCTCTTTGATCAAACTGACCCAATTCCTCTTATTATTCTCCATAAAAGTAGTTTAAATATTTGAAGTCTTCAACTTCTTGCATTTTACATGGTAAAAAGTAGAAACCCAAATCATTTTGAATGTCGTGGCGAGATTTTTGAAGGGTCCAATCAAATTTCATGATTCAATAGATTTGATAGTCTCTGTTATATGCAGTTTATCCAAGGGTGTGAGGAATCATGGAGGCCATATATATGGTAAAACAATTATTGGATCATGTTGATCAATAGTGACCCAAGATCAGTCCCATATACACTAAAACAAATGATGAAATTGCTAAGACCTCACCTCAGCCTTTTTTTCTCAGATGTCTAATCAAGCAAGGCATTAAGAACCAAGACCACCCACAAATGCAATAATTTGTGTTTCATCCACCAATTATTCAAGGCTAACATAGTGCACTTGATTAATACAATTTCGCTAAACACATAGGTGGTTATGCATTTTTCAATTCACGAAAATTGTGAAATTAACAAATATATTATCATGTCTACCTACTTGATTCAAGGAAAATGTTCGCCTGTTTTTCATTCAAAAAGAAAAACACTTGAGACTCACAGGGTGCAACTGACTATTGTCATAAATTTAGCTCATACCATTTCGAATACCATATCATTCATGTTTTAGATATTGTGAGTTATAAGAATCAAGAAGAGTCGAGAATCTAAACATGCACAAGTCGAACACGTGTACTTGGATACATACCACTCGAGGAATTTTATTAACTTGTGAACTTTTGAGAGAGAGAGAGAGATATATCATATTACGTCAAGCTAGAGTCTTACGTTTTCTCCACGATCTTTGCTTTCTAAAAGCAAAATTTGATTCTCTCAATCTTTTAGTGGAGATGCGTTGCACGGTCTTGCTTTCTAAAAGCAAAAGTCGATTGTCTTCTTTGAGTGGATATGTCTTGCCCGATCTTGATTGCACGGTCTTGCTTTCTTAAAGCGAAATTCGATTCTCTTGCATGATCTTCCTTTTTTAAAGCAAAATTCATTCTCTATTTTGAGTGGGGAGACCATGACATGAAATTTTTTTTGCAATACGTAATCAAAATTAACTACGATTTAGAATTTTGAAAATAATTAAACCCAGTTGTTTTAAGTGAGCGCATGATTCATATGTGTTGGGAATAACAGATCCCCGAAAACCGGATTCGACACTAAATCGAACCTCTAAATCAATGCGGAAGACGAAGCCCAGGAAATACACGTATCACCGATCGTAAAACATACCACGGATTCGAGCATACCTTGTTAGCCACAGATTAGACACCGATGCCGATAGAGGAAGAAAAACTGGCCCTGTTCGATCCGACGACGACAATTCGCTTGGAAGGGAGGAGAAACTTCGCCTTGTGCGTTACTGTTTCCTTTTCTTTTTGGAGAGAGAGAGAGAGAGAGCGTGCGGGAGAAGACGTACGTGCGTTTGTTCAAGAGGTGTCTTCTCTCTCTCTCTCCTCCCTTTTATACCTTCCCCCATCCACGGGCCCTATTCCCGTGGGCCGGGCTTTTTGGGCCCAACTTGGGCGAACGGGCCTTAAGCCCATCTCATATAAAACCATCATCTCCCACTCACACATGGTGGGCCGAACAGGATTCTCTTTACCTCTCTTCAACATTCATACCGGTGAATAATCCGTGCGACCAGCATACTTTGAGAGCTCGTTGCTATACATCTATTAGGAATATATAGCAGCTTATAATGGGCGTCTCACTCCGAGTAGATTTAGTATGCGTACCTAGATCGATCGATCACATTTTATATCTCTCTTGATCTCTTTTAAACATGATATATATATATATATATATATTCACAATTATAATTATCACAAAGACAGTCATAATTGGTCGACCAGGTGAATACAAAACCACAATGTGATTCTCCAAAATCGATCTTCCTCTTTCCTTCAAACTCTCAATTTCAGTCCAGCTTACTTTTCTAGAAATGCCCCATTAGATCGAATTATCTCATGACAATTGGCAACATCCTAAGATAGCAAACACTAAATAGAAATCTTGAGAATAAGTAAAAGTCCTGAGGGAACTAAAAATTGAGGAACTCTTTTCCTCAAGAGTCTCACACGTCATAAAAGTTGAGATCAAACTTTTTGCCACTCTTATTGGTTGTCTCATGCATACGTAGTATGAAATACGTATTACAGTATTAACTCCTTTCCCATGGAGCGTATGTCTACACCTTTCAATACCGTACAGATGATAGTTCGACATACCTAATGTCTAACTTGAGTTCACGTATCTACTCAATCACAAAATTCATCGAACTCACATCTCGGCATCATAGACAGATAAAGTAAAATATGTGGGTTATTTTACTTTCGAACATCTTTAGTATTATGTCCTCATCTTAACACTCGTTAATGTGACATACGTATTTTAAGCTTGAGCTCTCGATTATCACCTAGATAATAAGCTTAAAAACAGTCTCATCTCTATTTATCACATAGTAAACAGAGGCGATTATCCGTGTAAGTGGGCTAATCTTATATCTGTCCGACATACTTCTCAATTTAAAATAATGCACTGAGCATTAAGATGCATAAAGATCATATAAAGATTCATAGGCACTAATCAATGAAAAACAAAATTTCATAAATGTGAACAACTCAAGGAAATTACAATTCAGTACATCAGACTCTACGCAATCCTAGAGATTTTACATGACCACAAAACACATCTCTAGGTATTGGCTTTGTCATAGGATCTGCTACCATTCTATGCGTAGATATGTACTGTAAGTTCACATCCTTTCGTGCAACCATATCTTTCACAAAGTTATACTTGGTATCTATATGTTTGGTCTTGCCATGATATTTTGGATCTTTGGTGTACGCTATAGCTGCTTGGCTATCACAGTTAACCAATAATGGATTTGCAGCTTTCTCAATAACACCCAAATGATCCAAAAATCTCTTAAGCCAAACTCATTCTTGTACCGCTGCTGATAATGCCACGAACTCAGCTTCCATAGTGGACAAGGCTATACACGTTTGCTTCTTACTACTCCATGATATGGCGCCATTGTTCAGTAAGAAAGCAAATCCAGAGGTAGATTTCCTTTCATCTAAATCTCCTCCCCAATCAACATTTGAATAGCCTTCAAGTCGCAGATCATTTCCTTGATAATTCAACTTGAAATCAGCAGTTCCCTTCAAATACCTCAATATTCTCTTGACGGCTTTCCAATGTGCTCGACCTGGATTGGATTGGTATCTACTTACCATTCCAACTACAAAACATATGTCGGGTCTTGTACACATCATAGTGTACATCAAACTCCCAACAGCACTAGCATAAGGACCATGTTTCATTTGTTCCTTCTCTTGTGGAGTCCTTAAACACAATCTGTGGCTCAATTCTTCACCTTTTGTAATAGGAGTGTCTATGGGTTTATAGTCTTGCATACAAAATCGTTCAAGAACCTTATTTATATAGGTTTCTTGCGAAAGAGACAACGATCTCTTCGAACAATCTCTCGAAATCTTAACTCTAAGAATGTATGCAGCCTCACCCATATCCTTCATCTCAAAGTTAGAAGACAACCATTTCTTGACAGTATTAACCAACTCCATATTGCTTCCGGCAATCAGTATATCATCAACATACAATGATATGATCACAAATTGATCCTTGGATCTTTTGATATATACACAATGATCCTCATCAATCATTTTAAAATCATATGTCATTATGGCATTATGAAAATGTATATACCATTGTCTTGATGACTGCTTAAGACCATATATCGACCTCAAAAGTCAACATACTTTTTCTTCTTAGCCTTTCACTATGAAACCAGCAGGTTGTTTCATATATATTTCTTCCTCTAATTCTCCATTGAGGAAATCATTCTTTACATCCATCTGATGTAACTCAAGATCCAGACTAGCCACTATGGCTAGAATGATGCGACTCGAGGTAAATCTTAGTACAGGAGAAAATGTATCTTCATAATCAATTCCTTCCTGTTGATTATACCCCTTTGCCACAAGGCGAGCCTTATGCCTTTCTATCGAGCCATCAGCCTTTCACTTTATTTTGAGAACCCACTTGTTCCCAATAGCTTTGCGTCGTTTTGGAAGATCAATCAGTTCCCAGACTTGGTTTGATTTCATTGACTCCATTTCCTCTTCCATTGCATGAATCCATTTTTCCTTACTAGGGCAATTCAGAGCCTCATTAATATTTCTTGGCTCATCCTCATCTTGTGGAGCAACCATAAAAGTTTCCCCTTCAATGTCAAAATGTCGACGGGGAATACTTTGGCGACTTGTTCGCCGTATGGGAGATTGTACACTTTGCACATCATTCTCCATCATGCTCTCACTTGGATTAGATAATGATGACGTCATCTCATCATGTGGTTGCAATTGATCACTTCTCATATTACTCCCACTTGGACGAACTCCACTAATATCATTATCTTGATCCAAGGTCTCAAATAGGGAACAATCTTCCCCTATTTCGCCCTTCTTAGGAAATTCATCCTCTAAGAATGTGACATCTCGTGATTCAAATTCAATTATACTCCCACTTTCCTTCTCACCTATGAACACATACCCTTTTGAGTGTTCTGAGTATCTTATGAAAATACTATTCTTTCCTCTAGGATCCAATTTCCCAAACTTGTGAGAGGACTCATGTGTATAGGCAGCACAACCCCATGGCTTAAGAAAACTTAAGTCCGGTTTTCTACCTGTCCATAACTCATATGGAGTGGAAGTAACTGATTTGGAAGGCACCCGGTTAAGTATATAGGCAGCAGTTAACAATGCATCACTTCAAAAGGTGATGGGTAAGTTAGCATGCGCCATCATGGACCTAACCATTTTCAGTAGGGTTCTGTTTATTCTCTCCGCAACACTATTTTGTTGAGGAGTATACGGAATAGACAACTGTCTTTCTATTCCTTTTTCATCACATAATTTTCTGAACTCATCAGATAAATATTCTTGACCTTGATCGAATCTCAATGCCTTTATTTTCTTGTCTAATTGATTCTCTACTAGGTTCATAAACCTTTTAAAATAACTTATTGCTTCAGATTTATGAGAAATCAAATAGACATATCCGAATCGAGTATAATCATAAATAAAAGTGATGAAATAAACAGCCCCATGCCTTCCTCTCACATTCATTGGACCACAGACATCAGAATGGATTAAATGCGGAGGAAATTCAGCTCTTTTACCTTTTCCAAATGGTTTCCGTGTCGTTTTCCCTTCTAGGCAATGCTTACATATGGGCAAATCGATTTTTTCAATGTTGCCCAACAAGCCCTCTTTGGCTAGTCTATTCATACGTTGTTGGCCAATGTGACCAAGTCTAGAATGCCACACATTCACATCATTATCATATGAATTAGCAGACGTGATAAGGGAATAAAAAACATTTGCATTAACATACTCAATATCTAATACAATGAAACCATCTAGAAAATAATCACAACCATAGTAGTTTGTATCCAAATACCAATCTACACTTCTATTATGGAAGTTCATATTAAAACCTAGTATAACCAACACTAAAACAAACACTAAATTCCGACGAATCTCCGGAGCATACAATACATCATGTAGGAATAAAGTGCGTCCACCATGCATATTCAGTTGGCATGTGCCAATTCCTTTCACTTCAGCTCAGGAGTTGTTTCCCACATAGACCCACTTAGTTCCAGTTGGTACTCGTCGGAATTCCACGAAGGATCCTCTATCCTTCGCTACATGGTCTGTCACTCCTGAATCTACAGTCCACAAAGGATTAGACTCAGTCAAGAATACAGAACTCGACACAAAAGTAAAGTTCTGAAAAGTACAAGGGGTGTTTACTTTCTTTGGCTCACGATAGTTGTGAGCATAGTGACCCTTCTTGTCACAATTGTAACACCTCACCCTTGACATTTTCTTCACTTGATGACGTTTTCCTCTCTTGTGTTGGTTAACTTTTGATTTCTTGCAACAAGGACTTGATCCTTTGCAATCCCACATATTGAACGAACCAATACGCTTGCGCTTAGAGCTCAAAGCTCTTTCTGAGCTAGAACCAGCATTGTAAATGTCTACTTTTGACTCAAATGCCGTTAGGCGGTCCTCTAATAACTCAAGGTGGCGCACGGCATTCTCAAGATCTTCCATAATATGGTCAAGAGCTTCTAGTGCTTCTTGCTTTTCCAGCACATATTGGACTTTCATGTGCCAAATTTAATAGTTGTCTCCATTGAGCTTTTCACCTTTGTTCAGTTCGGCAACTATGCTCTTTGTGGCTGAAGCCATTGATCTGAACAGATCAGACATATGCACGAATTATTAATGCTTATCATTTATGCATCCCTTTTTACATGGACCTATCATATTAATGAATAATTTCAAGTAAGGCTTCAGAATCAAAAGGTCACTACGTTTCCAATCATCCTCCAAAATCCTAACTTAAAACTATCATTAATATGATTGTCATATGCAAAATCAATTCTATGAAGCTACAAAAACTTCTAAAACTACCCACAGCTAATTACCCACAGCAACCAGCAATAACATAAAGCAACAGATAATTGACATACAATTAAAAAACAATAATGCTTTCAATTAATACAACTATACATTACACTAAGCAAATATCAACATAGAAAGAGATATTCAACCATAAAAACATCTCATAACTAATCTAAGAAATAAATAGGGAATGTCCCTTCTAATCTATCAGTCAAAACATCTGAGAAAACTTAAGGCACATTTGCCAACCACGGAAAAACTTTTGGAGAGCTTTCATGTTGCCACCGAGACACATTTACTCTACGCCATGTGATGCTCATTCTAAGGGTTGAAGTTTTGGCCAACTCAATCCTATAGTACTCTCTTACAAAAGCTTCCACTAGCCTCCTATAATTCGGGACCACGTTGACCTCCCATAGCCGATCTAACACTACTTGCCATTCAGGTGGAAGAGTGTTCATCAAAGCCGGCACCTTCTCAAAATCCGGCATAAGATAACCATTCCAGATTATTTCTTGTATCATCTTATTGACCCTGACCATGTCTGATACTAAATCACTGTCATGCCACCGATAATCAGCTAACTCTATCATCAGCCTTTTAAGTCTTGCAATTCCCTCGTCCGTTCTCGGGATTGCAGGTATCATTGCATAACGCATCATAGTTCCTGCAACAAATGCAGAATTAAAAATGGATTACTTATAATCCATAATATACAAAAGGGAAAAAACCTAATTTTCCATAATTCATGCAAGAAATGCAGAATTAAAAATGGATTACTTATAACCTACATAAGCATGATTGAAAATGAAACAAATCCTTTTTTTTTTTTTGGATCAACGGTCAACGGTCAAAGTCAAAGTCAACGGTCAACGGTCACGGTCGTCGGTCAACGGTCAACAGTCACGGTCGTCGGTCAACGGTCAACAGTCACGGTCGTCGGTCAACGGTCAACGGTCAACGGGTCAAGGTCAACGGTCAACGGTCGTCGGTCGTCAGATGTCGGACCGGTTGGACTGGTCAAATCGGTCGGGCCAGTCAAACCGGTCGAGCTAGAGGGGCTGGCTTGGGCAAACCGACAGCATGTGCCGCGTGCGTGCGCGGGCTGACATCACGCAAACGTCAGCCGGCACGAGCCGAGCGCGTGCCGGGTCTCCGCGGTTCGGGTTGAGTAGCATCGCCGGTCGGGTCGCCGGCCGGTGATCGCCCGGCGAAATGTTGTCGGCGATGACATCATCGGTGACGTCATCCGAGCGGTTACCGACCGTTGGATGATGTCACGGTGACGTCATCACGTGACGTCAGCACACGTCGATCCGCGGACCGGCGTGTGCCGGTTCGCCCGCCGGCGGCGTGCACGCGCCGGTTCACCGACCGGCGCGTGTGCCGCACGCGTTGGGCGATCCAGTGCTTACGGGCGCGTCGCGCCCATGCGCAGTGCCTTCCGGCCGCGCGTGTGGGTGCGTGCGGCATCGCCCGGCGGCGCTCGACGTATTGCTAGACTCATCTCGACGTCGCCTTTCTTCCTATGCCATCACAATTTGATTTCGACTTACGAAAACTCGGAAAAATGGCCGAACAGCGCTCGGGTGTTGGGATTTCTCGCCCCGATCCGTACGGCCGAATTGCTTTTGCGAAAAATCAATAAAAAAACATTAAATTGATTGGGAAAAACGTGAACCTGGCTCTAATACCAATGTTGGGAATAACAGATCCCCGAAAACCGGATTCGACATTAAATCGAACCCCTAAATCAATGCGGAAGACGAAGCTCGGGAAATACACGTATCACCGATCGTAAAGCACATCACGGATTCGAGCGTACCTTGTTAGCCACAGATTAGACACCGATGCCGATAGAGGAAGAAAAACTGGCCCAGTTCGATCCGACGACGACAATTCGCTTGAAAGGGAGGAGAAACTTCGCCTTGTGCGTTACGCATTTCCTTTTTTGGAGGAGAGAGAGAGAGCGCGGAGAAGACGTACGTGCGTTTGTTCAAGAGGTGTCTTCTCTCTCTCTCCTCCCTCCCTTTATACCTTCCCCCATCCACGGCCCTATTCCCCGTGGGCCGGGCTTTTTGGGCCCAACTTGGGCAGACAGGCCTTAAGCCCATCTCATATAAAACCATCTATATGGATGCAAAATCTTTCCTATATTATTACTTGAACCGTAATAGTGTTATTCCTTGTTAATATGCAACGTATATATGCTAGTTATTGTTAGTCAGGTAAAATTCACAATCATGAACTATCGGGAGCACGTAGACAAATGATTCGCGACTTGAATTAAAACTATATAATGAATTTGAAGCTGGACATCTAGATCGAAAGTATCAAAATTTTGTCAGACATCATCATGACACGGTACCAGTTGCAGAGGATTCTGTAGCTAGTGAACTCATGGTAAATATTTGCCTCCGCGGTAGCTCCTTATGCATGGGGGGCCAAAATCTCGTGGAAGGATCAAATGCTAAGTGGATGAGTAGAGCAACAAATACGACCATGGAGGTCAAAGTTGCAGAGAGAAAGAGAAGAGCCAGAGAAGATGATCTGGTTCCCAAAGGGCAATACAATCCAACCGGCTCAAGTTATTTCAAGATCAACACAATACAGAGATAGATTCAATCGATTTGAAAAGATGTAGAATTCTTATTGCCTCCGTAATACTTTGGTAAAATCTACATGTCGATAGCAAGTGCAAGACCGAATTATGTAAGTATAATATTCTTAATCCATTCTTTTAGAGCGGTATTCAATTTTTACTCTTTTTTTTTTTTTTTTTTGTAGCTCTAATTGTATGACTGGGAAAAGACGTCGATGAAGCGTACGAAGACGATTACGGGTTCAACACCAGATACCGAGGGCGAGCGTCATAGCCTCATAGGATGTTCAGGAAGAATCGATCACAGGTTGATTCTTTTGGCTGATAATCGAGGAGGTTGGACCGCCATTTGTATGCTGATTTGATTTTGGGTAGATCATTAAGGAGGTTGGACCCCTTTATGCGTTAATATGATCTTGGCTTTCTTCCTATTTTTATCATTGAGGAAGTTGGATCACTATGTGATGTATTGCTACATTATGGATGTAATGTTTGAATTCAAAATATCTAGATTTGCAAATGGAATCTAGAATATAAAATCAAAATTTGCAAGGGACTTTTAGTAAGCAAGTCCACAATCTTTTAGCCACAAAAAAAAAAAAAAAAATGACACGAAAAATCATACTATTAGCAACGTAATTATCGTGGTGAAAAAGCTACAAATATATTCACATATGGACTTCTAGCTACGTAATGTTTTATCATCGCAAATTTTTAGCTAAGAAAATTTCATTGGTAAAGCTGACTTAATTATTGCTGAATTTGACGCATTGGCCACGAACTTTTTCGTGCCCCAATATCATTAGCCATGACATTTCGCATCGCAAAGCGACAATAGCCAACGAAATTTTCATTGCAAGCGGTTGGCCGTTTAGGCACGGAACACAATTCGTCACCATTGAACGTCTATCTTTTACAGTTTTGTCACGAAATATTTTCTTCACGAAAAATACATCTCTTGCGATGAAAGTACTAGAATTCTTTGCCAATGTCTATTGCCCCCGGGCCTTGGCCCTTGAGACACGCCTGAAGTTGCTCCTGTGGAGATCAAAGTTTGAGTTTCGCTTGTGAACTCGGCCGGTGGAGGGTTTGTCTTAAACCGTGGCTATCTCTGCGTATTGTGGTCTTAAATCGTGTGAAAAGTTTTCATTGCTCAGAGTTCCATATTTTAAATCTGTGTATTGTGAAGATATTGATCGTCCAACTCAAAATGAATAGCTGAGGCTCTGGGAGAGTTAATAAGGGTCACTCTTTGGCAAACATAGCGGATGATTGACCCACACGAACATTATTGACTGAAAAATTATAAGTATTTTCCGCACTCCTGCGATTGACAAGAAAGCTATTCATATGTCAACCGGCTACATGTATGATTTTTTCGTGGTGATTTACACTTATCATGGAGCCATTAAGCATAGTCAACGGATGATGAAAATAGTTAAATATTTGGCTTAATTGCAATAGATTTTGTCTTTGAAACACATCGCCCCTCTATCAAACTAAACTTTGGAAATTAATGTTTTCAAAGTTGGGATACCTCATCAGATTATCAACTATCGCACAATGAGGGGAGACGGGGCCATGTTTGGCTTGTGTCAACTGAAAATAATTAGAGTCATGCATCGGACATTCTAGAATGTGATCAATAGATTAATATATCAAGTGATGCATGTGACGGATGTTGAGTGAGTATTTAACAAGAGAGTCATGTTGATGATCAAAACTTGCTGAAAATTAATCATTTGCTCAATTAAAAGAATCTTTTCCTAGTCTATGTATCAATCCAACTGCCTTCGAAGCAAATTTCTTACTCGTCTCTGCCACTCTCCCAACCCAATGGTGACTTTGTCTTCGTGTGGGCGATACATGCAACAAGCACTTAAATTGAAACATGGGACTTGTGCCTCATGATCCCTCTAAAGATGATGTTTTTTTTTTTTTTGGTAAGGGCTCTAAAGATGATGTTTGTTGTAGAGGATTTACAAAATCAAGCAGAAGTTGGATGGGTCTGAAGAACATTACAAAGCTCGTCGGGAAGCACAAGGTTTTTAAGCTAGCATTGATTTCTTGGAGATATTTATGTTGTGAAAAGGCGAGCAATCGAACAATAATATAGATAGAAGAAGAAAAAATAAATTGGATACCGGATTTACGTGGTTCGGTCGTAAAGACCTACGTCCACGGGGAGAACAACATCGAATTTCACTATAGATCAAGCAATACAAGGATATTACACTCAAGTCACTCAAATACTCTCTCGGTGTTTCTCAAGCCCCAATTACACCCAATAACGCACGCAGTGTTTAGCCCTGAAATTCCTCAGGAAATAATCTCTCAATCTCACGAAAGAATTACACACAAATCTGACTAGAAGATTTAATCGGCTACAAACACCAATCTTTCTTGAATGTAAATCACGAATAAGCTTTGCCACATGAGAAACACGATAACCCACTATCAAGCACTCAGTGCCTACGGACGTCTCTCCCAAATAGAGAAAACCATGGCTCTCAAAATAAGAACGGCACTTCGATCAACAATGATGCTTCGGTAAAGAGAGTCCCTCGAGCAAGTCTTCAAAATAATACTATAATCCACCGCATAAAGGAAAACGAATCATCCAAGATTCGGTCAACTCATCTAAAAGATTGGACTTTCCTTTTTTTCGTCCAACTCCATCAAGAGGCAGACGTGCCTCGGTCGACTACTTCCAAGGTTTATTGACCAGCTTTAGCTTTAAGAATAACGTCGATCAGAAGACTAATTTGTGTACCTATCTCCCTTTATTTCAATTTAATTTATTTTCAAAATTCAGCTTTTCACTTCAGGCTTAAACTTGAGACATATTTTAACAATTTAGCCCAGCCATCAACCTAACAACTATTCAAACGGTTCTGTCGGTAACTATCTTTTCCTCGTTCTGAGTTGTTTTTCAAGACGATCAAATGGTCTGCTCAAGCTTCCAACCCTAATTATCACACTTTGCACATTTTGGTCCTCATCATCACGTTTGATGTCCTTTGGGTGCGTTTGGGACCCACTTTCCAAAGCCCCTTTGAAGCCTGAAGACACTTGGGCAAATGCCAGCCCGTTTGGCAAAAAAATTTGAGCTCCATTCCCTAAATGCCAGCATTGTGAAGATGAAAGCCCAAGGCAGGTGAGCATCCTAAATAGACTGCTTAATACTATGAAGGATCATCATCATCAATAAAAAGAAGGTTCTCAATTCTAAAGAAAACCATTATTTGAAAAAAAAAAAAAAAAAAAATTGCATCCCCTTTCTTCACAATCATATCACAGCTTCCACATGACTAATTTGATTTTTAGATTTTGAGAGAGATAATTCTTATTTGGATAATAATCGCAAGAAGAAAATTTATAGCATATCAGTGCACCAAATAAATTTAACTGCTTCTTCCTTTCTTGTAAATTGTAAAAAATGACACATAACATTGACAACACAGCCCTATCTCAACAGTTTTCACAAGTGATCCTTCCAAGAGATTTTGCCAATACAGGTGACAATGGCATCTTGCAAAACAATCAAAGTGGATGAGCTAGGTCACGAGAAAAAGATGTTGGGAAGATAGCACACAACAGATGTTGAAAATGCAGAGCAATATGATTGTGGAACACCATTGAATCTTCATGATTCTCATGTATTTGAATAAAAGAAGGATGAAATATAATCTTTGACCAAGCTACGCAAGGCCTACATTATAGTTAGTAAAAGCAATTCTGTACTTAGAGTTGAATACAAAGTTTTGTTGACCGTGATAATATTTTCATAATTAATTCTCCTAAACAGTGCCAAAGAGTGAAAATGGGGAAAATAATTTACTGTGCAAAAACATTCGTTTGCAAAGATTAAATCGTTTTAGTGTGCATGGGAAAGCTGACTTCAACGGCAATAGAGTATCAAACTTCCAGGGGCACAACAAATGAACCTATTGCTAGAACAAAATGTGCAAAGAATCATAAATTATATTAGGACTGCAATCCCAACTCAGTTCTTAAGCTATTACAAATGATACTGCATGCTCGATCAAAAACTCAAACTCATCTTTCCACAAGCCCTTGTCATGTATAAATGACAAATAAGGGCTGGTGTAACTATGAGTCCGTCCTGTATATCAGAAGCAATCCTCTCTTCATCCTTTTTCTCTTTCTCTATGTAGCTAAGCCTCATTTTCAGTTATGTGAGGTAATGTGAACCCAGTGAACCATTCTTTGTTGATGGCAATAACTAGATTCACTTGATTCAACAAAAACCGGAGTACATTCCTATAGTCCCGGAAATTCCCATAGAGAGGTGCCACCTTGCCTTGTGAAACCACCCAAACCTCATCCAAGCTTCTAGCTATTAGATGCTCACCATGACTAACCTGCAAATCAAGGTGAAAAGAGGGCCTTTGCTGTGAAATTATCCATTGTTGGTCAAATTGAAGTATTTTGACAAGAAAATCAATCTCACCATCGAAATTACTCCGTGGAGCAAGGCTAGACGTTGAATGAGTGCCTCGGCTACATCCAAATCCTACAGTTTTGGATAGGCAAAAAAACAGAAACACTAATCATTAGACAATAAAATAACAATTTACAAAGATAATTCTTTAGTCACAAGTCATTAAAGCAAAACTTAAAGACCGGATTTATAAACAAAAAGGGGTCTACATATTTGTCTGTAAAGCCCAATATTGCCTATAGGCACAGAGAGTGGTTTTTGTAGGTTACTCTATTCGGAATATTTTCCACATTGGAGCAATTAGATTGGTTTTTGTTCCATTATTTGCTAGATGTATGATGACAAGGGCTACCGGCAGCTGTGACCACTAATTGGTTCTACTTTTTTTTTAATGTAAAGACCAAATTTCGACAAGTTCAATTAGTGCAAGGACAATAATAAGCTAACCGAAAAAGTAATCAAAGTCATAAAATGGAGAAATATGAGTAGAACTTACCATATGATTGGATGGCTCATCAAGCAAAACTATGTGAGGTTGCTTGAAAGTTAACTTGACAAATGCAACTCTGCTTTTCTAACCACCTAATTATATGGTCAAAGCACCATGTTATATGTGCAATAACAACCAAAAAGCCTGAGAGAAAGTACACAGTGAACTACAATTCAGATTACAAATTATCTAACCTCTAATAGAGCTTCACAATGTCATAAGAACAATGCTTCAACAAAAAATTTATACATGCTACACTAACACAGAGAGAGAGGAGATATACCAGGCAAGGAACACATTGGTTCAAGTGCAACACTTCCAGTTAAAGCAAAAGAACCCATGTGAGCTTGAACATTTTGTTCCGAAACTCCCTGCAGGAAGAATGCCACATGAGAAGGTTATTTTAAGATAAAATGGCATAATATATGAATATATGATGAAATATATTCTGCGGTCGAGCAAATGGAAATGCCAACCCAGAGGTCACCGCATTACAATCTCAACCAAACAAGCATAAGTATATTGGCTATAAATTTCTAGCAAGCAGTGAGCAACAGTTCCAAAACCACCAGAGTTCAAGACCCAACCAGCAAGCAATTTATGGAATATCAATGCTGTCACGTGAAAGCTTGAAGCCATGAGCCACCTCAGAATTTTATCCCGGATTGACTGCTTAATCCTACAAAGAATCATCGTCAACAAAAAAAAAAAAGGTTCTCAATTCTAAAGAAAATCATTAAAAAAAAAAAAACTGCATCCCTTTTCTTCCCAATCACATCACAGTTTCCACAAAACTAATCATGCTTTTAGATTTTGAAAAATATTTATTCTTATTTAGATCATATTCACTAGAAGGAAAATTCAGAACACAGCAGTGCAACAAATATATTTAATTGCTTCTTCCTTTTTTGATAAATTGCAAAAAAAAAAAAAAAATGAAACAAGACATTGACACTAACAGCATTAGCCCTACTTTAGCAGCGTTCGCACGTGATCCTTCCAAGAGATTCTGCTAATGCAAGATCACAATGGTATCTGCAAAACAAACAAAGTGAATGAGCTTAAGGGCCCAAGAAAAAAGATGTTGGGAAGAGAATAGACAATAGATGCTGAAAATGCAGAGGACTATGATTGTGGAATCAACATAGCAAGAGGCAGCATTGCGAGCATTTCATCCTACAGTTCATCGTCTAACGAAACAACGCCAATACAACCCAACGAGATCCCCCACCCAAACATCAGTTCGTATTGAGCATCGAATTGAGAAAGTAGAATGGAAAAGGATGCCTTCAAAATAAAAAATAACTTACTCGAACCCTAAGAAAACTGACTGTATTGTAGATCGGCTAGTCATCAATCCCGATATCAAGGATCTCTTCGATGAGGGGCCAATAGTTGCCAGTGAGTTTTACGCATCGCTCTTTCAGAATTTTGCATCGATATATGTGCAATTGTTGGAGGGAGGGAGGGAAGCCATCCTCTGGCAAGTACCTCAACTTGGGGCATTTTGCAATCACTAAACACTTGAGAGAGGAGAGATGGTTGCGAAGACCGCTCGATAGTCTTTCCACGTTTCTCAACTCATATATAAAAAGATGGGTTAGAGAGAAAGGAAAGAGACTCCAGGCATCCTCATCCTCTGAAGGAAACCACTCATTCTCTCCCTCCCCTCCTATGTTAAACTCAACGTCCAGACTCTTCAGAGATGTGAGCAGGTGTAAGCCCCACTCTCTCACTGGCTGCTTCAGATTCACGAGCCCCAAAATAACAAGCTTTCGCAATTTGGGAGGTAGACCTCCTTTGGGGAAGCATTCGATATTTTGGCAAGTGAAAATTAATAGCTCTTGGAGGGATGTAAGATGATGCCACTTATTTGGCAAGGACTTTATCATCGGACAATCCCCAAGTTCAAGCCTTTGCAGGGTGATGGGAAGGGGTGGGAAGTCCTCTATCTCCAATACTGTACACTGCCATATTTTCAATTCAGTGAGATTGTTACAATTGGAAAGGTTACAGTTGGCAATAGACTTTATCTTAGAACAATGACTAAGAACAAGACTCGAGAGGGTGACGGGAAGGGGAGGGAAGTCCTCTATCTCCAGTGCTGGACAATCATAAATATCCAATTGAGTGAGATGGGAAAGCGTGTGAAGGCATTGTGGTAAGCTTCCCAGATTTTGACAATTGTTAATTGTCATTGTTTCAAGCGATTCTACGGCAATCCCTTCCAACGACTCCACTCCCTTGCACTTGAATATATGAAGTAACTTCAGAGGAGCAAGTCTACCCTTGGCAAATGAAAAGGATATCGAAAAATCATAGTGATGTATCTTAAGAGATTCAAGTTGAGAAATCGAATTATTGCTGCTCGAATCACATTGAGGAATGTTTAGAGCCATGATTTTTGGACAATTCTTAATCAACAAATGTCTAAGTGTGTGCATCTTGCTTGGAAGCTTTTCTAAACTTGTGCAATCCACCAATTCCATCCTTTCAAGATTAGAGGGTAGCTCTATCTCTCCGTCTCCTGCCACAAAAGATGTGAATCGAGCACAACTTTTAATGGTTAATTCCTGGAGGCAAGTGAGATTTTGCGTTTCATTTCCATCTTGCCACAAGCACGTTAGCTTGCCACACTGTCCTATATGAAGCTTCCTTAGCTTGCCCAAAAAACTCATAAACCGATGATTAAAGGAAACAAGCTCTATGAGTTTGTCAATTTTGAGAACTGTCAAAGAAGTTAGCTTGAACAAGCTCTTTAAGATCTCCTTACTACAATCCTCAAGGTATAACTCATCAAGAGATGGAAGACATAACTCACTAGTTGAGTTATTCAATTGTTGGCATGAATGAATTTCAAGCTTTATAAGACGATTAAGTTGACAAGGCAATGTCTCGACCAACGAAGGACAGCTTCGAACAACAAGATGCTGAAGACAGGAGAATGGGACTTCTTCTTTTGGGCCCCCGCATAAGGAGACCAATCCTTCCATGCCAACATCTCTTCGAACTGCAAAGTAATTAAGGAAGAAAAAGGCCTATAACCTCCATAAAAATTAGAGCCTATTATTCTTACTGCATTTAGACCTTTAAGAGATAATTCTCTCAATGAAGGTAGTTGTCCAAGTGAAGGCAATGATGTGACATAAGGACAGTCCCACAAGCTCAAAGACACTATCCGAGAATATGATGAACCATCTAACCATGACGGGAATATTGCACCGCCATAGTTCAAAATAGTGAGATTTTCAATATCAATGGGAGGTTGCAAAGACTCAAGCACCCGTGATTCGTGCTTATCATTCCGAAAAATTCCAAAATCTTCATCCCAATGCAAGAATAATTTTCTTAGGCCTTGCTTTCCTAACAAGTTAGCATCAACAGCATCTCTAACATCTTCCACCTTTTGTAATTTTGATATGCATAATTCTCCTTGAAGATGCGATAGGGTCTTTAACTCCTTTAATTGTAACCCTTTCTTTGTTCCTACCATAAACTTGGATAATATAGTAAGATTCTTCAAATTACCAATACCCAGTGGCATCTCTTTTAGACTTTTTGTATCCCTAACATCAAGAAACTGTAAGCTGACCAACTTTGTGATACTGTTAGGCAACTTTGAAAGTTTATGACAATCTCTTAAGATCAAAGCTTGTAATTTGCACAAGTTGCCAATAGTCTCAGGTAGCCTTTCGATATAAGTGTTCGAGAAATTGAGATATCGAAGATGTTTTAATTCACAAACACAATTTGGTACCTCTACGATGTTACAATGACATAATGAAAAAACCCTCAGAAACTTCAAGTTTGTCAACAACTCATGCAGCACCTCGTCGGATATAAGGAGAGAGTTCCCACTAGATCCAATACGCACCAAAATTAAACTTCTTAATACCTTCATATCATGATATGCCCTCAAGCATTTTGATTTAACAAACTGCGACCAGATGAATGATGCATAACGAGCTCTCTCCAAAGATGCATAATCTTCATTAATTGCCAGTTGAGACTTCCAAGAGCTAAAGCATATCCCACCCTCAATTGACTTTGCTAGATCATTCAAAAGATCATGCATTGAAAACTTAGATGTGTCAACACTTGATTTTTGAAGAAATGATCTTGATACTAATTCATCGAAGTAATTCCATCCTAACTCCAACTTATTTTTCTTTGTTTTTTGTCCATCTAAAAATCCCTCCGCTATCCATAAGAGTACTAGCTCATCCCTCTCAATTTCATAATCCTTAGGAAATACTGCACAATAAGAAAAGCATCTCTTCAAATAGGAAGGAAGATGGACGTAGCTCAATTTCAAAATAGGGAGAACCTCATCATTCTTTGTCATTGGAAGATCCCATATTATGTTATTTAAGGTATCTTCCCATTCACTGGGATTCATTTTATTACGTAGGACACCGCCAAACATCTTCGCTGCCAAAGGTAAACCTTTACATCTTTCAGCTATTTTCTTGCCTATTGTTTCAAATTCCGGGTGGCTCTTAAAATTTGTTTCTTCAAGAGCATGAAAGGCTAATAAGCTTGTACAATCATTGAGGGACAATTCCTTCAAAGGAATTGGCGGTGCTTTTGTTACTGAAACAACAGCATGGTTGCGAGTCGTAACAATAATCTTGCTTCCCCTAGCACCCACTACAAATGGCTTTAAGAGATCAGTCCATTTTTCGTACTTCTCATTCCAGATATCGTCTAGAACCACAAGAAACTTCTTTCCGAAAAGATTGTCCCTCAACTTAACTTAAAACTCGTTTAGATCTTTGCCCTCACAGGACAACCTAGTGATTGACCGTAAAATAGTCTTTGTTATGTCGAGAACATCAAAAACATCTGAAACACAAACCCATGCTCTCATCTCAAAACATCTATTCACTCTTGCATCATTATACAGTTGTTGAGCCAAGGTAGTCTTTCCAATACCGCCCATCCCAACTATGGGGACTATGCTTAGCGTGGCATTAGAATTTTCGACCTCATTGATCAATAGTTCGAGTATTTGTTCTATGTCCTCCTCCCTACCAAAAAAGTGAGGCTCTGATAGAGAAGTTGTTATCCTTTTGCTGGTGTAGTTGGATTTGTCCACAACATTCTCTCTCAAGTTTAGATGAACCTTTCTGGTGACAATCTCTTCCAACCGGTCGTTGATCTCTTGTACCTTCGTTTCAGACATGAGCGAGGGTGGTCGGCCAAATACAGAGAACTTCCATTTCCCCAAACCTTTGCTTGTGCTGGATTCTGCCTCTGACTCAACTTAAGCAGCTTTGATCTCAAACTCATCGAGCAAGTCTTCCATGTCATAGGCTAAGTCCTTAACCTTGTCCAGCCACAGCTTCACTTGATGGTTACCACTAAGTTCCTTGTCCTCTGCATCAACCAACACTGCATTGATTATGACTAGTTTCTCCTTCCATTCCTTAGGCAACGCAGTGTTGATTCCTTTACGTTGTGCATAACCTAATGCGGGAGAAGCCAACTTGTCGAACAGGACCTGAAAGGATGAAGCCAAAAAGGAACCCAACACAATCCCTCCAATGTCCATAGGTGAATCAGTCACTGTAATGAACAACAAAGGTGTTATGGTGAAGCAAAGTGAAAATGAACTAATGGAGAGAGAAATCTATGAAGTCCTAGGAAGACCAAGATGATGACCTAGGGAAAAGATTAAAAAAAAAAAAACGACCAAGACTTTCAAGGAATGCACGTCAAAGGTTAGACAAATCAAAATAAAATACTATTTGTCCACAAGTGCTAGTTACATCAATTGCTCTCCTTATTCTTCGGATCAAGACTTTTTGGCTATTGGACCTTTACTTTTGGCCATCCAAAACAGAGTCTTAATATGACCAACTTAGAGTGTATGCATATTTTCGCCGTAAGTGTTATCACTCATGAGTATTTTGTTGGCTTTTTTAGCATTTGCATATTGTTAGTAACCTCATGATTTCAATGTCTTTGTTTTCTGCTTTATTGGTGAAAGTGAGATTAATGAAGTCTTTTACATGGGAATTTTTGTGCTAAAGATTCATAGCAAGATGGAAGATAATTATTTGTTGAAGGGTGCTGGGTAGTGGTTGATAATCGGGAATCACCTTGATAGGAGAATCGCAATCCTTTGAACACAATTATCAAGTTCATTAGTGTAATGGGTAGACTGTGACATCCAGTGGATTATATGTTGTTAATACCTAAGTAGCACCGACACTAATACGCAATACATGACATGACACGACACGACACGCCGACACGTTTCTAAAAAAAAGATAATTTTGACACGTTGAACACACGGATATTAAATATATATTTTTATATATACATAATAAATTATCATTTTTATGTTTATTTCAATCAAATTAATTTGATTGAAATTCATAAATAAAGAAATAAATAAGCCTATAATGAATTTACACTAAAAACATTAATCCAGCATTTATTAATATCATTCATTGTTTCAATTTGACAAATTCAATTCTATTCACAATTCATAAAACTTAAAGAAAAGACAAGCAATCCACAATCTGGACCCTCATGCTAGATATGTTGGAAGAGGAGAAAAAGACCTATGGGATGAATTATGTATCACAAGAAATGAGAGTCAAAATAGAAGAGAAGACTAGGTTTTTCCTCTTTCTTCATTTATTATTTTTATTATTGTGTTTATTTTTTTACATATATATTTTGACTCTCATTTATTAATTTTTTTTAATAGACCTCGATATCGAAATCACGTGTCAGAAACTCGTATGTCGGAATTCCGACTCGAGTGTCGGGAAAGTTGACCAGGTGTCAGATTTTCCGACACATCTTGACGAAGTGTTTGAGAGTGTCGAAGAGTGTTAGACACATGTCGAAATGTCCGACACGACATGAAAGCTCTTGGAAAGTGTCGGTGCTTTATAGGTTAATACTGGACTCGTTTACCATTTCTAGAGTGAGAGAAAGCAACTTACTTGATGGATTAGTTGGTGTGCTTATCCCTTTTTCCTTATTTAGTGATGTATGAAGTTGACTAAGTTAATAGGATCAGC
Organism: Eucalyptus dawsonii; assembly: GCA_016097615.1. Lineage (NCBI taxonomy): Eukaryota > Viridiplantae > Streptophyta > Magnoliopsida > Myrtales > Myrtaceae > Eucalyptus > Eucalyptus dawsonii. Next base: position 20,071,345 of record CM027872.1, read on the forward strand.
AAATAAGCATAGTTGTGCAACTTAGTAAAATAAATGCTTTTGAAACATAACATACTGAGAATTCACCCAATAATGGCATCTTATTTCCTGTTATACATATACATGTTATCAAAGACAATGAACTTTGTCTGTCCACTAAGGAGAATAGAAACACGTGCTTTGGGCTAAATAAGGAAAAGGGTCAAGCACACTAACTAATTCATTAAGCAACTTGCTTTATTTTACTTTGCAAATAGTGAACAAGTCAGAAATCACCAAACGACAATTTATAATCTACTGAAAATTATACTCTACCAATCACACCAATGAACAGGAAAATTGAGTTCAAAGGACCATGATTCTCACTTCAAGCGATTCCCCATCATCAACTACTAACCCATCACCCTTCAGCAGATATTGCCGCCCATCTTGCTGCAACTTTTTCTTCTTCTTCTTTTTTTTTTCACAAGTGATTGTTCTGTAATATTTAGAGATTATCACCATACATATGTGGTATCCACGATCATACACTTGTTCATATAAAAAAAAAATTATAAACTCGGGAAGACCAAAACTTCACTGGGTATCATGAACTTTTTTGTCTTGAAAGTTAAGTATAATTGATAAAGAGCTTATGGGAAAGAAAATTTAATAAAATCGAAGAAGACTAAGACTTACAGAGATGGAAATTGGATTTGTCGCTTCACTTTTCAAATCCCTCCTCTTCCGTTCCCATGTGAATGTCTTTTTTACATTACTAGTAGTTTTCCACGCGTTACATGGATGCCAATTTTTATTTTTATTTGTTTATGTGTGTGTGATTGACAATTAGCAGTGATTATTGTTCTCTTGCTCAAATTGACAAAACTATAATTTTAGTCCAACTTTTGTCATTTTTAATCATATTGTGATTTCCATTTATCTATTGGAATTATGTCTAGATTTCCATTTATCTTTTCAAATATAAGTCTAATAAATGGAAAAAGAGCAAGAAGAAAAACTAAATAAGAAAAACAGCAAAAAACTGATGAAGAAAAAAATGCAGGAATGGGGCGATAATACTCTTCGTGACTCGCGGAGAGTTCCACTTCACATTTTTGTTTTTTTTTTTTTTTATGAAGATGCAATCTAAATTTATTAATATGCAAGATATGATTTTCCTAAATTTCCCAAGTTATAGCATGTGATTTATCCAAGGAAATGTGCAAAAAAGAGAATTAACAATAATGCACTCCAAAAAAGCCTAGATGCACATGATAATACTTATCCATAAAAATTCTAAGTTTTTTAATACAATTGTCCTGATACGGATATAATGCAATTCTATGCTAATATGTAATGAAAAATCATAAAATAAAGGTCTGAGTTTTGGCTCAAACAACTATGCGTGCAGATGTATCACCTGACTAAAACAAAATTAACAAATCACCATGAATTATGCAATCAAGCTGCAACTTTAACCTGGCCAGCAAGTATATGGCATCAACTTTCCCCAATTTTGCTCTTAAACTTGCTGCATCAGTTCAAGGGAAAAAGAGAGCAAGTAGAAAGATGTCTTTTACCTATTCCAAGTAGACTCCCTGGAGCTGACCAGGCGAATGGGATAAGATCCACGACAGCAATCCAGCAAGCACGAGCGCTAGGTTTGGCAGTTCACTGTGTACGCGTGCGTATTCAGCTACGGGAATGCGTGGTCGCTGCTTGCAACGACGAACGATGGTATTGATTGAGCGACAACTAGAGATGGTGGTGATTGGCGACAATCGATATGCATGCAAAAAATGAATTGAACGAGAGTGAAGTCTGTGGGATATGATAATGCTTGTCCATGAAAATTGTAATTTTTCGAATATAATTATCCTGACACGAATATGATGAAATTCCATCCTAATATGTAATGAAAAATCCTAAGTCTGTCCAAATCAGCAAATATGAACACACTTAAAAATGTGAATATGACTTTCCCTAAATATGTAAATGTATGATATGCAATTTCCTAAATGTGCAACACCTAATAACTCTACACGTGGTTTTATTAAACACCTCCCCTAATATACAATCTAGAATGCAACGAATGTATATTACATGCCGTGGATGACTTTTATGAAATTTGACACATGTAAATTCATGAAATTACACGTGAAGACGTGATCGAGAGTGACCTAGCCATATGCAATTTCATAAACACGGATGGCAAAAATATTCAACAAATCACCATGACGCAACTTTAATCGGGACAGCAAGAATTTGACATCAACTTCTCCTAAAATTTTGTTATTAAACTTGCAATCGGGATTATAGACAGGCATGAAGTCAGTTTAAGAACGAAAATATTGTTGCTGCTGCCACCTCTTCTTTTGCTTCAAATATATAGAAAGATTTCAGAAATGACTGGTGGCTGCTCTCGTGTAATAAAGGCCTACCGGATACTTTAGCAGTGAGGTTCTGGATGAATCAGTTTGAGGGGAAAAGAGATTTACCTATTCCTAGTAGACTTTCTGGAGCTGACCGGTGAACAAGATTAGATCAACAACAGCAATCCAGCAAGGACGAGCGCCAGGTTTGGATGAGCAGGAAGAGAACACTGCTGAGCAGGGGGGACGAGCGCCAGGTCCGACAATTCACGGTGTATGCGCGTGAACTCTGCTACGGCAATGGGTGGCCACTGCTTGCAACGATAGAAGATAATATCGACGGAGCTACGACTAGGACAGGTTTGTTGGGGACTGGGCAGATCAAAAGAGGGTGGTGTTGAATAATCAACATCCTACATTGGCCGTCAAGAAGAAAAATCAAAGTTGGCCTCCAAATCTTAGTCAACTTGCCCACTAAAGACGGAAGAGAAACTAGCCGTGAATCTTAAGTTGAGGTTCCAAGCCGTCACTTCTAGAAAACAAGTTGACAAGTCGACTTGACTCAGCCAAACGTTTCCTTCTAGTAGAGAATAAGTTGGTCAACTTGATCGGAGCGAGCGTGCAATTTATATGGAAGCCAAACCCTTCCTCTATTATTACTAAAAGAAAAATTGCATTATGCCTCATTGAAAATGCAATGTGTACATGCTAATTATTTTTATTCGGGAGAAGTCACAATCATGCACTATCGGAAGCTTATACTATATAAATGAATTTGAAGCTGGATGTCTATATCGAAACGCTCGAAATTATGTTAAACTCCATCGTTAGATGGTAATCGTGGCAGAGGATCCTCCTACTAGCGATCCTGTGCCAACATATGCCTCCCCAGCAGCTCCTTGAGCATCGGGAGCCAAAATCGCGTCAAAGGATCACCGCTAAGTGGATGACTAGAGCAACAGATACGACCATGAAGGTCAAAGTTGCAGAGAGGAGCAGCAGGCCAGAGAAGACGATCTGGTTCCCAGAGGGCGGAACAATCCAACTGGCTCAAGTGATTCAAGATCAACACAATACTGAGACAGATTCAATCGAGATGATAAAATGCTGAATTTAAATTGCCTTCGTAATATTTTGGTAAAATAGAAATGCCGATAGTAAGTGCAAAGGCAGTCAGAGGCTATTGCGATGCTCCCGAGCGGGATGAGTGGGTTTAATAGCTTATTGAACGGGAACGTGTGATCCCTCTCCTTCGGTGTGGGCTCTTTGAAATCCTAACCGCACATAACATTGAGAAATATACTCATTACTAGCCTATTGGAACCGGTTAGGAGCTAACGGGAAAACACATTACTTTATATAAGCTAGAGAATTCAAAGATATGATTACATGTAGTACTATTCTCCACAACGTGTCCATGCATGCTTGTTTGATCGAGACCGACTCTAAAGTGTAATATACTCGTTGAATGAATTTAAAGAAATCAAATCACGAAATCAATATAATGAAAACAGCATGACTCATCAAAATGATATTAAAGGATGAGTAAAATTAAATTGTGGAAAGTAAATCCAAAACGAGACAAGTAAAGTATACATTACTTTATTATTAAGTTTTGGGACATCAACCAGTGAGCTAATTTTCAAAATCAAGTCAAAGTCTAATTTTGGCAAAAGAGAATTGCCCACAGTTTCAATAACGATATTATAGACGAGAACGTAAACGAAGTAAAGTAATAATAACGTAAAAGCAAGTAAGATTTTTTCATCATTATTATCATCGTTGTCGTCGTTTTTTTATTTTATTATAATTTTTATTATTGTTTTCTTCTCGTCCTCGGTCCCTCTCCACCAACTTCGTCTACGGCCACCAGACGCACGACCACGGCTTTCCCGAGTAAGACAGAGCATGGATGAGAAAATAGGAACGCAACAAAGGATTCACACAACCATCACTAGAAATCGACTCCAAGCAATTTTATATGTCCGGTGTCCACCGCAAATCGCCAAACGAACATGCGAATCCTGTCTCAGCGACATTTGCCTTAAGATTAGACAATATTGGAAGAACTATTACACAACCCTGTCTCAGCGACATTTCATCGAACAGTTTACGTGCATCGAGTGAGGATTTAAAGGAGGCATCGCCGAACTCGGATTTGAGACCAAAGTCGTACAAAATCAGTTCAGGACGTTTTCAATCAACGAATGGGCTGATGGATTGAGGCCGTGGATTTGAATGGGCTTTGTGGACTGGACTGGACTGAATAGGGCCGAGGCTTTATTATTTTATTCTCCTCCTCCTCCTCCTGCGTCTTCTTCTTCTTTTGTTATTTGTTAATTTGTTAATCTATTTTTTGTTCTTATTACTATTATTTATCTATCTTCAAAAATGCAATACTTGATTTTTTGGAGAAAATTCATGTGTCAATAGAGGCAAATACAAAGAACCGGTAAAGCTAGCTGTAATCCACATGTGAGGTTACCAATCATTTGCTCCAATTCATACCAAGCTGTTATATCTTTTGTTTATTTATTTATTTATCAAGACAGGCATTAAATTACTTTGTAGGTTTTGGAAATAGTGAGTTAGGGAATATGAGTAGTTTGAGTGGAATTTGAGATCCATTTTATTGCTAGCATATAAAAAGTGTTTTTTTTTTCTAATATCATAGCTGAGTGAATGTTTTTGTAAACATTAACACCAGAAGAGGCATCGGTTTTGGTGTTTATGATTTGACCGTCACTTTTAAATTTGACAATGCTATTGTTCATCTTTAAATAATGCTAATTACTAGTATTCCTTCTCTTTTTCTCCTTTTTTTTTTTTTTTTTGTAAACTTAACAAGATTGATAGGTACCATATATTCTGCTCAAAAAATAATGGGAAGTGGGTTGATGGGTGAGCAAGGCCGAATTATGTGTGGAACATCCTCAATCATTCTTTTATTGTGGTATTTTATATTTCTGATTTTTTTTTCTCTAACTTTAATTGTGTGATCAGGAAAAGATGTCGGACATTCCCACGGAGACGATTTCGGTTTTCTTGGATCTTTATAATAAAGCCAGACCCACTAGAGTAAGAAAATATTTGGTGGGTTTTATCCTTCACGTAGACGAAATCAGAGTATACTGCGTAGGTGAGACTCTTCAAATCAGCAACAAGATGCTCCACTTAAATCTCGCCACGTGCATCATGGGGGTCCCACCTAAAAGAAATTTTGAAATTCCCTCTCTGTCCTCTCCCTCGCTCTCTTCCCTCTCACTCCCAGCCTTCTCTCTATTCCTCGGACGAACTGCGCTGCCGCCTCCACCTCTTCCTCCGCCGTCGCGGTCCGGAGCCCATCGGCGGCTCCGATCTGCCGTCTGGGCCCAGCGAGCTCGAGTTTGAACCTTCCGTGCGCGCGCTTCGCTCCCATTACAGCGAAGGTGTCTTCCTCGTCACTCCCGACCACGTCGCCGCCTCTGCCTCCGCCCGTCCCATTCCGTAAGCTCCACCGGGGGCTCCGGTTCATCGTCTGCGTCCGACGAGCTCAGGTTAGGGTTTTTCCCTCTTTCGCGATTATATCCTCGAGTGTTACTTTTGTGGGGAATCGGTGGAATTGGTGGCTCTTTGGAAGAAATTCGTTGTCTGGGAGATGATCTCTTTTCTGGCCGGACGTTAAGGTTATAGAAGATGCATCGACCTGATAAATTCGTTATTCCTGGTTTGGTGGTCAGTTTTCTGGCACTCCCGAATTTCCATATTTTAACTTTTATTGCATGTGAGTATGAGTCTTTGAGTTATTTCTGCTGTAAGAGTATGCTTTTTCATCCCACTTGCTTCAGCGCATTCCCCTTTGAGATATCTAATGTAACGACGATGCGTTTGGATCGATTATGGAAATTAAAAACGGAGAATTGACAAGAGGAGGATGCTGGCTTTATTGGAGTCAAATTCAGAGTCTGTTGCACGTGCATCTGAAATGGGAACCTTTTAATGAGTTTAAAAGGGAACTGAAGTCAGTGTGGACAACTGAATGTCCAATGCTGAATAATGCTAAACAGATACCGGCAGCATGAGCTCAATTACATAACTATTGGGTACTTAGGATTTTGAAGCTAGAAGTTACCCAAGTAACAATCTCATTCCAAGAAAAACAAGTATTGCTTGGTGAGCATTACATTTTTAATTTAAAAATTTCTTATATATAGGAATTTTGGCTGCACCGAGTACGAGTTCTATAATTGACCATGAGCATTTTTGCCCTCAATGAAGATTGTTACTGATGCTTGCTCTTCGAGCTGGCTTATTAACCCTCTGGATTGGAATTGGGTCTGCGAAATAGAAATTCTTGCTTGAAATAGCAGGGCCCTTAGCAACTTTTTAACCTTCTAGATTGGATTTCCGTCTGAGAAATAGAAGTGGTTGCTGTTCTAGCTGGGGCTTATACTTTTACTCAGTCGGCCTACTAAATAGACCACATAATAGCTGGGGCCTTAGCAACCCTCAGGACTGAAATTCTTACTGACCTTGCTTGTGTCAGAGTTTGTATCTGCTGACTTGACACATACGGTACAAAGCCGTTTGCGAGAGATGCATTTTGATTAAGAGGAGTTCTAGAGATATTGTGCGGGTTCTCCTTTGTTGTAACTTTTTGTTGAGTGGCAAGTTGGATAGACTACTGTAAACATGAGTCAAAAATGAAAACTCAATCGTGAGATAAAGTCCTTAAAGAATCAGTAAGATGTACGCTAAGATGGTCTTGCAAAGTGTTAAACATCAATCATGTGCTACCGCATCCTTCAATCTGTTGTGGTGCTTGGTAAATATTTCAAGGAATGAATCTAGTTTCATGCAGTGATTTCATGATTGGGTCTAGAGAAAGAGACTACGAATGGAGTCACATGGTGATGGGGTATATTTATGTTGAAGGATACTTGAATTACAGATGAGCAAAAGTTTGAGAGTGAGTGTTAGAGTAGGACCGACAAAAGAAAAAACCTAACACTAAGCTCATACATGAGGGGTAGATTATTAAAATACACATACGAATTTTGTTAAAAAATCTCATGTTAGAGAACTTGGGTAGTGTGAACTCATTAGGTGGATCCAACTGAATATGTTAACAGGCTTAGATTTGGGCTCCCTCTAAACAGTTTTTCTAAACGAAAGTATTGGATTTCCACAACGCATTCAAATACCTTACAATTTATTGAATGTTCCCCCAAGACCATTTGACTCTTTCCCTAGCTAAAGTTTGTGCATCGGAACCCGAATCATCATAATTTTGTTGGCTTTCCTTAGAAAGGAACTATGTGCAGTGCCTCTGGGGATAAAGACGCATTGTAACGAAACTACTAGCCTAAAACATCTTTTCGAATGGCTGATAACGAAATTTTTTTGCATGCTGAAACACATCAAATATGGACATATATCGGTCTAGTGCGGGAGTCAACTCTTTTTCGCTCAACTCGATTGTTGAAAGCGATGGTCCATCGCTTAGCATCTGGACATGTAGCTTTTCTTGGGTTCAATATTACAATGGCAAGCTAAAAAGCAGCCCACTGTCTCTGGCTCCGTTGCGGAATCCGGGTACGGGAGTTTTCGCCTCCGCACTTGCGAAAACTTATTGCATTCGGTAATGTTAGAGCCACTTATTTAGCTACTAATTTGGCTTTCCATGCTCACACCAAGCTTATTGACATTCAGGAAACAATCGCGTCGGGTAAATTTATTGCGATATATGTTCCAACTGCTGACTAGTTATCTGACATTTTTACAGATTATCTTCTGATTGGTTTCATCTTTTGAGGGACAATTTCTTTGCGGTGGCACCTGGTTCAAATCGAGGGGGAGCATTAGAGTATCTTTAATATATGTTTTGTTCCTTTCATGTCTTTTGTTAGTCGTTTTTCCATTTACAATTTTTAATATGCAAAACTCTTTAGTGGTCAGTGGTTTTCAATTTTTGATATGTAATCTTTCTAGCCTTCATGTCTACTTTTTAAAAAATCCGATTGTAACTACCTGTACCGTATATAAAGTGATAAGCATAGCTATATTTAACGGGCCGAATTACACCATATTCATTTATAAAGGTTAGTCAGTGATATGAAGTATTCTAGGGAATCATTTTATGTAATGATTTCTTTTAATTCTAGTGACACTATGAGCACATGTCCTATTCCTGAAATATTTTGATAGTTTCTGACTCTCAAGTTAAGCTTAAATTTAAGTGCCTCTAATCCTGCTCATAAGGAGGGCTTGTTCGAGAGCCTCTTCCCAACATCTTTGTAGTTCTCTCAAGCCAATTAAAACGTCTTAGTAGTTATCTGAAGTGAATTTAACTTCGATTTAAGTGACTCTAATCTTGCTCAGAGAAAGAGAGATCCTCTTGCTGGCATCTCTTAGTAGTTCTCTTAACCGAATTACAAGATCCTTTCATTTAAAGTAGTTCTCTGAATGGAATTAAACTTAGGGTTCATTTGTTTGAAAGGAAACTATTTTTGGAATATTTCTTTCCAACTTTCTGGTATTTGGATGATCAAAAACTAATTGATTTACAGACAACGTTTTTCATAATTGAAAACAACGGTCTTAGATTAGAGGTAAAACAACTTCATCTTCTAATAAGGAGAAAGATCAGTTTTCCTAAATAACTAAACAAATGAAAACTAATAATTTTTTTGGAAAATGGTTTTCACAAAAAGTATTATTCCTTTTCATGAAATTTTAATGAAATAAATGCACATTTTTATTACGTCATGCTTCATTGTTGAGCTTGAGCACATAATGCATTATTCTGTACACTAAGTCTTTTGGAACCAAACTAGCTACATTGAGGAGGCACTAATGAGGCTGAAACAGTTTAAATTTTAACTATGACGATAAATCTCCCTTTTCGCCAAAAGGTATTAAAAGAGTCGAATCATGTTCATTTCAAATTAACGTCGACGTGGTGGCGTTGATGCCGTATTCACCTCTAATAAGCCCCACCCAAAAGCCAAACTAATCAAAAATCTGATGTTGGATTAAACCAAGGAAACCGAGTCTGATTGACCTCACAACCAAGGTCCGCCCATGAATAATCTCACACGAGGAGGCAATTCAGTCAATCCAACCATCCAAAACACGACCAGGTAAAATTCCTAACAACCATCTCGTTCTCCGAACTGCCGATCCCCGAAGATTCCACCTTTGTCCTCCATCTCGCAGGACGTCGTCGAACCTCGACGCTCGGTTCCTGGAGACATGCTAGCCGGAAAAGTCCGCCGGAGCCGCTGGGCAACCACATGCTGCCACTGTCCTGATGTCGGTGGCGCCTCGCCATTGCGAAAAGGATCATGACCGGCTTCCGAATTCCAGAATCGGTAACTTTTTTTTGCGTAAAAATTTTTCGGTCTACGATGATTATTCTCACCGTTTTACCCCAATTGTGGATAATAATAATAGCCTTTTGTACTCCGGTGAAACATTTGTTTTCCTTTTGGGGAATTTATGCCTGAATTTAGGATGATTGTTAAGTACCCAATTACGTGACATTGGCAATGCAGTTGTTGCTCGTTTAACTGGTTTAAGTGGTGATGGTTATAATTCAATTCGCTCTGCTGGATATTGGGGCTCTTGGCCGATCGTCTTTGCTCATGCACGTCTCTAATATAATTTGAGCTGATCTATCACCTGTCTAATCTAGTTGAAGTAGCACAAATAGAGACGAGAGTATTCTTCGAGCAACAATAAATGCTGCTCGAGTGAAGTAAAAAAACCTGCTGAAATATCGAATTTTATCAGCCAAATATGTGCTGCTTCTTGGTTGCGTGGAATTGAGCGCAAGCTTGTCACTCAATCTTTTCGAACATGAAAAAAGAGTCGACTTGCAAATTTGATGCAACTTTACAACCTATGTCGAAGCGGACTTCTCTGTCAAGGTCACCGATCTGAAGTGGCTTTTTTTTTTTTTTTTTTTTTTTGTTCGTTTTGGCAGCTGTCAGATTTTACTCACGAACATGACTTAGCATTGTTGCTGTCTTTTCTCTAACATGTATCCACAAAACTTGATGCTGCTTCCCTAATGCCACTGCTGATCTGATGCCGTGTTTCCTTATCCTTTTCCGTTAGTAATTTAGGTGTAGGAAACAGGGATACGTTGACAGCAAACACTGACGAAGAAACAAGCACTTCCAGCAAAAATCTTTATAGCAAGAAAAAAACTATACAAGCTCAGTAGAGTTTTCGGGGTTGACTTGTCCCCGGACAAAGTTGCAGTTGCGATGATTTATGTTGTTCAAGGTGTCTTGGGCCCTTCAAGGGTCGCTGCATTTTTATTCGAAAGATGATTGGCATCTAAATCGAAGGTTTTCCCAATGGAAAATTAGATCTAACAATCCGTTTGCGCTGATCAGCTTCCATTTGCTCTGATACTTAACAGGACTGACGATCTGTTTGCACTGGACTAAACAGCTGTGATATCTGGTTCTTCTGCATTACCAGTTACCACGGCTCATCAAACCTCTATACGGAATTACCCGGTACATTTTCTCTCTCTTATTTATTTATTTATTTATTTATTTATCTTTATTTATCTATTTATTTATTTTTTTATCCTTTTTTTTTTAATGGACGGCAATTTGTTCACTTGAAAAATCGCATTTATTTTTCATTTGTAGGGACATTATTCACGAACTAGATGGCTGTTGCAGTGACTCCGTCCCACATTTTGGTTACTGAAGAAGATCATTGCTTTGGTTTTACCAGGTCTTCTGGGAGCACTTTCGTGGAGCTTAATGGCCGCCTTTGCTGATAGCAATGTATAGTGCAAGCTTTCTGCATACTGCTTGAATCTATAAGAGTGGATTTCCCGTGGCCGCATGATCAACAAATGCAGCGGCAGACAAACTACGACCATTGTATACTTTGCAATCCATTGACGCGTTCAGTTCTAAAATAGCACATACGCTCTAAACATCATTGAGCTTAACATTACCGGTTGAGTATAAGCTGGTTACAGCAAATCCACGCGCAACTTCTATAAAGTGTTGATCAGCACAGCGTGTTGAGAGACTTGACGGTTATACATACTTGCACTGAACCAACTAATGAAAGTAAGGGCCTGCATGGTAACATTTATGTTCCTCTCGATTTCTGTTATTTTGTTCTTCGAAACAAAAAAAGAACAGAAATCCGTTTGGTAACGCCAACTTGTTTTTCTATTCCCTGGAAAAGAAAAGTAACCGGGGAACAGATTTGGAACAGAAACAAAAAACAAAAAAAATAACTTCTTGTTCTCGGGAACAATTTCTAGAAATAAGCCAATTTTCTTTTTTATTTTTCTTTTGTTCCTCTTTCTTGCCGCAGCCACCTCCAACTGCCCAACGTTGTCGATTGTTGCGGCATTGCTGCTGATCATGCTCATCGCGGCCGCTCATCGTCGGCCGACCGACCAATCACTTGCCACCGGGCGGCGGCCAATGGGCAATGGGTCGATGGTTGTGTAGTGGCAATGGCGTGGCGGGTTGATCGGCGGTCGGTGGTCGGCGATCCATGAGCAAGAATACAAAACAAATAACTATATATATATATATATAAAAAAAACTGTTTTAAATCAAACACATTTCTATTTTTTTATTTTATTTTATTCAGAAATTGCTATCCGGAATAAAAATAGAAAAGAACTATTTTTGAAAAGAAACTGTTCCCCAATCAAGAAGCTCTACCATGCGCACCCTAAATCGACAAATATGCTAAATAATGTTGCAGCTCAAGTACGCACTACACAATAGGATATCTTAAATGCAGAAATAGTCCTCAAACATTCATATCAATACAGTTCAGGGGTATGAACGAGCACAAAGTAGAAATTCCAGTAATGAAGACCGGAGAAGCCAATGGGACGCGGCGGAGATGCAGAATATTAAAACCAGCGAAGGATCAATTCCCTTAACCCCTTCCTCTGCGTGACCTTTGGGGCTTCCGAAGGTGAGAGAGAGAGGAAAAGCCAAAAGAAATGGCCGAACTTGGTTCCTTTCGTGGGCTTTGGGCTGATGGGCCTCTTGGTGTGGCTGATGAGCGGGCTTTACGTATTTGATGAGTTTTGGGCCAAATTGGGTTGCGCGAATTGGACAAGATCTATGAACCTCCTCTGGTGAGCTTGAGTTTTTACCATTTTATTCTCTCTCTTTGTTTTTTTATCTGTACTTATTTTTTTTTTCTTTTACTATATATATTTAAATTTTTTGATGAATGTATGTTAAATTTATTGGAGAAAATTCAGATGTCAACCAGGAAAATAGCAACATTTCCCAACGTTGGGCTGAAATACCAAAATGAACTCGAAATTATTTTTCTTTGTTTGAAAAGAAAAACTTGCCTAAAGAGACATACTCTATTCGTGTCATATAAGGAATTTTCATGCTATATTATCAAATTTTAAATGCATTTTTATTGAATTCAATTTCAAAGGAGATGCTATAAGGTCCCAAATTTGTAAGCAAAGATTAAGAAAGCTTAGTTTTTTTTTTAAGCACTAAGACAGTTGATTATTAGAATTACACAAAAAAGATATTGAGTAAGTTTTTTTTTTTTTTTTTTTGAGCAAGTTGAAATGATAAACATTATACTCAAGATGAAAGTAGCGAGGAACTTAAATAAGCGAAGAATTATAGAAAAAACGAAGAGATAAAATCTCACACCTCCACTTTGTACAAAAGTGTGTGTGTATAAAAGATGATTATCCTAAAAGCTATTCAACTCAAGTTTTTCTAGGACATTCTAACGAACACCTGTGGAGCTAATTATAGTAACTACTACAAATACATACAGCTGTGCTTTTAACCAGTCTCATAAAACAAATAAAATCACCCCTAACATCAGAAAAATCAAAAACCACAGAGTTAGAGTTAATTTCTCTAACAGCCATGATGACTCCAAAAAGGAAAATCATTCTCCAGTCATTTCTTTTAGCAATACAAAGCCGAAGGGGCTCGACCATTGGCGCAAGAGCAATCTGTGGTGACATTTATATCAACTCATTATGCAAGAAAGATCAATTTTTGCCACTCAATAGAAGAAGGATCACCTTATCCCCAATTCTCAAGTAGGTGAACATCAGGCTGATAATCTTTTGGACGAAAACACAGTCAAAATTGGTCATGTCCTCACCATCCACGCCTAGATCAATAGCAAACAAAATGATGTAAATGCCCTTAATTAGCATATGATTTGGATTCTCAGTGAGAGGTGTCAACCACCAATTTAAGATCCATCTAACCACCAGTGTTTACCCCAATGGCCACTCTTCCAACTTAGAAGAGGGAGATGAGGGGTTTGAATCCTCACATTCCCAAGGAATTGGGGTGGGGATATATTAGTTTTAGTAGTGGGTTTCGACTCTCATGCCCTGCAAGGAGGGAGGACAAAAGTCTAAGAGTGAGCGTTAGAATAGAAATAGAGTAGGACCGACAAAAAAAAAAAAAATTAAGATTCGTCTTAGTCGGTAAACAAACAAAACATGGAGCCGTATAGCTAAAGAAACTAGAAAAACTTCAAAGACATTGTATTGTATTGTCGACTTATCTTCATCGCGCTTCCTATGTTTACAAATGATTTAGTGTATGATGAACCAACAGCAGCTTTGGTGTTAAAGATAACGAAATCCCATCAGAGTCAAGCTAGTTCGAAAAGAGGGGAACTTCAAATCGATGAAAATGAGAGAGATATAGGCTAAAACCAATTCCCAAGTCACTCTGAGAATGCTAATTTTGCTCCTTAGGACAGATTTATTGAGCAGTATCCAGCCAGAAAAGAAACGGGCATCGAAATCAAAAATCCAGCGTGCCTTTTGAAATTCAATTCAACGACTCAAAAAGCACAACGAAAGGGGCTTGGCCAGCTAAGCAGACGATGGTAAGTAGGCATCAATCAGCTTTTATGTCCACTCATCAAATAAACTCTGTGAGCCTAACCAACTTGCTCCGAAATATAGGATGCTAATAGCTAAAACGGGGACTTATCTCTCGAACTAGTTCTTCTTCAACTCATTCATCGACACAAAAACAGCAGCCAATCGACAAACAAATAATATCACCAACAAAAATTTAACGAAAAGACATCGTGATACCTCGAGAATTGACAGCGTGCAATCAGAATTTGCATCAGCTTGATCGGATTGAACCTCTGAACCACAATTATCTTATAAGGCAACCGGCTGGGTAAGTAAGACCAAAAGAAAAACCAAATGGAGCAACAACTGATCCATTACCAGTCCGGATACTAGTCCGGAGAAAGGGGGAAAGAAGCCAAATAGCGAAACATTCAGTCCGTCCCTTTCTGAATAACTAACAAGTAAATCATGAAAAGATAAGTACTTTGTTTATTAAAGAATGAGAAAATACTATTTAGACTCGACTAAATCAAACGAGTCCATTTTAAGAAACAAGTGAACTGATATTAGGTAGTAGTGGAGCTTCATCGATTTATCATCTATGGTGTAACAAATTCAGGATGAACAAGTTACTTAATCATAAATGGTAAAATCATCTGGAAAGTCATGTAAAAATTGATCCAAACGAGCAAAGTTCACAGCAAACTTTTATACTATCTTTTGCAAAGAGAAATACACTGAGTCTCGCAGACACAGCTTGAACCATCGTTCTTACTTTTCTCAAACTATATGAACCGACGTTGATTTTCTCTTTTGTTCGACATGCTTCTTCCGTACTAATCTTAAACAAGTTGCCATGGGTTTATATATGGTGAAGTTTGTCTTAATTTAGTGAGTTCAATATGGCCTCAAACTAATCAATCAAAATATTTTATACATAATAACTAAAAGGAAAATCATTTGAGTGGTGATCCCCCCCCCCCAATGTAAATCAAGGAATCGCCACTAAATCCGGTGGCAACTTCTTGTGACAGGAAACCAGAGGAACTCCGCTATTTATTTATTTATTTTGGCCTAAAATAGTTCGTCTGAGACTCTTGTGTCCATACTATTTTCGTACTTCGACTTTTAAAATCAAAAAGTTGTTTATATATATATAATTTGATTTTCTGATTGACCGAAGTAATTTCCTTCGACAAGCATTTTTTACCCCTCTAAATAGTGAAAGATAAAATTAATAATTTTCGGTTAAAATTTTTTTCTCCAAACGAACAAAGTCCTAGATGAACTTTTCAAAACTCGGTCATAAAAATAATTAGGGTACATTATTCCAGATTTTCATTATATTACGGATCATCCTCGTAAAATCAGAACTTTTTACGAATTCATATAAGCCTCAATCATATAGTTACTATGATTATATGCAAGCATAGTATAACTTTTCAAATCAGAAATTTTTTTGATCATTCATGTTTCTTCTTCGATAAAAATAATTCTGGAAACGAGTTCTATTTGGTTCGAAGACTGGTTTACTCTAATTTGGTCCAGGTTCTCATATTTTACCAACAGAGTCTTCAAATGGAGACAATTACTCTCTCGAAATAGTCAAGAACCTCCTCATCTTTACATGTTAGATACTTCTAAGAGATGAAGATGATTGTCCACATGTTAGATAATGTTCAATAGACCGTTACATGCTCTACTCTTAAAAGACAATTGAAAAATCAAATGGTGCGCAAAATTTGCCCTCACTTGGCAAATGAAGAAGCGTTTACGGTTCGCTGCAAATCCTACTCGGTCAAAGTCGCAGACTACCAGAGCAAACTCAATTTTTCCTCAACAAAATTCAACATCAAGCTCAACTTGCAGCAGCTTCAGATAAAAAAACTGCTAAAAGTA
Organism: Eucalyptus dawsonii; assembly: GCA_016097615.1. Taxonomy (NCBI): domain Eukaryota; kingdom Viridiplantae; phylum Streptophyta; class Magnoliopsida; order Myrtales; family Myrtaceae; genus Eucalyptus; species Eucalyptus dawsonii. Next base: position 20,087,437 of record CM027872.1, read on the forward strand.
GCTCGTGAGACAATGTCTAATGGAGGTTCCGATGATAAAAAGGTAGAAAACAGTTTTTGCTCCTCGACATGAAAATGATTGTTATGGCACAAACGTCATGTAGCTGGCAAAACTTTTATCATGCAACAGAAGTGTCCAATAATAGAACTTATGCAACAGCATTCCTCAATATTGTATATCATGAAGCCAAAGAAGCACGTGTCCTTTCCGGATCAAATTTCCTTCATCTGCTCCAACTCAAGATATAACTTCAACATGAGAGCTCACGAGATTGAAACCATTTGCAATGGTAGTGCGCGTATTGCTTTGCATGTGAATGGTTCTGAAACCATTTGCAATAGTAGTGCGCGTATCTCTTCGCATGTGAATGGTTCTGGACCTTTGGCACCTTAATGAGGATAATTTTGATGGGGCTTGCCTACTTCAAGGAATTGGTCATTAGTGGTGCTGTGTGACAATAGCGGACGCAAATCATCAAAGTAACTTCCAGAGGTCAGCCACAGCTTCCTCCCGTTTCCCTTCCTGCACAGGAAATATAAGATGTAGGACTGCTAAAAATGTTGTCAAGAGATGGAGTGGGTATTTAAATAAAAGAAAGATGAACTTTAATCTTTGATCAGGCAACCAGTTTGTGAATAGGTTTTGACCTGCACGGCTCATTCAGAATTTAGCTGTTACATTAGCATATTCAAAACCTCTGTTTTCGGTGCCGTTCTTCCATGTGCATCGTAGCAGTTGGAAGAAAGAAAACTTCTTATTTTGAATATTGAACAGAACGTTATCTAACAAATTCAGGCATTTGTACAGAGTTTCATTATAGCATTTTCTGCCTAGGCAAGGCCAACGTTATTTTCACTAAAAGCAATTCTGTACTTAGAGTTGAATACAAAGTTTTTGTTGACCATGATTATATTTTCGTAATTAATTTTCCTAATTAGTGCCGAACAACAAAAATATATTAATACAAGTAATTTCTTGGAAAATAATCTCACTCTCCTACAAAATAATGTACTGTGCTAACATGGTTCTTTTGCAAATGTTTAAATCATTCTACTGTGTATAGAAAGCTGCCTTCTGCAGTGATAGAGTATCAAACTTCCAGGGGCACAACAAATGATCCATTGCTAGGGCAAAATGCGCAAAGGGTCGTAAATCATACCAGGACTGCAATCCCAACTCAGTTCTTGAGCTATTGCCAGATGATGCCGCATGCTCAATGTCAAAAACTTAGATTCATCCCTCCATGAGCACTAATCAAGTATAAATAACAAACGAGGGCTCGTGTAGCTGTGAATCCTTCCTGTATATCAGCAGCAATCCTCTTTTCGTCTTTTTTCCCTTTCTCTCTATAGCTAAGCCTCATTTTCGGTTTGTAAGGTAATGTGAAGCTGGTGAACCATTCTTAGTTGATAACGATAACCAGATTAATTTTCGGTTTGTTTTTTTTTTTTTTTTTTTTTTCTGGTAACCGAGGATCTGCCGGGCCCCCTTTCGCTTACGCTATTCAGGGTCCCACAGCCCCTACAGCACCCGAACAGCACATGCGGTTAGACATCAATACTTCGGGGGAGACTAACATATGACCCTACTACCATGACCTCCCACTTACAACGTTAACAACTACGGATTTCGAACTTTCGACCTTAGCGATGAGGGAATGACTCTCAACCAATATAGCTGCCCACCAATGGGTCGATTTGTTATTTTTTGTTTGTCTCAAGAGTCTTAAGGAATCGCAAGCGAATCATCCGACTGGACAGCAAGAACACGAAAAATTGAACCATACAATAGCAGCCAAACATTATTGGATGTCGGCTAAGATCATCAATAGAGTCGGAAAACATGGTAGATGCTTCTATGCACGATTAGTCCCAAGTCAGCCCCCAAGTCGTCGAGGGTAATTGCGTTGCATATTGCAAGGATGAAGGGCCACACTTGTCGTTTTTGATTTCTCTTCCAAAGGCACACGACAATGTTTCCTAAGAGAGCCTGGCCTTTAAGACCTCCACCATCAAACCTAGCTGCGTCTTCGGCCCCACATTCATCATATATCTCTCTCTTGATGGCCCACCCTTTGAGACTTGCCACGCTCAAACCAAGTTCCGTCTTTGCCCCCACCGTCTGTCATATGTCTCTCTACTCGCACAGTTTGGTTGAAGGGTGAACCTGTAAATTCGGGGTGAAACTGTAAACTTCATCTTCTGTGCAAGTTCTTGCACCTCTCCTCCGCCCTCGCATTTGGCAGAAACTTCGTCAGCGGACCAAGAAGAGGACGCAGTCACGGGGAACTCAAGCTCGGACCCATCATACCCCTGATCGCGAGCGCAGAGTTTCTCCCTCTCCCTCTCCTTATTTCCCTCCCTCCCTCCCTCTGCTCTCTTTAAACATCTCTAGATAAAGGTATTGAACTCTTACTCTCCTCTCCCAACAAATAGTATAAGAGCCAATAGAAATTTGTTGGATCCCCAATCTGTTGTGGTGCTTGGTAAATATTTCAATGAATGAATCTAGTTCCATGCAGTGATTTCATGATTGGGTCTGGAGAAAGAGACTAGGAATGAAGTCACATGGTGATGGGGTATATTTATGTTGAAGGATACTTGAATTACAAATGAGCAAAAGTTTGAGAGTGAGTGTTAGAGTAGGACCGACAAAAAAAAAAAAAACCTAACACTAAGCTCATACGTGAGGGGTAGATTATTAAAATACACATACGAATTTTGTTAAAAAATCTCACGTTAGAGAATTTGGGTAGTGTGAACTCATTAGGTGGATCCAACTGAATATGTTAATAGGCTTAGATTTGGGCTCCTCTAAACAGTTTTTCTAAACGAAAGTATTGGATTTCCACTACGAATTCGAATATCTTACAATTTATTGAGTGGTCCCCCAAGACCATTTGGCTCGTCCTAGCTAAAGTTTGTGCATTGGGACCCAAATCACCATAAACTTTTCTTAAAAAGAAACTATGTGCAATGCCTTTGGGGATAAAGACGCATTGTAACGAAACTACTAGCCTAAAACATCTTTTCGAATGGCTGATAATGAATTTTTTTTGCATGCAAACACATCAAATAAGGACATATATCGGAATAGTGCGGGAGTCAACTCTTTTTTGCTCAACTCGATTGTTGAAAGCGATGGTCCATCGCTTAGCATCTGGATATGTAGCTTTTCTTGGGTTCAAAATTACAATGGCAAGCTAAAAAGCAGCCCACTGTCTCTGGCTCCGTTGCGGAATCCGAATACGCGAGTTTTCGCCTCCGCACTTGCGAAAACTTATTGCATTCGGTAATGTTAGAGCCACTTATTTAGCTACTAATTTGGCTTTCCATGCTCACACCAAGCTTATTGACATTCAGGAAACAATCCCGTCGGGTAAATTTATTGCGATATATGTTCCAACTGCTGACTAGTTAGCTGACATTTTTACAGATTATCTTCTGATTGGTTTCATCTTTTGAGGGACAATTTCTTTGCGGTGGCACCTGGTTCAAATCGAGGGGGAGCATTAGAGTATCTTTAATATATGTTTTGTTCTTTTCATGTCTTCTGTTAGTCGTTTTTCCATTTACAATTTTTAATATGCAAAACTTTTTAGCGGTCAGTGGTTTTCAATTTTTGATATGTAATCTTTCTAGCCTTCATGTCTACTTTTAAAAAAATCTGATTGTAACTACCTGTACTGTATATAAAGTGATAAGCATAGCTATATTTAACCGGCCGAATTACACCATATTCATTTATAAAGGTTAGTCAGTGATAGGGAATCATTTCATGTAATGATCTCTTTTAATTCTAGTGACACTATAAGCACATGTCCTCTTCCTGAAATATTTTGATAGTTTCTGACTTCTCAAGTTAAGCTTAAATTTAAGTGCCTCTAATCCTGCTCATAAGGAGGGCTTGTTCGAGAGCCTCTTCCCAACATCTATGTAGTTCTCTCAAGCCAATTAAAACGTCTTAGTAGTTATCTGAAGTGAATTTAACTTCGATTTAAGTGACTCTAATCTTGCTCAGAGAAAGAGAGATCCTCTTGCTGGCGTCTCTTAGTAGTTCTCTTAACTGAATTACAAGATCCTTTCATTTGAAGTAGTTCACTGAATCGAATTAAACTTAGGGTTCATTTGTTTGAAAAGAAACTATTTTTGGAATATTTCTTTCCAACTTTCTGGTATTTGGATGACCATAATTGATTTACGGACAACGTTTCTCATAATTGAAAACAACAGTCTTAGATCGGAGGTAAAACGACTTCATCTTCTAATAAGGAGAAAGATCAGTTTTCCTAAATCATTAAACAAATGAAAACTAATAATTTTTTTGGAAAATGATTTCCACAGAAAGTATTATTCCTTTTCATGAAATTTTAATGAAATAAATGCACATTTTTATTACGTCATGCTTCATTGTTGAGCTTGAGCACATAATGCATTATTCTGTGCACTAATTATTCTGTGCACTAAGTCTTTTGGAACCAAATTAGCTACACTGAGGAGGCACTAATGAGGCTGAAATAGTTTAAATTTTAACTATGACGATAAATCTCCCTTTTCGCCAAAAGTATTAAAAGAGTCGAATCATGTTAATTTCAAACTAACGTCGACGTGGTGGCATTGATGCCCAATTCACCTCTAATAAGCCCCACCCAAAAGCCAAACTAATCAAAAATCTGATGTTGGATTAAACCAAGGAAACCGAGTCTGATCGACCTCGCAACCAAGGTCCATCCGTGAATAATCTCACACGAGGAGGGCAATTAAGTCATTCCAACCATCCAAAACGCGACAAGATAAAATTCCTAACAACCATCTCGTTCTCCGAACTGCCGATCCCCGAAGATTCCACCTTTGTCATCCATCTCGCAGGACGTCGTCGAACCTCGACGCTCGGTTCCCGGAGACGTGCTCGCCGGAAAAGTCCGCCGGAGCCGCTGGGCAACCGCATGCTGCCGCCGTCCTGATGTCAGCGGCGCCTCACCATTGCGAAAAGGATCATGACCGGCTTCCGAATTCCAGAATCGTTAACTTTTTATTGCGTCAAAATTTTTCAGTCTCCGATGGTTATTCTCACCGATTTACCCCAATTGTGGATAATAATAATAGCCTTTTGTTCTCAGGCGAAAAATTTGTTTTCCTTTTGGGGAATTTATGCCTGAATTTAGGATGATTGTTTAGTACCCAATTACGTGACGGTGGCAATGTAGTTGTTGCTCGTTTAACTGGTTTAAGTGGTGATGGTTATAATTCAATTCGCTCTGCTGGATATTGGTGCTCCTGGCCGATCGTCTTTGCTCATGCACGTCTCTGAGATAACCCGAGCTGATCTAACACCTGTCTAATCTAGTTGAAGTTGCACAAGTAGAGACGAAAGTATTCTTCGAGCAACCTAAAATACTGCTCGAGCGAAGTAAAAAACCTGCTGAAGTATCCTATTTTATCGGCCAAATATGTACTGCTTCTTGGTTGCGTGGAATTGAGCGCAAGCTTGTCATTTCCAATGCTCAATCTTTTCGAACATGAAAAAAGAGTCGACTTGTAAATTAGATGCAACTTTACAACCTATGTCGAAGCAGACTTCTCTGTCAAGGTCACCGATCTGAAGTGGCTTTTTTTTTTTATTTTTCGTTTTGGCGGCTGTTAGATTTTACTCAGGAACATGACTTAGCATTGTTGCTGTCTTTTCTCTAACATGTATCCACAAAACTTGATGCTGCTTCCCTAATGCCACTGCTGATCTGATGCCGTGTTTCCTTATCCTTTTCCGTTAGTAATTTAGGCGTAGGAAACGGGGATACGTTGACAACAAACACTGACGAAGAAACAAGCATTTCCAGCAAAGATGTTCTTCGCAAGAGAAAACCTATACAAGTTCAGTAGTGTTTCTTGGGGTCGACTTTCCCCGGACGACAATGCAGTTGTGATAATTTATGTTGTTCAAGGTGTCTTGGGCCTTTCAAGACTCACTGCATTTTTATTCGAAAGATGATTGGCATCTCGATCGAAGGTTTTTCTAATGAAAAATTAGATCTAACAATCTGTTTGCGCTGATCAGCTTCCGTTTACTCTGATACTTAACTGGACTAACGATCTGTTTGCACTGGACTAGACAGCTGTGATACCTGGTTCTTCTGCATTACCAGTTACCACGGCTCATCAAAACTTTATACGGAATTACCCGGTTACATTTTCTCTTAATTTTTATCTTGTTTTATGGACGGCAATTTTTTCACTTAAAAATTCGCATTTATTTTCATTTGTAGGGACATTATTCACGAACTAGATGGCTGTTGCGGTGACTCCGTCCCACTTTTTGGTTACTGAAGAAGATCATTACTTTGGTTTTACCGGGTCTTCTGGGAGCACTTTCGTGGAGCTTAATGGCCGCCTTTGCTGATAGCAAAGTATAGTGCAAGCTTTCTGCATACTGCTTGAATCTATAAGAGTGGATTTCCCGTGGCCTCATGATCAACAAACGCAGCGGCAGACAAACAACGACCATTATATACTTTGCAATCCCTGGACACGTTCCGTTCTAAAATGGCACATACGCTCTTAACATCAACGAGCTTAACATTACCGGTTGAGTATAAGCTGGTTACAGCAAATCCACGCGCAACTTCTATAAAGTGTTGATCAGCACAGCGTGTTGAGAGACTTGACGATTATACATACTTGCATTGAACCAACTAATGAAAGTGAGCCGACAGGTATGCTGAAGAATGTTGCAGCTCAAGTGTGCACTACACAATGGGATATCTTAAATGCAGAAACAGTCCTCAAACATGCATATCAATTCAGTTCAGGTGTGTGAACGAGCACACAGTAGATTTTCCAGTAATGAAGACCGGAGAAGCCAATGCGACGCGGCGGAGATGCAGGATGTTAAAACCAGCGAAGGATCAATTCCCTTACCCCTTCCGAAGGTGAGAGAGAGAGAGAGAGGAAAAGCCAAAAGAGATGGCCGAACTTGGTTCCTTTCGTGGGCTTTGGGCTGATGGGCCTCTTGGTGTGGCTGATGAGCGGGCTTTACGTATTGGATGAGTTTTGGGCCGAATTGGGTTGCGCGAATTGGACAAGATTTATGAACCTCCTCTGGTGAGCTTGAGTTTTTACCATTTTATTTTCTCTCTCTTGTTTTTTTATCTTTACTTATTTATTTTTTTCTTTTACTATATATATTTAAATTTTTAGATGAATGTATGTTAAATTTGTCGGAGAAAATTCAGATGTCAACCAGGAAAATAGCAACATTTTCCGACGTTGGGCTGAAATATGAAAACGAATTGAAAATTATTTTTCATCATTTGAAAAGAAAATTTTGCCTAAAGAGACATACTTTATTCATGTCATAAAAGGAATTTTCATGCTATATTATCAAATTTTTAATTCATTTTCCAAGGAGATGCTATAAGGTCCCAAATTTGTAAGCAATGATTAAGAAAGCTTGTTTTTTTTTAAGCACTAAGACAGCTGATTATTAGAATTACACAAAAAAGATATTGAGCAAGTTTTTTTTTTTTTTTGAGCAAGTTGAAATGATAAACATTATACTCAAGATGAACGTAGTGAAGAACTTAAATAAGCAAAGAATTAGAAAAAATGAAAGAGATAAAATCTCACACCTCTACTTTGTACAAAAGTGTGTGTGTATAAAAGATGATTATCCCAAAAGCTATTCAACTCGAGTTTTTCTAGGACATTCTAACGAATACCTCTCGAGCTAATTATAGTAACTACTACAAAAACATACAGCTGCGCTTCTAACCAATCTCATAAAACAAATAGAATCACTCCTAACATCAGAAAATAAAAGATCACAAAATTAGAGTTAACTTCTTTAACAGCCATGATGACTCCAAAAAGGAAAATCATTATCCAGTCATTTCTTTTAGCAATACAAAGCCGAAGGGCTCGACCATTGGCGCAAGAGCAATCTGTGGTGACATTTATATCATCTCATTATGCAAGAAAGATCAATCTTGGCCACTCAATAAAAGAAGGACCACCTTATCCCTTAGTCTCAAGTAGGTGAACATCATGCCGATAATCTTCTGGACGAAAACACAGTCAAAATCGGTTGTCCTCACCATCCACGCCTAGATCAAGCAAACAAAATGATTTAAATGCCCTTAATTAGCATATGATTTGGATTCTCAGTGAGAGGTGTCAACCGCCAATTTATGATCCGTCTAACCACTGGGATTTACCCTAGTGACCACTCTTCCAACTTGGAAGGAGAAGATGGGGGATTCAAATCCCCACATTTTCAGGGGGATTTGGGGTGGGGACGCATTAGTTTTAGGAGTGGGTTTCGACTCTCACGCCAGAATGAGATAGACAAAAGTTTCAAGAGTGAAATGTTAAAAAATAGGAGTAGAGTATGATAAAAAAAAAAAAAAATTTAAGAACCGTCTGAGTCGGTAAACAAACAAAACATAGAGCCATATAGCTAAAGAAACTAGAAAAACTTCAAAGACATTGTATTGTATTGTCGAATTATCTTCATCGCGCTTCCTATGTTTACAAATGATTTAGCATATGATGAAACACTAGCAGCTTTCGTGTTAAAGATAACAAAATCCCATCAGAGTCAAGCTAGCTAGAATAGGCAAGTTCGAAAAGAGGGGAGCTTCAAATCGATGAAAATGAGAGAGATATAGGCTAAAACCAATTCCCAAGTCACTCTGCGAATGCTAATTTTGCTCCTTTGGACAGATTTAGTTGAGCAGTATCCAGCCAGAAAAGAAACGGGCGTCAAAATAAAAAAATCCAGCGAACCTTTTGAAATTCAATTCAACGACTTAAAAAGCACAACGAAAGGGGCTTGGCCAGCTAAGCAGACGATGTTAAGCAGGCATCAATCAGCTTTTTGTCCACTCATCGAATAAACTCGGTGATCCTAACCAACTTGCTCCGAAATATAGGATGCTAATAGCTGAAACGGGGTGTGGGAAGATCTTAGTGTAGATGCTAATCATAATTGATTCTAGTATATCTTTAATTATGTCAGTAAATAGGAAATTCTGATTATTGTATATTGTCTTTCCTAGTTTATTTTTTCTCCTTACATTATAAGTGTACATTGTACTAACATACAGAAATCAATATAGAGAAAACATCTTTTCCATATTTCCTTTCTTCCTATTTTCTGTCATGGTATCAGAGCAACTCGTTTCCTAACCTAGCTTCTGCAATTTCCCGAATTGCCTTCGTCTTTTTTTCTGATCTTGTTTACTGCAAAGCAATTCAGCAAGATGATTAGGAATTCAATCTTGATATCATGGCAAAGGATAAGGATGTTATGAATCCTGCAGTAGAGGATTTACCTTCTCAGGATCGGACAACTTCACCCTCTGATCACACTGGATCGACTGAAGAAGGGCAGGTGACCAACAATTTTTCTGCTCCCGCTCCTGCTTCAGTGCAGATGCCTGCTCTGATCTACTGGCCCTTAGTCCAGTGGTACCCTGCACGTTGGACTGCTGGACCTGGACAGACCTCGGTCCCATACCCATATGGGACCGACCCAACTGGTGAGTCGAGTTCGATGGCTACGGGTCATACACCCGGATTCATGCCAGGACAGGGATTGGAGCCCCACATGTCTCCACACGGGTAGCACCAATCGGGCCCGACAGAGTCGGGTCACAGACTCGGTTTCACGGCGGAACCCTACCCATTTCCACACGGACCACCATACCTATTTCCGTTCAACGGCGGACGACCGGAGCTTGGAGACCCGCTTTATACGTCACCGGCGGACGGGCCGGAGCTGCGGCTGATCAGTCAACAACTCACTGGACCAGCGAATTATCACTCTTGGGCTCGCAATCTCCGGCGAGCAGTTGTCACCAAGGCCAAAGAAGGCTTCATCGACAGCACGGTCTCTTACCCGACAGATGAAAGATTACAGAGACATTGGCGGCGGTGCAATCAACTGGTGCGCACTTGGATCGGGAACTGCTTTGCGTCTGATGTTGCTGCTGGCCTCCCTCCAACAGAAGATTCGAAGCAATTCTGGGAGAATATACAAGAGATGTATGGTAAATCAGACAGAGCGAGGCTTTTCTCGTTAACACAAGCCTTGACCAAGCTGAAACAAGGCAATCTCTCGGTCATAGCCTGTTTCAACCGGCTGTCGGCTTTGTGGAACGAGATCGAAGCAGCGGAAGACAAATTGGAGGGGCCGGAGGCCACTCTCCGGCAGTATTACACAATCAAAGAGAAGGAAAAGGCGACAAGATTCCCCCTTACCTTGAACAAGTCGTACTCGGTTTTTCGGTCACAAATACTTGCGATGGATCCTCAACCGCCGCTCGGACGAATCTTCCAATTGGCCATTCAGGAAGAAAATCAGCGGGTAGCTGCGACTGAGCAGAATCGAGTTGGTGAAGGAACGGGCTTCGCGGCGTTTCCATCTGGTGTTCTATCAACAGAGACAATCGCTGGAGCTGGGGGGAGTCTCGAAGCTGCGAAAGGGAAAGGAGTGCTTGTGGCGCTGGCGACCAAACGGGAGGAAAACCCTAGTCTCTCACGATCGGACGGCTGGGATCGCATTTTCGGATCAGACGGCCCGGATAAAGGCGCTGGATCTGACAGTCGAGGGAGGCGCGCTGGATCCAACGGACTGGATCAAATCTCTGGAATGAACGGTTGGGATCGACGTGCACGATCGGATGGCTTCGGTTTGATGAACTATTCAAGCGGATTAGACGGCCCATACTTTGCCACGTCAGCACCAGTTTATAAAGGATCGCATGGTGCACGAAATGCCACATCAGCAGGAAAGGTCAGTGGGCAAAATTCAAAAATTAAAAATAAATATTGTGAATATTGCAAACGTCCACACCATACTGTTGATACATGTTGGAAGTTACATGGGAGACCTAACAACAAAAAGGAGAGGGAGTCTTCAGTCTATCAAGTCTCTGCATAAAAAGGTGGTGGAACATCTCAACAGACCATAACCCAGGAACAATATGAACATATCGTGCAAGCTTTGAGCCAACTCAAGACTGGTGACACTGGTGCGAGATTCTCAGGTACTTTTCTCCATGAAAAGAATTCATTATCTATTGATGCATGGATTATCGATTCAGGCGCTAGTGACCACATAGTTTGCAATGAGTCTTTATTTTCCCATGTCCATCAAAACCCACAATCTCCTGTTACGGTACGTCTTCCAAATGGGAACATTACACATGTTACTAAAATCGGTACCGTACATCTTGGTCAAAATTTTGTTCTTAAAAATGTCTTATACATTCCAGCTTTTGAGTTTAATCTCCTCTCTGTTGCAAAAGTATGTATGGACAATTCTTGTAGAGCCATATTCAATTCTAGAAATTGTGTCTTTCAAGACCTTTCGACTGGCAAAGTGATGGGCTTGGGTAATGAAGCACAAGGGCTTTATTTTTGGGTCAATTCTCCAGGAGATTTAGAATTATTGAATAAAGGCATTTATTGTAATGCAATCAGTTATAATAAAAATCTCCTTTTGCATCAACGATTGGGTCATAGTGCTATATTCCCTCACCCAAAGTGTTCCATTTGTCCTCTTGCTAAACAAACTCGAGCATCATTTCCAGTTAGTACATCTCGAGCCAAAGATTCTTTTTCATTACTTCATATGGACATCTGGGGTCCTTACCATACTTCTCATCGTGATGGATCTCGCTACTTCCTTACGATTGTTGATGATTACAGTCGTGCCACTTGGCTATATCTTATGTAGTCAAAGAGTCAAACCTTTACTCATTTATCAAAATTCCTTTCCTTAATTAGGAATCAATTCGATAAATCTGTACATCGAATTCGTACTAATAATGGGCGAGAATTTTTTACTTCTGATTGCATAAACTTGTTGTCTACTCATGGGATACTCCATGAAAGTTCATGTACTTATACTCCACAGCAAAATGGAGTTGTTGAGAGAAAACGCAAACATCTTTTAGAGGTAGCCCGTGCACTTAAATACCAAGCCTCAATTCTTGAAAATTTTTGGGGAGATTGTGTGGTCACAGCTGCCTATCTGATTAATCGCATGTCAAGTCGAATTCTTCATGGTAAAACTCCGTTTGAGATGCTTTACAAGAAACAACCAGATAACAGCCATCTTAGAGTCTTTGGTTGTTTATGTTATGCAACAAATGTGGGTCATCGAGATAAAATGAGCCCCCGCGCAACACAATGCGTCTTTATGGGATACCCTTCTCTTCAAAAGGGATATTGTGTCATGGAGTTTTCTACAGGACATTTCTTTACCAGCAAAGATGTTGTTTTCCATGAAGAAACATTTCCCTTCCAAGAAAAGCTATCTTCATCCAAAGATACTTTGCCAGAAAACAATCGTTCTCTTTTGTTTGATGAAGAATTATCATCAGCACTTGATTTTCTTATGGCGCATCCACCCTCTATGATACCTAGCTACACACCAGCACCAGTGGAGTTCTCACACCCAGAAACGGAATTACCAGCTTCATATGAGGAAGTTCCTTCATCTGTGGACACTACAGAAATGGTTGCTGACTTATTCATGGCTCCTCTAGCTGAGCCACCTCACCGTTTTGGAAGACAGAGTCATCCACCTACATGGACAAAGGACTATATATGTTCTGCTGCAAACTCTTCAGGTACACAATATCTTGTTTCATCTTATGTTTCCTTCAATCAGTTATCAGCAAAGCATATGTGTTGTATCAATCGTATTTCAGAAGAACATGAGCCATTTTCATTCACTGAGGCATCCAAAGATCCCAAGTGGCGGCATGCAATGGAGTCTGAGCTAGCTGCACTCATGGAGAATCATACTTGGGATGTAGTTCACTTACCACCGCATCGAAAACCGATCGGCTGTAAATGGATTTACAAAATCAAATTCAAATCAGACAGTTCCGTAGAACGATACAAGGCTCGGTTGGTAGCCAAAGGTTTTACCTAAAGAGAAGGTTTTGATTATCACGAGACATTCTCTCCAGTCGCTAAGGAAGTTACCGTCCGGTCTTTCTTATATGTTGTAGCAATACGCAATTGGTCCCTACATCAGATGGACGTCAACAATGCTTTTCTCCATGGCGATTTAGATGAAGAAATCTACATGGATCTTCCTCAAGGATTACGCAGACAGGGGGAGAATCGGGTATGTTGTCTTCGCAAGTCCTTGTATGGATTAAAACAGGCATCTAGGCAATGGTATGCCAAGTTTACTGCTGCACTAACCAATGCAAGTTTTCAGCATTCCAAACATGATTATGCTTTATTTACACGAAATGTGGGAAAATCATCGATCTATTTGCTGATATATGTGGATGACATATTGGTTATGGGAAACAATGATTCTCATGTTGCAAAATTCAAGGAATATTTACACTCCACTTTTCACATCAAAGATTTGGGACCTCCCAAATACTTTTGTGGCATTGAAATTGCCAGATCTGACAAAGGAATTTCTCTCAGTCAAAGGAAATTTGTTTTGGAAATCGTTTCTGAAGCAAGGTTATCAGGCTGCAAGCCAGCAGTAATACCCATTGAACAGAATGTCAAATTGACGACACATGAGTATGATCTAGATATTCCTTCATCAAACAAGGATCCATTACTTAAGGATCCGTCAGGGTATCAGCGACTTGTTAGAAAGTTGATATATCTTACCATGACAAGACCCGATATATGTTATGCGGTACAGATACTCAGTCAATTCATGCATTTGCCAAAAGAATCACACCTGAATGCAGCTTTGAAAGTTGTAAGATACTTGAAGGGATGCCCGGGACTCGGTATATTTCTATCTCGTGAATGTGATATGGGGATGACAACATTTTGCGACACTGATTACGCCACTTGTCCGATGACTAGGCGGTCTATCACCAGCTTTTGTATCAAATTGGGAAAGTCGCTAATTTCGTGGAAGACCAAGAAGCAATCTACCGTATCATTATCATCAGCTGAGTCTGAATATCGAGCCATGGCAAAAACTACCTATGAGATAATCTGGATACGAGAACTTCTTTCAGATTTGGGAGTACAAGTCAGTGGACCAAGCAAATTGTTCTGTGATAATGATGCTGCACTTAAGTTAGCAGCGAATCCAGTTTTTCATGAGAGAACGAAGCACATAGAAGTCGACTGTCATTTCACTCGCGACAAAATCAAAGAAGGAGTTCTCGTGACAAAAGGCATCGGAACAGTGGATCAACTTGCAAACATTTTCACTAAGCCGCTATGCCAAAGACAACACAAATTTCTGTTGAGCAAGCTAGGTGTCCTCGACATATATAGGCCACTAGCTTGAGGGGGAGTGTTGGAAGATCTTAGTGTAGATGCTAATCATAATTGATTCTAGTATATCTTTAATTATGTCAGTAAATAGGAAATTCTGATTATTGTATATTGTCTTTCCTAGTTTATTTTTTCTCCTTACATTATAAGTGTACATTGTACTGACATACAGAAATCAATACAGAGAAAACACCTTTTCCATATTTCCTTTCTTCCTATTTTCTGTCACGGGGACTTATCTCTCGAACTAGTTCTTCTTCGACTCATTCATCGACACAAAAACAGCAGCCAATCGACAAACAAA